>OX104121.1:23677478-24213375 GCA_944474755.1 Limnoperna fortunei | reverse complement strand
TAACACACCTACCTGAACACGATGTTTTCATCCACCTCACCCGTTCGTTTGTGTTCCACCCTGTTCTGTGTGTCCGAATACCCGGCGTGGAATATAAATATGGGTTGTGAAAATTGAAATTTTATATAAATATGGGTTGGGAAAATTGCTCATTTTATATAAATATGGGTCATGAAAATTGGAAATTTTATATAAATATGGGTAATGAATTCAAATAAAAAATGTCACACCCCCCCCCCCCCCCCCCCCTGTTCATCTATACATTTATCATGTTTACATTTACTTATGCTTAAAGTAACATGTAAAACTTATAAAAAAAACCTACAATATGCTAAACTTATCTTTAAGTTTAATCTGATGCTTTCAAATTAAGAAAAAATTTTCGCATGCCGATATAGCAAGCACCTAAAAGAAACTTGTTGCAATATTTTTGAATTTTAACTTAAGGCCCTTTCTTGCTCTGTCCAAAAATAATCTTTAAAGCATTTTCATTTCCCACAATTTCAGACAAACTCATTCAAGAGTGTGTGCGCCTACATGTACTACATCATTATTCCTCACAAAACATGAACATAGTTTGGGACATGTCACGAATTTTGCAATTGCAAGGAAACTA
The DNA here is from genome assembly GCA_944474755.1 of Limnoperna fortunei. NCBI lineage: Eukaryota > Metazoa > Mollusca > Bivalvia > Mytilida > Modiolidae > Limnoperna > Limnoperna fortunei. The sequence goes on along the minus strand of OX104121.1, from coordinate 24,212,759 downwards.
CCAAGGTCTGAAAGCAAAATTAGTTCTAGGGCTTATCAATTACATTAAATTTTTGCAAATCCAAGTGTGATGAGCGAAATAAATCAATGTGGCACCTTTCAAAATTGTACACATTACAAATTTTGTGGACACATTTGCGAAAATACAGAATTTAATCTCCTATAATGTAAAGAACCATAGGTTTTTTACCCTATATATGGTAGTTAATGAAAACTTACAATAATTTCTGAGAAAATTTGTATCACTAACATGAATAAGGCTCATTAACTGTTGTTCAGGATGAAATCAACATCAAATCAATTATGCACATTACATCCGTCACTTTCTATCATAACTTTTTTTACTGGACAATAAACTCGTAAAACCTATACTAAACCCCAAACTCACACCAATAATTAAATACAACAGACAAAAACAACTATCCATATTTATAATTACTTGATAATCAATGTTGATCATTTTTATTTCCAATAAAAAAAAATAGCAGCAGGAAACAAACCTATATCTCCAATAGAAGTGTGACACTTGGATCAATACTGGGTCACCAGCACTAGTAATGATGCTAAATATACTGGTTACGATATTTTTATTTGCTTGTTGCTATAGAGAAGTCTGTGTTTTAAGTTTTTTTTTAAATTTGTTAGAATGAATCAGCAGTCTGCATAGAAAATCAGGCATTACTAAAATCAAAAGTGGTTTTAAATGAACAAATGTGTTTTATTAAGTGAGCAAAATACATGTATGTCTTTAGCAAAATCAACGTAAGGCCTTCTATGTCTATTCATGTTTATCATATTTTTTTAGTACTAAACACAGAACTTTAGTATACTAAAAGGTTCTTCACTTTCAGCTAACAGATATCTTGTATCAGGCCCTTTGCAGCGTGTCTCGAGTTTATCAAGTTAAATTTATGATAAACAGTACAATACATGGTTAAATCCATTTTCCATTGTGTATCCCCTCTAGGCCAATATCAGCCCTCTGGCCTTAAGGCCCTCAAGTTGATATAAATTCCTCATGGTGATACAGCATGCAGTACAGCCATTTTATAGATTTTCCCATAGGGTCCTGTGGTACCAGGGCTTCGATCGCCGCTAATTTTAATTTCCAATTGGCATAAAAAAACATAAGAAACATTATTTCTAGCAAGTGTTACTTGTTAATTAGTTTTAGAGACGATGTCTTTAAACACTTTTTCCCATAAGGTCCTATGCTAAACTATGGTGGAGGCCATTTTGAATTTCTGATTGGCATAAAAAAAACATACACTTTATAGAGGACTAGCCAACGAATACTGGTGATAGGTTGTTTCAATTGGTAAATATGTTTCATATAAGAAGCCTTTTTAAACTTTTTTTCCCACAAGGTCCTATGCTGTGGCAGTCATTTGGGTTTTCAAATCAGAACAGAAGACACAAACTTTGTAAAGGTCCATCCAGTGAACATTGTGATCAAGTTTGGTTTCAACTGGCCCATTGGTCTCAGAGAAGTTTACAGGCTAAGGAGACAACAATAGCACACTTTTTGAACAAAATTTTTTCAAATTTGCTTAATAAAGACAACTAACAAAACTTCCTGATTCTTTTTTAATTTGCACATACATTTAAATCTTCAGATGGCTGATTGAATTGCCACTAACTGCCAAGCCTAATTTCCCCAACCTTTCCACAGTGTAATTGCCACTAACTGCCAAGCCTAATTTCCCCAACCTTTCCACAGTGTAACATGATTTTATTAACGTTCTAATCAATCAATCAAACATCCAATAAAATTTTATTGTAGCTTTCAAATGTTTTTTATGGTAAAGCTGACTAACAATGGCATGAATAATGCCTTTTTGTGAATTCACATTTGACAGGGCATAAAGATGTCAAAACAAAAGTCAATTATTAGTGACAAGCCCATCCTAACAAGTCAAATGTCAATGATTGATAAATAATTACACTGGTACAGCTAAGTACCAAAGATTTATACAAACAAGTAACAATGTAAAAAGAACTGTCCCAATCGACTTAAACATCTACAAACATCTCCATGTACTTGCTGTTCCAATTTAATCAGTTGTAGATAAATACATGTTAAATGTGTTATAAATAAGCAGTTAGTATGTAGCACAAGTAGAACTTGTAACTGGGCCATCTATGTGCAGTTTCCATCTGAAATACACAAGAGGGTCTACCCAAACACGAAAATGGTATCAAGGTCTCTATCAGACATCGCAAAAGTTGAAAATCTCTCCCGAACATTTCCTCAAGATTTTTATCAATAAATTTATGTGGAAAAACATTTTTACTGCTTTGATAGTCTCCATTGCAATTTGACTTTATCGAGAAGTTTTGTACGAATAACTTAAAACTTTATTTCCGATTGTGTAAATGATTTGCAAAGCTTTTGATATTTGCAATGATGAACTTTTTCTTTTCCTTATCTGCAAAATCATTATCAACCCATTTTTTGTATTCAGCAGTCAGGCCCTTTTTCCATTCTGCCTTCATCATTTTCTAATTTCTCTTTCAGTCTGATCTGAAGATTTCCTTCTGCTGCCTGGAGCTCAGTTCTACATGGTTTTTCTTGAAAGACGCCGAACACCAAATACAGCACAAATCCACGGGCTCCAATTTCAAAGAACATCGAGTTTAATCAACAAACAACACAGATCAAAAGTTGTTTGTATCAATAACGTGATATTTTTCAACAAATCAATATTCTGAGATGGGTTAACAGAATCTATGAGTGCATGTGCTTTTGTAGGTTAATCATACACATTTGTATTATTCAGAGATCTAGTTCCTTTCTCTATTTACTATCCTGAAGTTTTGAAATATTTAGGCATGATGGTTTTCAATTCCAAAGTTGACGATGTAATGTGTATTTAGTTGCTAAAAGTTTTGGTCTTAAATATCTGATATTTGGTATTTGTGTGCCACAGAATATAAGTAAACAATCTTGACTCAATTTGTGTGCCACAGAATATACAAATGTAAGTAAACACAATCATGACTGAATTTCTTCTAACACAATAAGATTGATGTAAAAAATGTATTTCTTGTTAAAACAATTGTGTTAGCATTTTCATACTTTTCTGACGTTTAGTAAATCTGGACCTTAAGTTGAATTGAGAATTTTTATTGTAAAATTTTTGTAAAATACATGTTTGATTCGATCCATAAGTGTGTAAATATAAGCACTAGAAAAATTCTATATCGCTAACCATATTTAACAAAGTTGTTAATATTTTAGAAAAAATGTGTTTTAGTTTATAAAAATGAATGTAAGAGAACAAATCTGCACAAAACTTATGTCTGATTATGAAGATGAGAAGTGCAGGTTGAATTAATAAACTGATGTCATATGGGTTAATAGCTCGTAAAAACACAAACTTTCAGTCAATTATGTTGTTTAATAAAATTATTATTTTCATACCTGGCTGTCTACCTGCACAGGTGATTGATCCACACCTATATATTGACAGAGCATCCGCAGCTAATTATCTTATTTTCAATTTAAAATTAGCTTCAATCAATGTGTCAATTACCTACTGAATTTTTGTTTATATATATACGGTTACGTTTCTATTCTTTATAAAGCACAATAAACTTCAAGCAGCCAGAATCACAAAATTTCAGATAAGATTGTCAAGACATGGTTGAACAAAAGAGGCCACAACAACACAAAAACCATAAACTGATTAACATAAACACCAGTAAAAACTGTGCTCTCCAGTGCTCTCCTGGACTACGTATGACACTCATTAAATTACTCTGGCTGAAATCTGGTAACTAGTCATATCTGGGGATAGTCATAATCCAGAAGGAAACTAATTTTGGGACGTACATACTTTCTATATGCCTTGTATGTCAATCAGGGCATTAAAATGGTTTCTTCCTAGCTGCCTACTCCATACAGTAAATATTATAGTACATGTATTATGCTAGTACATGAAATTTCAATTGTATCAATTCTGTAAATCCATTTTTGTTTATGTAAAAAGACATTAAATTGTTATCATTTAAAATATACAATGAATGGTTCCAGATAAACAGACCCAATCTAAAATCTTTAACATACATGTAGTCACTGGACGATGTGATTTAGGTCATGGTCAGGTGACACCTACCAGACACTCGTGAATTAATCATTAGCAACCTATATACCAAAAATTGTCATCCTACCATGCATGGTTACAGAGGAACTGCCCTAATACAAAAAGTTCGACGTAGTCGCTGGACCATGAAATTGAGGTCAAGGTCAGGTGACAAGTCACTGACTGGCAAGTACTCATCATAAGCTACCACTGGACCAAATTTGATGGACCTAGGGCTTAAGCTTACAAAGATATTAAGCTCAATGTCCAAGTGTTTATGCCACCGCACGGATTCCCATATATATGTCTCACTTCCAGCAACGATAGTTGCAGGCGAGACAAAAATGATAATTGTGTACAAAGGACAAAACCTTGATATGCTGTACTAGTCCTGATGAATTTTTGTAGAGTTATTTCCGTAAAAAAATGTGTACATTTACATATGAAACAACTAAATATGGGAAAAAAACCAATCCAATGTAGCTAGGTCTACTTCATATGTGATATGTCATGTTTCAACCTTTGAGTACTTATTGGGTTTCAAGAAGCAGAGACCCCCATGTGATGTCACAGTAAGAATTCATACGCCATTATAGGCATTACTGAAACATCGTTAAAACTAAAACATCACAATTTTGTTTATTTCATTAACATTTATGCTTTAATATGGATATATATATATTTTTATTATAATGACAAGACAATATTTTGATGTACTGGTACATTATATGTGCTGGACATGCTGTTTTGGGATTTATCTTATTTCGTTTTAAAAACCAGAATGGCAATTGAAAGTATCCTGTTAAAGTCGTCTTAAAATCATAAGAATCAAAACAGATTATCACAATTGGACTCGGTGTGATTTAAAACATGGCGAGACTTTATTTGTCTTTATTTTAAAATATTGACAAATATAGGGCAATTCCCATTGAACCCCACTTTTAATAACTATTTATTAAACATTAAACAATATTATGACATAAGTGACAGTCTATTATTCTTTATATTCTCACCTCAATCAGAGACATTTGCAAAAATTTATTCCAATTAACCTCCTCCTATTTTTTTTCATTGACATATCCAACATTTTTTTAATACATTTTTTTGCCAGATTCTTCAATTTTTGGCTTTACTTAACACCTATTCATTACACTGATATCACTAACTACACTGTAAATTCATAAAGTTCTTTATTTATTGGACACTATTTCTTTTATTTACATAAGGTTTTTACTGACTTTTACTGATTTTTAATGAATTATAATTATACAGGCACTATGTCTTGTTGATAACATTACTGCCTTAATCAATTTTTAATTTACTACAGCTCAGGTAGGTTTTGGCTTTCCGACCTTAACTGTGAATGTGCACACTTTGCCTTTCCGACATATTGTTGGGTTGTTTGAATGATGTTTAACACCAATTTTAGCAATTTTAGCTATATCATGGCATCCAGTTTTTATTGGGGAGGAAGCCAGAGTACACAGAGAAAACCCTGACCTGCAGTAGGAAAACCGACAATCTTTGTCAATTAAGATTGGAGTCAAGTACATGTACACCCTGCCTGCAGTGAGGCTTGAACCCGCAATCTCAGTGTTGACAGACCATGTGATCAATAGTAGACGAACTACCTTAAGCATTCAGTCACAGAATTCCCCACCTTTTCAACATATTCTGTGGATGTGGCTTAAAGGTGGGCAAAAATTCTAGCTTCGCTATATTGCCTAACATTTACAGTTGACATCTTATTTTGCCTCACAGGTATATGGAAATATATTATATATTTGTTGTTAGCACTTGTCTCTTGTGCAAGTGAAACTGCAAGTTCTTTTCCAGATGAAAAAAAAAATCCTTAAGTTCTTACTGAATTTTGAAAAAATTATAGTCACATTGTTTTCATGCTAAACCATAAGAATTCAATATAGAGATGAAGATCAGATAATTTATCAGTTATTGAACTGCAATTATTAAACAAATAAAAACAAAGCAACGAGTTTGTTTGAAATAAAACTATAAAAATCATGACCAGTTCTTGTATCTGTTGTTTCACTCCCTCATTCCCCCACCCCTGGGACAATTTATGTTGAAGTGATCTATCGTACATATGTATATCAAAATAGCTTTATCTTGTACATGTACCTTCACTGTAGAATTTGTATTAAAATATATCTCTTGATTAATTCCCACCACTTTTTCAAATATTTTTAATCTTATATACAAATGTAGTATCTTTAAGGTATCCGACACATAATTGAAGTCACTGCTTAATTGTATTGTTCAACCAAAAATTACAGCGTCAATACAGCTGAGATTTTGCTTTTTTACCATCTACTCGTGGTCGGTAACCAAGTTGTCGCTTTGCTTTTCAATGACATATGCAAAGAATATAGTAAATATAAAAAAGGTAGTCTGACTTACAGATGTTAAGGGCATATAACAGGAGCTGCTCTGTGCTTCGCCAATGCGGTCATTTCCTATTTTTTATTTCAATTGGCGACAAAAATATTGTCTTTGCTGATTTTTTTGGCGCCTGTATATCTTAATTGAAAACTGAACAAAATGACCAGAAATAAGGCTATAAATCCGTCAAAGGGTTTCTTCAGACATAAGGATTATTAACAGACAGTTTATGGCCTGTAATAATTCTTACCACAGCAGATGTCAAAAGTGCATTGTTCACAGTTATTGATGATCAAACATACTTTCTTTTGATGTTACTTCACTGAGAATACATGTATATGTGAACTGCAAAAAATTGATATCTCAAAATAGTACAAGATTAATTTTCTGAACAGTTTTCTTTTCTTTTATTTTCAAAATCTGAATCGAAGACAAAATATGGTAACCAAATTTCTAAAAATAAATTAATTAAACAATGCAGTTACTTCCCTTTTTTTCAGTGAAATAAACAAATTTACAAATGCACTTGGCAGACTTTTCTAAATTTGTATTATAAATAATAACTTAAAAAAAAAGACATTTTCAACAATATATTTGTAAAAATTTTGTAGTTATCTATGTTTAAGTTAAACATTTAAAACATATCAAGTATTTTACTTTTAGGGCTCAATGTTCTGCATAGCCACGTATTTGCATATTTTACACTTAAAATTACCAAATAATGCCAAAAGTTTACTAAATTGCGTAATTTACACGCATCCAAATCTGTACACTCATTTTTGCCAGTCAGTTTCAGTAATTTTTGTTGTTTGAAGCATGAGTGATAAGTTCCGATTCTCTGGGTTTATCGTCTAATCCTAAAGGCCATTGGTGGTACTCCTTGTAATGGAGTATCATAGTACAGTAGTCCCCCTCTTATAAGAGCACCCCATCTGAGTCATAAAAGTGGTCTTATAATGGGGGTGGTCTTTCTTGAGGGGATATACACACACTAACACAGGTTTATAGAGCTTGGTCGGTTGATTAATTAGCAACAAGAACTGTGAAGTGATCAAGAATCACACATAATAAATATTTGTATTTTATTTTTCAGTATAAATAAAAATAAAAAGAATTCATGCAGTTTTTATCTGTTTAAAATGTGTACTGATAATATAAGAATTCCAAGTCTTCTTATCAGTGAAAGTTTCTGTTCCTGTTTCATCTGCATAATCATTATTTTTATCACTTTTATTGTCTGCCCAGGTTCCACTTCGTAGTGTATTAAGGTTCCGTTTAGTTTGGAAAAAATCCAGGTTTCTCTCCGTTTCCAGTTTCCCAAGTTTTTGACATCGTTTGTTGTAAATTTTGATTTATGATTATGTTGGTACATTGTACTATTATCTCCTTGTTGAAATGTTCAGTCTTCTTGTACGAAACCCGATTTCCGTAATACCGAAATCAAACTGATCTACAATATCCTACTTGTTTTCCCCTTTAATCCAGCTTAAACATCTTTCTTTTACGCGATTTCGACATTTTGTTTACCGGTCGTTGAACTGTTACCGAACTGGTTTACGACGGTCATACTAAACGCAGAGAAGTGCAGAGAAGTAATTTAAAAATGGTTTATTTGATTAAATAAAGGTTTATTATATATAAATATGTTTTATATTGTATACATGAACATAAAGAAGCACATATTTTTACTAAAAATATCATTTAGTTGACAATTTCAAGCAGTTTGACGATGTTTACATACGATGTAATTCTCTTCACTTCTCTGCATTTCTCTGCACTTCTCTGCATTTAGTAGGACCCGTTTACAATAATAAAACCAAATCACGTTCCATTCGAGAATTCCAAAATAAACATCCGGTCAGTGAAAATGGTCGTTCGTGAGGGGAATTTACGTTGTTGTGTCAAGAAAACGTGGTCGCTGGTCGCGTTTGAGGGGTGGTCGTTCGCGTGAGGTAATTTTACGTTAGAAACACTTAATGCATCAGGGTTTTGGCCGGATGAAGCGGGTGGTCGTCGGCAAGGGGATCGTATAAGAGGGGGACTACTGTAGTGCCAAAATGGCAGCCCCCATCCGCAGAGGCAAAAAAAATCTTTTTTGGTAATGATGAGGACTTTCAGGACAATGCAGAAATGATCCATGCTACAGTAGATTTCTGATTTTTAATATTAAAACAGTTATTTATATTTGTTATCTCATGTCTTGACTGTAAATTAAAAAAGTACCAGGAGCTACAATGGTAATAGGATCCGACAATGTTAGTTATGTTCTGACAAAGACGCAAGATGCAAGTTGTAGCACTAATTCATTTCAGTATAAAAACTTTCAGTAGAACAAATAATTCCTCAATAATATTGAGGAACATTGAGGGCTATATTTATTGATTATTTGTGTTTTTTTAAACGAGATGTATTTTCTTGTCCGTATCTCATCGAAGGGTGACAGCCCCGAGATGAGAAAGCGAGAAAATGATTCGAGTTTCAAAAACATAAATAATATGTTTATGGATGTTTTGCTACACTAGGACGTCACAGTGTTTACTTAACGACATCTTGACAGTGAGGTGAGATGGGACCATCTCAAGCTAGTAGAGTGAGATGGGAAGATACCACACATAAAGATCAAAGAAAAATAATGCAAAATAGCGATATATGCAGTGGTGGAAAAATTTTCTAATTATGATCAAGTCCAGGGCTTTTTAAGATTTGTAATGCCCAAGCCCAGCTGTTTTCATTCAAAGCCCAATTGATACCAAGATATTTTGTAACTGGTATATGACAATAAAATGTATGCATATTATTTTTAGGTGTGGAATGCCAATGGACTAATTCTATTAATGTTAAAATATTATTGATATTTGACAATGTTGTATTAGCAATTTTATCTGTAATAAAAACAGTTTATGTTATCAAGATGTTTTATTTATTGCATGTAATAAAGTATTGGTTCAGAGTTAGTTGATTTTAGTTTTTTCAGAAGTGAAACTTGGAAAATGACACCCATGGAAACTTCGGACTCGTTTTCATGGTCATACTTTTTATCTTCCAATTCACGATGATCATCATCGTCATCATGTAGCCTTTCTTTTATTCTGACTGTTCCCATCCCGTGGTCACGTTCTGTTTACTTGAAGTAAACTTGAAATTGAAGAGCGACATTTATCATTCGCAACCCTATCAACTAGATTTAATAAAACAACAAGAAGTAAGCGCTTGAATCGAAACACAAAACCAGTGACTTTCAAACACCGAAATGATTCGGATTCTAATTTGAATATTGATTTATTTATTTCCGATATCGTAAATAGATTTAACCAGGATGTAATCTCTCGATGTTGTTATGCTAAAATTAACACAAAATTAAAGGCAAACTATCAATCAAGATGTAAAATGAATTTAAAGAAACTTTTTTATTTGAATAGAAAGGCCCGACGGACTTTTTTCTATGGAAAAAGCGTGCCCGTAGCTACAACTGCACTGCCCCGGGCGTCGGACTAACACATTTTTCCACCCCTGATATGGAATTCAAAATCTCCATGTAGAAACTGTCTGATACACTACACTGTTCACTTATAATGTCTAGAATACACTTCTACTTCATGCACCAAAACTCTTAGTATGAAGAGTTGAAGGCAAAATATTAATGAAGAAGCAAGGTCCAACTATACCTATAATAAGGCAAATCTCACCAACAATTGTAATAACAATTGTAATAATAATTATTCACTTAGACCTTGAACACTTAAAATTGTTCTTCCATCCATATTAAATTTACTGTGTTCTATTCTTTTGTTTTTCTTCTAACCTCCTATATATAGCACAAGAAATTAATTATCCTAATATAACCTCCAGGTGTTAGAAGTAAGGCGCATTAAGAAAAAGAATTGTGCTTCTCCTGTCTAATTTTAATACTATCATGCCCAACAGAATGAAACTTTTTGGAAAGGAAAACTTATCAGTGTCAGTGACCGTAAATGGCAATAGTGGTACCAATACACATGTAGAATATATTGGATAAGCTGCTTATGCATGGAAAAAAAATTTTATACTCTGGTGCCAGATTTTGGAAATTGGTGACAGAAAATTGCAGGAGCACAAAAAGTAGTCATGTAAGTGAATGGTGAGAATTTTATTAGTAAAGAGTCTTTAAGGACTAACAATAAGTAGTGTTAATAGACTACAACAAATCAAAAGGAATTATGTATACCATGCAATAACTGCTAGCCTTTGAGGTGAACAGGAAGTAGTTACACCTGGATTATTTAACTACTGGCAACTTGATCTAGTAGCAATGTCAGTTACTGATACTGTTAGGAGGGGTTATTGTTACAACTAGGAAGGGAAGCATAAAACTGGGAAAAGTGGTACTCGTGTACTTGATTATCCAACCAAAGAAGAATGGTACAATAATTTCTCCGGTGTCTGGATAAACATGTTTATTAACTCAGTTAATAACTGTGTACAAGGATATGCATTCATGCAAAGCAATAGTTTAAAATAATTTGATATTATATTTTGATCCTATGGTATATTTATTTTTAAAATAGGCCTCAGAATTTTCTACTTTAAGAAACACACGTGGTGTAAGTACTATATTGTACCTCAAAATATCTTAAACGAATTTGACATTGACAGTTATTACTAGTAAATGATTGGTGTTTGTATAATAGTTATGATAAACACTCAAGTGATGCCGTGAAATCAGTAATAAATTCAATGCAATACTGCTAATGCAAATTGCAATGACTGAACATTGCAATTGTGTACTGACAAATTCAAATGTTTTCGACTCACAGAGCGTCGATTTCAATAAGTGCAATGTCTTCAACTGTATTTTTGAATAATTACTTACACAACCATTCCATATGCACCCTCTCCTATGTATATTAAATTTGCATATCGCGGACCAACAGTGAATTCTTGTTCCTTCACCATTTCGACATTTGGTTTGGTCGCCATGTTGAATGACACTGGCTGTCGTAATCACGTGACAATATCTGATTTGCGTCATCACGGGCACCTTGCATTCAAATGGGGCTAACATGTAAATTCATCAAATATGTTCAAGTAAAAATAAATTCGGTCGATTTAAAACTAGAATATGCATCTTCGAAATGTACAATTCAACTACAAAAAACATTTTAACTGATGCCATAAAATAAAATTCAATACCGCTGTAATATAGTGTAAGGCGAAGTGAATAGTGGGGGGGGGGGGGGTAAGATCTTATCTGTTAATGTGTTTTGTGGGCACTTTTACAGGTGTGTTAACTGTTTTTTTTAATAAAGCAACTGTTAACTTTTCAACCATTAGCTGTTATCAGTTTTCTTTAAAATTGACATTGTTGTTAACTGTTATAATGAAAATAAAAACCCTGCTTGCTGTTTATAGTATGGCCGTTCGATGACATTTTCTTGTTTTTTGTTGTTTCGATTTTTTTCTAATGTAAATTGCTGTTATCTGTTATCATTATTTTAAATTTACTGTTATCTGTTTTGGGAAAAATTAAAAATTGTTAACCTGTTAATGGACTCCCCTCTACCCCCCCCCCCCCTTTTCTAATATAATTTTCTCAAAGTTAAGTCCATCATTTCTAGCTAAATAAACAGTGTAAATAAACGATAACCAAAAATCTTATTCATTTTAAACAGAAGAAAACCGATCCGTTAAGAAGAATCGGAAACCTAGAACACACAGTATATAAAATGTCGTATTGATGTTGAGAAAGTAGTGTAAGCTATTGCTGTCACAGAAAACCGTCCGGGTTTCCTTTTTGCCACCGACGATAATCATTGTGAAATATTTTATATATACCTTTAGATAAAAATGTTTGCCAGAAAAAAATTCGGGTTAAAGGATTTTTTTATATCGCGGTTATTTTATATTTAACAACAATTAGGCCCCCTCCCCTTTTCACTTATTTAAGGAAAAAGGAGAACGGTTAGAGACATATAGAAAACTTATTTCACAGCTACACACCTTAATATTCTCGTATTCCCATATCAATATACTAGTATCAATTCTGATGCTAGGCCGAATTTTACTGCCGTTATAATCCGAAGTTAATTTTGTGAGTTTGTTGGATTAACAAAAAAACGCGAGGGTACGATTATTCGTTCTATATCAATTCTAGATTAATATACACAAAATTTCTACTATCCACTATGACGGATCGGTCTTTGTTAAATCTATGCTACTTCTTTCAATATGTTGTAAGTGGCCCACTTTGGGCATAAATGTCCAACATACCCTTTGCCCTCTTTCCCTAGCTACTTTCGTGTATGAACCACTTCATTTACTATTTTAATTGTGGTTACAATTGATATTTTGATTTGAGGATGGAATTGTTGGATATAACTTCGATAAGGCTCCTGTCTTGTGATCACACGTAAGTTTGGTTCAAATTGTCTATGTGGTTTTTAGATTTTTTAATTAATTTTTGGCATATCCAGCCTTATTTGCACATTGGGAAAAAAATTATAGTAGTACAAAAACACCTGATATATATACGCTAACTACTCCGTTTCGAGAGCCTATAGTGTTTAAATGTAAGCCCAAGAGCAGTCCATTTTCAGCAATGGCTGTCGAGCGAGGTTAGTTCAGTGTGGACCTGTAGTTGCAGAAGAGATTTTCTATTTTGCAAATAAGCCAAATGTTGCATTTTTGTCAAAATAAATACATACATATTACTTTTCGGAAAACCCAGAATATATATCAAAATACTCCTATTCATGTACAACAGTTTAAAGTTAACATAACAAAGCTATGAAGCGAGATCAAGCAAATTAAGATTTGTTTATGTCAGTAGCTTTGACTGTCGTTGTGGTGGACATACATTGGCTTAAAGTTTGGTAAGATACCTTCCAAGGGTTATTCATATCATGTGCGGTATTAATACCGGTAAGCCTAGCGGTTTCAGTGTGGAAACGTTAGCGGACAAAAGCAAGGTGATTACTTTAGCTAAACGCCCTAATTTCGTTCGGTTGAGCTATAGACTATCTCGTATCATACAATCATTTAACGATAATCTTGCTCATTTCTTTGATGTCGGAATATTACCTATAAGATCCTCTTCCGTTTAATATCGTTTTGTTGTTCGAACTAAGGAGACTTAAGTAAAGTCAAGTGATATTTATTGAAATAGTATAGAGGCGTCTTTAACATGAATTGGTATAATGGACTTTTAAAACGCACAATTTGTACAGAAGATCTGAACTAGTATTAAAACGTACTACCAGGTAACAAAAACAAATGTGAAGCAACAATGCATAGGATACGAAACCCAAGTATGTTTAACATATTTTTAAAAACAGTACAACATAAAATTTCAATCAGTGACAAGTAGCGGTTGATTAAAATTTCCTATAATTACCAAAATAAATATGAAATTGTCCGAGAAATATATCCGAAGATACCGAGTAGTAATCCTGAAACGATAAGGTGAATGGTTGGTTGGTGTTACCGCCACTTTCAGCAATTTTTCAGCTATATCATGGCGTCCAGTTTTTATTGGGGGAGGAAGCCGGAGTACCCGGGGAAAACCCCCGACCTGCGGTAGGAAAACTGACAATCCTTGTCAATTAAGATTGGAGTCGAGTACATCCTGCCCTCAGTGAGACTCGAACCCACAACCTCGGCCACCGAGGCCCTAAGGTGAATGGTGTTGACAGACTTGATTAAATGTGAATTTATGACACTTTCAATAAAAATTTTTTTTTTTTAATCTAAAGCTTTACTGTATGTATACCAGTCATCTTTTTATGAGGATGTGACCATACTAGGATGGTGCCCAATGCTCGACCTACAGAGTTGCCCAGCGTGTCTTTACTTGACGGATAGTGATGCCCACTCGTTGGGACGTTGCTAAGTTATAATATGGAAAGCCTGGCCGTGGAGCATAGTAGGTATGGAGATTACCATCCTCCTCCTTTTGTTGATTTCGAAGACGAGTAGGCTAAATTCTTTTAATACTTTTCCATTGACAGTCAAAATGTGTTTTCCCGTTGGTTCATTCCAATTTTATGGTGATTTATTGTTTGCAAAATGTTCTGGTCCAGTATACAACTGAATTATCGCTCGCTGAACGTTAGGCAAACATTCAATCAAACAATCTTTTTACATGAGCAGCAGTTTATACTAAGACCACAAAAAAAATGAATCGGCTATAGCCATTTAAAACATTGTAAACAACTAGTTACTGTCATCTTTAAATGAAAATTAGACTATCAGTTTTCGGTCAATTGATTATGGAATATTACTGTTAATCTGATCGCCATTTTGATAAACTTTCGATTATAATCGATCATCGGCCCAACACCAAATATATGCACGTCAGCTATATTCAGGACCAGGGCCATGTTGAAAGGACTAGATTCCGTGAATGTTATAAGTGCTAAGGTCTTTGGACTGTTGTTTGTTTGGTGTCTAAAAGCCTATGTCGGCAATTTTTCAGCTGTATCGCGACGTTTACAATTTTTTGAAAGCCGGAGTACCCATAGAAAACCCCGAACTTTTGTTGGAAAACTGGCAATCCTGGTCAATTAATATTGGAGTCGAGTTCACCCTGCCCACATTGAGACTCGAACCGACAATCTTAAGCTTATAGTGTTGACAGGCGCGTGATAAATAGTAGACGACTAACTACCTTAACCATGCACTCAGCTACTATCAGACTATACTCAAAAATCCTATATGAAATGCATCTGTAAGTGTGTTTCAAGGACAGGATTTCCGTTGTCGTCTGTATAAACTAGTCATCTATGCATTATGGTGTGTATTGCAAAATATATAGCCATAAATTTTCTTGGGAAATAATGGCTTTGTTTACTAATATTTTGCAGTCCAACTTTAACATGAAATAAAAAATGTTAATGTAATGACTTAACAACCGAGTCTAACTAAAGACTATGATTACACAGGAAACAGAACTGGTACTTGCATCTGTTACCCTCTAGGTACAATAACAATGTTATATCACCACCATTATCAAATATCAGTATTATAATTCACATTAGCACAATTTTCATTAGATTCTTCCAGAAATAAATAGATACCCCGAAAATATAGCTAACAAAGCTAACAAAGTCCGAAAGTAAATTTAAATAAACATATTAAGCTCTTTGGCTCGTTTATCCACGTTCACTCGTATAGCACATACTGTATAATATACATAAAAAATATCATCCTCCCAAATCAAGGGTTCCGAGTCCACGTTCGCTCTATCGATGATGATTGAACGAACATGTACTCGGAACCCATGACATGGGAGGATGACTAATAAAGACTTACAATAGACTAGAAACACTTCACATTATATGATTGTATCTACCTAAACCTCAAAAACAACCAATTCAACTAACGAAGAAGCCCATTAAAAATGCTATACTTTGTAGAGTTTCGTGTGGTGTAAGAGTTGACTCGGTAGCACTTAAAATATGAATACGACTTTATTCCGGTACTTTTTGTTATATTAAATTTAATATTTTATTTATAAAGTCTTGACATTATGGTTCATGTTAGCACGATTTTTCTTGATATGTGTACTTTATTGGTTTATCGGGAATCTATTACGTTACTGATTGCCGGTCATTACTGAGATTTATATACGCCTATAAACGTAACTATTCACGCAAAGTATGATAATATACCAAATAAAACTGATTGCGGTGTGTTTACTCTTACTTTCGACCAAGGAAGTTTGAAAAACATTTGTTGCTTATAAACAGACACTGTTACATTCGATTTTAATACCATTGATATCTCGTACCGTTAGAAGTTAGAGTTATCTCCCTGTCATTTACAGGGCACCTGCATATGGAGTTTATATCTCCCAATTGATCATGTGCCTTTACTGATTTCCCATCCAGATTTCTTCGACAGAAAAGCTATTTAACCAGGGATTCACAGTGGCAAAATTAAAGTTATCACTTGGAAAATTTCTGCGGGTTCGAGTCTCACTGCGGGCATGATGTACTCGACTCCAATCTAAATTGACAAGGATTGCCAGTTTTCATACCGACGGTCGGGGTTCTCTCGGGTACTCCGGCTTCCTCCCCCAATAAAAATACGCCATGATATAGCTGAAAAAAAAACATCATTCAAACAAACAAACAATCGGAATCACAACCGATATAGTTGTCCGTTACGGAATATCTATATCACAAAACACCCTAGATTTGTTCCGATTGTTGTAACCACTTATCACGCTTCTTAGTGATGTATAACTCCCACTGCCCACCTCGGATATGACTAGTTGCCGAATTTTATCCTGAGTAATACGACGAGTGCCTGACGCATGATGAATTGTTGCTTACTCTTCCGGAGTACCTGCACTCTCCCCGGCCAGTTTAGTGGGGCTCTTGTTTCTTAATTTTTGTGGGTTTTGTGCATGTGTGTGTTGTATGTCTGTTTGATCTGTTGTTGTCCCTTCTTTTGGTAACCATGGTTTTCAATGTTCTTTACTTTTCGTTTTATGATCACTCCTCATATCCAACTATAGAGAATATCACGTGTTTATAATGACGTACTCATTTAGCCATGTTTTTTTTTTCGATCGCCTATAAAATTTCAATGGGACCTTTAGAAAAAGTTAAAATACAAGTTACTGGTTTTTCTAAACGATCGTGTGCAACTTGTTTGGGTTTCTGCGATAAATTAACTTTCCGAGAATTACAAATAAATAAGTTTAATTTCTGAAGAAGTTTCTTCCAAATCCATTTAAAAATTGACCCTATTAACCGATGAAAACGACCATTGGTCGCCATATAAACCACGATAAAAATCGCGAAATCCATGATACATAAATCCCAATTTCCAATACTAAGACTGTGCAACTTGTTTGGTATCTAGACACATTCAGCTTTTAATTTATATAATTTTTATCAGTTTAAATTTTGATTTTCTTTCTTCTAATTTCGTTTAAACAGGGACAGTCTATACTAACTACTTTCATGACTTTAAAGGTATTCTAAATAACAAATCTGTCACAAATGTTTATTAGGTAATCATGATTTATTGTGAATTCTATGTGCCTTTTTATATTATAAAATATAGTTATACTTTTGGAGAAGAAATAATGACTAAACAAAAAAAAAGCCCATATAACAGCACAGTATAAATGCGAACCTCCATTTCTAATTAAATAAAATATATACACAAAAAATAATGGACAAAAACATATGTCCAATATTAAAAAAGGTAGAACAACATAAAAGTGTTTTTAATAAAGCTTGATATGTTCTAAAATTCATCGAGTCGTTAATTGAAAAACAGAGTTATCGAACCTCATTATGACCGAAATAGTTGCATATAAGTTATCTTCGATTCTTTTTTCTTGCAATACTTGTTTTTTTGTGTATATTTGTTTGTTTGAATAATGTTTAACGCCACTTTTAGCATGTTTCGGCTATATCGTGGCTTCCATTTTGTATTCGGTGAGGAAGCCGGAGTACCCTGAGAAAACTCCTGACCATCTGTAGGAAAACTGATACATACATGTTCTAGTTAAACATCCTACTTGACTACTGTAATTGTATTTTGTATTGTATAATTGCTAGTATTGTCAAAAAATATTATGGTAAGCTTGTTAATACATATTACACTATGCATTTATCTTTATCGTAATTAATCTGCTCCAGCTCAATTGTCGTTCCTTGTAGCGCGATCGACTTGTCACCGTGGCTATTTTTTTACTAAAAGAAAGCACTAAGAATACAGGAAATACTGGCCTTCCAGGGGAAACCAGCTAGGTTTTGATAGGAATACGTGTTTTATTGATATTTAAGTAATCAAGTTATCTTTTTGTCTATCTTAAATCGGAGCATGAGTCCATCCTCACAAGTCAGGGTTCTCTGTGTACACGAAACACATGTGGACACAGAAATCCTGACATGTGAGGATGGCACGAGTCTTATTCATAAGTTAATTTGTAATTGGCTTTCAGGTCATAAATACTGCACTAAGTATGCATTTCGTTCAAATTCATCAATTTTATTGGTCGACTTCTGTCACGTGATCTTTCAATTGGCTCGATGAAACATTAAAACGTCAGTAACTTTACATATTGGCATAGTAATATATCGAAACAAAAACGGACATTTGCTTCAATTTTTTTTATGAATTTCCACAATTTATTGGTATAAAATGTAAGATTTTCATCATGAAGCGCTAAATTTTAAAGTTTAATTGACTTACGAAAGCGTTGACAGAAGAACATTTTCATGACAAGCTTTGACTGTGGGCTTTGGTCAATACCTCGGTCAACGGGTTTACGTCAATGAATTTACGTCAAAAGAATTCATTCTGTTCTTAAATCATGTTTCTGAACTATATGATTAGAAAAATAGATTCGGACTGTATAGATCACGGCTTCCAGTCGTAAAATTTTTTTTGTATATTAAGATTGATTTTCGCAAATAACAAATTTTCGGAATAAAAAACACCCTCTCGGGAGTATAATACCAAATAGAAACTTCAAAACTGGGAAGCTTTAGAATATGAGCAATTCCCTGTCTGGTCTGTGCGCGTCAACGTTGCCGACTAAGTTTAGCGCAAGATAACTAATTTAGAGTACATGTAATAAACCTTGCGGTTGACATATACGCTCGCACAGTTGATTGATTGATTGATTGATTGCTAGTAAACACATTTGACAGTATTAGTGAATTTTTATCGTGGGTTAATAACAATTTGCACAATCGTCCTGATTTATAATAATGTGGCATTTGACATGTGGTTTGTTCTTATCTGGGGCACTGGAGGAAAGTTTTCAACAAACAATTCGGTAAAATTGAAATCCGGACAACTCGAATCATGAAAACTGTGACCGTAAAATATAGACCAACAAGTCTGAGAACCCCTTTACCGGCCAACGCGTGAACGCTTTCATTTTACACGTTGTTGGGAGTTTATTGGGACGTCAGTGAGCTCTCCATAATCAAAACAGCGGATTTTGCGACATGTAGGCACATTTCATATTCCCTCTATGTTATAAAAATGTACGTGGGGGTTCATCTATATATAAATTGCTTCTTTAGATATTTTACTATGCGAAAATCATCACGGTCATTACGGTCCGAGTTGTCTTGGTCTATGTTGATGGCAGTGAATTCTCGGACTAATAATAATATCAATAATAATTATTATTTATTAAATAAAATATCAACATGTTATATCACACACTATACAGCGACGCAGTTTTTTAGTATATAATAAAATGTATATGCATTTGCCATTATAAACAATATAAAGTTGACATTTTATCTGGGATAACCCATAAAAGCTTAAGAGCTTGTTTCCAATGGGGTCCCATAATGTAAACCTCTTTAAGTTTCAATAGTAAGAAACACATATGAGTCACATAAATTTTTTTTAAGAAAAACCTTCGTATCTTAAATTTCTATATAACATTCAACTTTGAAATGTGTATTTTCTTATATAAGATACATTTATGTATAATATACGATTTAAGAAGAAATATATTTTGGCCATTTACATTATTTTTAAGTCTAGTTTTGTATACATTTCTTGCATACGTCGGGGTACGTTGTCTTTGTGGCTTTTGGTATCTTTAGACCGGAAGTGCTGATAGAAGACAAAATGAAAAAGTTATCTAAGTTTTCAGTGGTGTTATTCTAAATTTTGGAAACTAAATATACGGCATTGTTATATTTTAAAAATAGCAGACAATAACAAACATCGTTAATGATACTTCTAAGCCTGTGAGAGGCGTTTGGGATTGACGCAACGCAACGTCGTTGTAAAATTTTTATACAGTAAACTAAACCGGAAGTTCTTCAAGTGTCATTTCCCTACAATAGTTAAAAGGTAGTTGATGCAAAACTACAACAAGAAAGTAATGGACGATTTAGGTAAGAGTATGTAATCAAGGTACACGGTAAATGAATCTTAAAAAAATGATAGACGTACCTTGTCATCCATTCACCCAAGCCTAGCCCAGGCATTGCTAATAATAGGAAAAAGACTTCAAAATTACAAAAAAGTACAGTAGTTTAAAAAAGACTTGAAGAAAGGGTATTCTGCCCCCTAGTATTGTGTTCTTGAATTAATTTTGATGTATAAAGAAGGCTATCTCTTGTCATTTCAGTTATATCCAAAATAGGCAGGAATATTTGTATGATTCAGGGGCTGCTCTGGCTTCTAAAAAGCTGGCGCCAAAAAAATCGCCAACTGCAATTTTCCATCGCCAGTTTTGTAAAAGTGTCGCCATCGTAGAAATCACTAGATCACTATACGACATGGCGAAATTGTTTAACATTATGTGTGACATATTCTGTAACGTCGAACGAATTCCAAGTTTGCCGGACTCTTATTTAATTTTTCAAAAGTTTGGGCTCAAGCAGCCCGTACACTTATTGCATTTTAATCATGAAAAGATGTATGAGTGATTTCTTGTTGGCAGAAAACCAAAATTTTACAGTAATTTATTAGAAACATCTATTCCTGTGAATGAACATAAAACCGGAAATACTGAAAATAGAACTACGCATGTGTACGAGTTTTCTAATTACGAAATTAAGACGGACATCCGGTCCGGAAATCACTCAACAACGACGTCAGTTTTCGTACCTGTATTTTATTAATTACATTTTAAAAAAAATTATTACAAAAATATGTTTGTTTTGTTATTTTTATAAATTAATTAACAGCGGGAGCATCAATTGTTTTATTACACGTGTACTAAATGTGATGCAGGTAAAGCTGCTTTTCATCTGACAATTTTGTTGATTCATTTATTGCCAATTTCCGTTTAATAACTCCAAATAACACACGTGTCACTGGATACTACACAATGCACGTGTATTTACAACCATAGAAACTGACAAAGGATCTTTAATTATGCAATCGCCGATTACCGATAAATTTAAAACGTGCATGCATCGTTTAACACTATAAAACCTTTGGCGCCAAAAAAAATCTCCAGACGCAATATTTTGTCGCCAAATGAAAAAAAAATCGCAATTGGCGACATTGGCGAAGCCCAGCGCGGCCCCTGATGATTTTTTAATGGTGAGTCCTGGATAGGCCAAATTTTACTGCTGTTATAATGTGATGGTAATTTTGTGATTTGTTGGATTATAAATGGCAGAATTAAGTCCTCTTACTTGTATTGTAGCAAACAAAAATTCTAACTTTGATCTATAATTCAAACATAATATACGTCATCTGTTTACCCTTATTAAAGCTTCAGAGATTGGGAAACGATCTTTATTTAAGAAATTTCTTTTTTCGTCTTGAAAATGCAAGTGGAAAATGCTATGTTGATAAATTTTCCATATATGGATAATGTGACCTAATTTTAGTAAAATTGTGCTAATTTGCATACTGTAACAACCATTCCATAGTAAGAATACACTAATTTAAATACAACACCTTTCAAAGCTGCAACACAAAATTTTCTGGGTTCTTAATGTTTTCATGTAGTAAACTGAATTAAACAGAGACACTAATGTCTGACAATTATCATCATCACATATCAATAATGATCAATTTTAAAGACGAAACTGAAAAAAAAGAGGTGACACTGTCAAAAGATATCAAAATTGGCCATGGCTGATGATGTATGCAACTACTTTTGGACATCTTAGCACGGGGAGTGATTCACTCCTGCTCTGCTTCATTACAAGTAATGTGACTAAATTTGTACCCTCTCAAAAAAAATGAAGGGTACCTGACATTATTCGTCCTGGACATCACTTTTCAAAGGTGAGTCAAGCTAAGCGTTTGCATGCAGTTATTATATTTGACGAACAATCCGGTCAATACCTTTTAATGAAAATTTACCATATAAATGGATTGTTTATTAGTAGTGGTTTAGTTGTTCAGTCTTCTGATGTATGCTTGAACTGCAATCATTACATGGTGTTTCCCCATTAAAGAGACCTGTGTCTTGTCTTCCTCATCTTTTTATTGGTGCTAAATGTTTAAGAAAGGCAGATGTGGACAATAATATTCTAATAATAGCACTGACTACCAAACAACTCCTGATTTATTTTTCCCAAGCAAATTTTGTTTTCTTCATAAGGTGATCCAATCGATTCTCACAGTATACCCATGCATGTACATGTATCTTGTAAAAATAAATTTAATTTTCATTTAGAAAATAATACAATAAATAAAATTTACAAGTAAAATAATTGAAATTAGCTATATATTGTTACATTTAATTTAGATAACTATTGAGTATTTTATAGTTCATACTAAAATATATTTGGTATCAATCATTGATTCTTACTTTAAAAAGTAATTGTATTACAACTTTCGGAATTTTTCACAAACAAGTTTTGAGTTAAAGACATTGAATCTAACTGACATGTTTTTAAAAGTCATAACAGGAAAATTGTATTTATATTCTCTTATAATACAAATAATGACAGAAGTTTTGATTATTTTTTGTGCTGATAAGTCATTGCCACAGTGTGATTATAAATATTAGTCCATTGTCATATTATATCAGATAGTTATATTAAACCAATACTCTGGTATTAATAAAATAAAGTTTTTCAAAATCCAACCCATTCATAAATCAACAATTGCAAAGACAAAGAAACAAACAAGATTACACATTTTATTTTAATTCAGGAATTATTGCAATTCAAAAAAGCGATACTCAAATACTTGAAGAACTGGCAATTACCGGCTATTACGGTAAAGATGCCATCTGCATTTTGTACAAAAAGATGAATATCTACTTATTTCCATATTCGTTTAAATATTTTATATGATCAATATCTATTAGTAATACATTTTTAATAAACATGAATATCCATATAAAGTATATTAAAGACATTATAATCATACAAAAATGACAGAAAATGTCAGGAACCAAAATGGCCTTCCATCAGTGACAATCAAAAGGTTAAAATAAAGTAGTCTATGTCCATAGTAACATGTATATATAAATCGTATCCTTCCTGCTCAAATAGGAAAAAAAACCTTAGACAATCCACAACCTTTCATGATAGAATGGAATAAGGCACAATTTTGTCCAAATCACTTTCACTCCTCATTTGCATGTTGCCCCGAGTTGTAACACTTTGGTTTGTTATACAATTATGTTGATAAACATGTATAGTGATTCTATTAATAATATGTTTAGTTTTTAATATCAGTTCTAAGTGTACAATTTAATAACAATTACATGTGTTGAAAGCAACTTGTGGTGTACTACCATCTTGGAACAATACAAGAAATAACATGTATGTAGATGGCAGTCATGGTTAAAAATGTATATAAACAATATACAGTAACAATGTACAACAGAACTTCTGTAGAAGGCAAAAAAGTGCT
This sequence comes from Limnoperna fortunei, assembly GCA_944474755.1. Taxonomy (NCBI): domain Eukaryota; kingdom Metazoa; phylum Mollusca; class Bivalvia; order Mytilida; family Modiolidae; genus Limnoperna; species Limnoperna fortunei. Next base: position 24,188,971 of record OX104121.1, on the reverse strand, counting down.
GTTTATTTTAGAGTAATTTAAACTAATAGTTTATGGAACTGTTTGATTGGTTTACATAATCAAAAATAACAACTACTAGATACAAAAAATCCTTTTACATTAACTAATAAGTAACTCTGGGACTGTTTGCTAAAAAAATTATGTACATGTATCTCTGTAAACTCTACAATTATATAAAGATGACATCTTTATATAATTGTAGAGTTTACAGAGATACATGTACATAATTTTTTTAGCAAACAGTCCCAGAGTTACTTATTAGTTAATGTAAAAGGATTTTTTGTATCTAGTAGTTGTTATTTTTGATCTGATGTTCTACCTTTCTTATATATAACTTTTTCTCACTCAAGGTATAGAAATATCTCGTGACTTCCTGTACGTTGGTGACATTTCTCTGTCTCACAAGGTGAGATAGAGTTACGTGACGTTTTTGACATCGAGTTGCGTATACGCAAATGGCTACCAAGAATATGGAAGAAATGCATAAACAATCAGGAACTCTTGTGAAGTTGTGAGTAAAATATCAAATCACTCGTAGAAAGCCATTTCAAGAAATTCTCAAAACCGCAGGCAAAAATATGTTTGTCCAATCCCTCGGCAGAGCCTTGGGTTTAGACAAGATATCTTTGCCCCTGGATTTTAGATTTTCTTGTTTCACCTTTCCCCTTGTCATAGATACTATTTATTCTATCAATATTTTTTTATATTTATTTAACGAAGCACTCCAATGTTTTGTACTGCCACATGTAACTTCAGTTAACCAACTGTTCCTGTTGAATTGGGCTAGTGGTGTGCAGGTGGACTTCCTAAAAAGGGAATGTTGAATCAGATTATTAGAAGTTGATGTTGTTACATATTTTGAAAAGAAAAATGTATCTACATGTAGTTATACCCAGCCACACAAAATAGCAGTTTTCAAAAGATGACTTTTGTTCAAGCTTTGCACAGCTGTACATGTCATGTAGTATAACATGGAGATCAAGTGGAATTGTCAGTGCAGTCCAATTTGTAGTTTTTGAGTTAGGCTACATGCAAAGTAAAATTATTTTTATAGGTTCAAGGTCAAGGTAAAAATTGTCTTCTAAAATGGACTCTTCTGCTCTGCAGGTGTTCCGTTTGGCTCATTTGTAATTTAGTTACTAGTAAATATACTAGTAATGTTTTCATGCATATTAAAAACAAGGCAATGGGGCAGGTATCATTTAATGGCCCATTAGATGCCCTTTACTTGTATTTTATGTTTGTTATTTATATTTTTCCTTTTACTTAAGAGTACTTTGAGAAAGCCCCCAACCTTCAGTATGAAAAGTAGGAATCCATATTAAGTTTGTATTGTAGTCGAGCACACAATTCCCACAGTTAGACTCGAATCATCAACCCCAGGACAGGCATGTGATGAATAGTAGATGACCAATTACTACTGTAGTACCTTAAAAACTCAGCCATCCAGGACACTCACATGGTTTAATGGGAGCTTTATGGCTATCTACCTACAACTGCTGGGCCAGTAAGGGGCCTTAGTGGTCATGTGGTTAAGGTAGTGTGTCATCATGATCTACTTTTGATCACCAGCTAGTCAACACTAGGTTCCAGGTATTGGAAGGGTGCCCCAGGCTCCAACCTTAATTAACAGGAACTTCTGGTTTTCCTGTGGAAGGTTATGTTTGTCTCAGAGTACCCCTAATAAAAATAGGATGTCATTATATACATGTACAGTATCTCCATTAAAACAAACACTGAGGCTATCACAATAGTACAGTAGCTCACTGTCTTTCTAACACTGCAGTGTTATAACTTGTACATGTATTAAACAAGTGGAAATTGATATTATATTACAACATTAAGTATGCTCAAGTGGGTTCTCGATGATAATAATTGGGTTGTTAATGGCCAATGGGAGACAACTCTGGTTGTTTTAAAGAAAAATAAATTCCTGTTTCAAAGAACAAAAGAACCCCCCAAAATTGTGTGCACTTTTTAATGTGCACATAGATCTGATGCCAGACATTTTTTGAATCACATAAAAAGCTAAAGAAATTGTTGATAGGTTCTGTGAAATATAGTAGGTGTAAGCATGTAGAATTACATGTACATGTACCTTTAACAAGATTGCAGATCCCCAGTTGTTGATGAAAATCAGAAATGAGTTCATGAAGTATCATGATTATAAAACATTTTCACATACAGACCTAGATGTAAGAAATTATAAAATAAAATTTTGAACATGCAACTGAAAGATGTTGGACACGGGAGGCAGCCCCATTCCCCACCTCTTTACATTTTTTTACAACAAGCTTTTAATTTACAGTATACATTAGGTGTAAGGATTCTAACATTTATGTCAAATCCTACAAAAACAAAATTATTTTTCAATGGACATGTTACGTATCCAACACAAAAAACAAGACCTGAAATTTGACCGTGAGACAAATTTGACCTTTAGATCTGTAAGTATTAGAAAATAGTATCATTGACTGATTTATGTGTGTCTTATTTTTAATTTTTCTATCATGGAAGGATGTTTAAATTTAATATTACAAAAGAAATGTAATTTGACTAGACAGAAATATTGAGGTTTTTTTTAATTGAAAAGGTAAACTGGGTGGAGTTTGACATAGAAGATTAGCTTAATGAAGATTTAAAGCCTATGATATAATTATAATGATCTTATTCTTGTGCTATCAGTCCAGTAACTAATACCACAAAGAAATAATTGATCAAGAAAAGGAAGAATACCTCAGACAAATGTTAGTACATGTATGTTACAATACATCTTTCCTGATAATTGAAACGAGATCCGAGACAAAATGAAATGGGTTTGTTACATATTGAATCTTTTCATTTGCTCCCCTGTTTTACTAGGCCATTAACAAAAAGGGTGAACAAGTGAAAGATTTACTTTTTAATTAGATTGAAATTAAATTGAATCATTATAAATTTTGTATTCGAAGTGTCGATTTATAACCGATTTTGGTACTTTCAGCCTTATCCCTGTTACACATTAGATTTTCATACAAATAGAATTCTGTGTTTCAATTTATGTACCCTACAAATGACATGACCAGTGTGGGCTTCGAAAATTTGTTCCGGGTCAACCTGATAAAATGTACTTTTTACCCCAGTAAAGCACATGCATATATATACATGTGAGTAAGGTAGTTCATACGATCCGATACTCTTATCTTCACGAAGAGAGGGGGGACCTGATCGTAACACTTGGCTAGCTAAGATAATTGTTATGTGGAGGGTGATACCTGTTCACTAATGTTTGTAATAGTTATGCCCCTTAAAGTACTTCCTTAGTAGGTGATTTGAAAATTTTCCATAAATTTTTTAAAGGTACCCATAACTATTTCTGTTTTGTTTTGGACTTGATATTTTTATGAATTAAATTTTGGGGTACATTAATTTCAGCTGGTACTTTGCATGATCTCAGGCAGGTAAAAGTACAGGGTACCAGTTCACTTTAAAATCCATGAGTAGGAAAGTTAATTATTGTTGAAAAGGTACTTAGTATGATATCAAAATTTATTGTCAGTTCTATCATCAAATGATTTCTTTTATTTTTACTATTTTTCTTGTATGCATATGGCTAACCTTGTTTTTAACTACATGTAGTTGGGCAGTTTATTATATACAGTTTAAAAACAGATTTAAATGCCTGTTTGAGGTTTTTTTTTTTTGGTTGTATAAATAATATCACTTTCATCCCAGCTTCAACTCTTACAATATACATAAACAAGAATTGATGTTTTACGATATTTTAATCACATCTTGGAATCTTGCACTTTTTATTGAACCTGCATTCCTGTATATTACCCCCCAGTTATTACTTATGAAAACTTATAGTTACCTGTAAACATTGCTGAAACCGACAGAGATTTATTTACTTCAAACTAAACAGATATATTAAGCATCTCTGACATGTGGAAAAATGATGATAGCTCTCAGCTGTTGGTGTAAGTTTCATGTGAAACAGACAACCGTTTTCCTCAGTGTATAGCAGTCTGTTATATAATTGTGGCGAATCTACTAACATTTTTGAAAAGGCAGTGAACTTTTTGTTGCAAATTTATTATTGGAACTTACATGTTAAGAAGATGATGGAAATAGGTAAGAGAAATGTATAAATGAATTTAATCTTGTTTAATTTAAGAGAAAATATGTTTAAGTTATAAGAGAAAATTGAGCTATTTAATATTTTTGTACACTGTTGTTCAAAACAAATTGGTTGGTGCAGATATTTTTTTCACAAAACAAAAGTATTTCAAAAAGAATGATCTCAATACAGATTTTGTATGATGAGATGTAACAATGGAAGAGGAAAACATGTCTTTAATCTTCCAATATATTTCTTAATTACATGTAAATATTATAATTGTACTTAAAAAAGTGCACATTTTGAACTATAATTGACAACTGTTGACAGTTTTTTCCTAAGAAGTGGCATTTTGCCTTACTGTCACAATTAAATTATGGCATTACTAATAGTATGTGACTACATGTGAAGACTTAAAAAAAAAGTTCCCAAACAAAACTACATTATACTACATTGTACTATATACAAAGTTCAACTAATGTTATTAAAATACAATAATACTAAGTATATGTTTTAAATAGGAAGGATAGATTTATTGGTGTTTAACACCACAAGTATAAGGCATGTATACCAGTAATTATAAGGGATAAGGAGTATGCTATTTTTACTGTGTTGTGTGTGCACCCACAACTATTTTTCTCAGCAATGGTTAATGATACAATATTGAAATTTTGACAGTAGCTTTGTATGATAGAACATATTTTCAGACCTCTGTGAAGTTATAGAGGGGGTATGTCATCTGAGAGCATTAGCTCACATTAGCTTGTTAACATAATATCAAGATCTTGGTTCTTATTCATCAGTAGTACACTTAGACTTGCCACAAGTCCCTTTGAATTTTTTTGCTATTACATCCTCACAAGTTAGGGTTTCTGTGTCCACGTGTTCGTGGACACGGAAACCCTGACTTGTGAAGATGTTGCTATTACTAGAGAGATACATCTTTATCAACACACAATTGGACAGTGTAAGAAATGTTGTTAAAGAGTATCTCTCTAATAACAAAAAAATTCAAAGGGACTTGTGGCAATTCTAGTTGTACACTGTCACTGTATATGTGAGTGAGTAACCATTTACTTATCTGTTAGGGATCTATGTTTGACTGAATTGATTTTAGTCTTTTTGCCATTTCATGTACATTTTTTTTTCAAAACATGTATTGGGTTTATGTATATGAGGTAAAAATAGAGGAAAATTGCATTAAATTTCTTGGACTTCACCCCCTTCCAGTGCCTCAACAAGAAAATAGGCTGGTGCTTAATTCATATGATGAGCCAAAATGTATGACAGAAATCAAATTCCAATTCTGTGTTATAAAATATCTTCAGTTCTGGAAGGTTATATTAATTTAGATTCAAATAGAAGCTTGTGTTATCAGATAAAGATGATTGAATTTCCTGCCTTTATCAGTGATAAACCCAATGATGATACAACATCAAAACATTCAGCTGATCTAGTTACCTTTGACTAATATGCAAAGTCACAGACACTAAGGCTTATATGCAAAGATACGCAATTGCAGTTTTTCCTATTGAATTTGGAGAAAATTCTGCTACTTTATTTTTCATTTGCAATTAGGATAAGCTTAATTTGTTTCTACTTTTCCCACTCACTGACCCAATCCCATTAAAAAAAAACTGTGTTTAAAGTATTAATATACATATACTGGTTGTATTCTGAATTAGCTAAAATATTGCTTGCTGGACATTAAACAGCAATCAATCAATCATATACTGGTTCATGTAGTAGTTCTTGTCCTCAAGCAATTCTCGCCACCTGATCTTTTGACAATTTTTGTGAAAAATTGGCATTTAAAAAATGAAAGGCATAACTTATGTTGGATGAAACATAATAAAATCTATCCAATGAATGAAGCTTTTGCCATCGAGAAAATAACGACACACGTGTAACGACACAATAAGCAATATGGGGAGAATTGCTTCTGTCATTTAAAAGGGAGAACTATTCTGACCAGTTCATTATTTACAGTAATTGACATTATTTTACATACTTGTATTTACTTATACTTTAAAATAAAATCTTTAATTCACACAAGAAAATTGGAAAAAATATATTTGTCATTTGTTGCAGACCTGTATTAATACTAGTATATCCTTAACAAATTTTCAACTTCTCTCATCCTGGGCTTAAGAGATTAAAAATTAATAAATTGACAGATTCACTTCATTTTATGTCCTGTAGAAGTTATAGTACATGTGTATTGTCACACCTCTGGGGGAACTGAATTTGTGTTCAAAAACATGTATAAAGCTATTATGCAGTTGGTAAAGGCATTTGGTATGTTATTATTTAAGCAGTTACTGGTGAAAACATAGATTTAATATTTATTTGTATTATACTTCATGCAAAAATGGACAGTAACCATGTGTTAATTTCTACTGATTCTTCTTTGTCTTGGGTGCTAATTTTTTCTTCAAATGATAATCTACCCTAACACCCTCGTTCAAAGGCAGTATGATAACAATATACAACACTGAGGAGAATGTAACAGTAATTTGTGTATTCCAGCAGGCATTTTGGATTTTTGGGTTCTGTGTTGTACAATTTTGTGTAATGTTCTTGTTGATTTTTTGCTGTCGAATACAGGTTCTGATATAAGTACCCTTTCTATTATTTTGTCCTTGACTTATGTACTTGAATACTAGCAACAGTAGAAAAGGGGGTGCAAGTACAAAGCAATTAATTTCAAGTAGACTGACCAGCATATGAAAGCAATTTATCGTTTTGAATATTGTAACCAATGGACATTCTTGCCTCGTGTACATTTTAAAATTTGGTCACATGTACTTAGTAGTTGATTTGGTTTGAACAGTTGACGTCAAATGATAGAAAAGTTGATGAAAAGGCATACACGAAGCATTGTAATAATATGCTTGTAATTACAAAATAAACCTTGATATGCATGGACCCCATGTCCAGGACCAACAGGTCCTTTACAATATACTACATGTATAATGGGGAAAAACCACCCAACCAAATTTACAAAAATTGTGTAATTAACAAAAATAATTGATAACAAGTTTTTGAACTTCAAATAAAAACATATATGTTGTAAATGTAACAACTTCTGCTCACAAAAGTAATACAATTTAAATTTTCTATCAGACAAAGATATGTGGTCCCGATCACTTTAATTAATGTAAAAAAAAATATTGCAAAAATATGAATATTTTCAGTGTACATTTACATACTTAAAATAAAATGTGCACTATCTTTGATCTGTCTCCTCCCCCCCCCCCCCCCCCTGTTGACGGCTACATGTAAACAGACGAGTTGGAAATAAAATATTGTTGTTTAATTTCATTTCTTGTACAATAAAAATCTTGTTGATTTCCGTTGATTTCTTTAACCATGAAATATTTGACATACTTGGAATTTCAGTTTAAGTGCTTGCACACTCAAGAACTCAAAGAATTCAATAGGAATTTTGATTACATTTCATTGTACATGTAAAGGTAGTAGGAAGCATATATTATCCAGCTATGAGATGATCTTGAATTAATTGCTTCCTATTATTAAATTGTAAACGTATATGTGATCAAGAATGGGGCACACCTATATGGACAACAAACTGCATTGTAAAATTTATGTAAAAGAATGTATCTATACATGTCAGGGTACTTTATTTTCCTTTATTATATTCAATGACACTAATGGGTGAGTTGCAATGGTGCCTGTATTGTACAAATTAATTACATTCCAGATGGGTAGGGCTCACGATTATTAAACCAGGTCATGTTAAGGTCACTACATTATACATGTACATGTACTTTTTTGTGTCGAAGTTATTAAATTGTCTTCATGTCAAAGTCACCATGTGATTTTTTTGTAAAATTCAGTGGGGAAAGGAGGGATATTGCAGCATTAGATGTTTTGGTAAGCGTTTGAGGGACAGTATAAGAAAGAAACTAGGTATCAACCCCCCACCCCGCGCACACACTTTAATTTGGTCTAATCCAGACATAAGTGGATCTCAAACCAAAAAAAATTACCCTGTAATTAAAGACCAAATAATTTAAAGATTGAAGAGCTTTTATCAAAGTGAGGACTAGCAAAGTGGTTTATCAAGTAAGGAGTACCTAGTAGCTAAGTGGATTGATAGGTCATTGGTCTGCATATTACTCCATGACATGTTTGTGTCCCACTTTGTACCTTACAAATATACATGCTCTCACTTTCTGACCTTATCTGATTTAGTCCACTGGTTACTCCCCCCTTCTCCCCAGAGCAGTCATGGCCACCTATAAATTGGTCCCTGTGATGTAGTGGAGAAACTCATTAAAGTAGACATGCCAAAAGTTCCTTGAATTTCTTGCTATTAGAGAGATACATCTTTATAATCAACATTTTATATACAATCTTCTTGTGTACTTAAGAAAGTGATATTAAAATCCACTGACGGCCATCATACTATGTGTACCTCTGATACTAGGACCTAAGGTGGAACTGTCTTTTTGGGAAAATTATAGCATGGCTGGTCAAATGATCCGTAAACTAAGCTACATTGTAGTTGTGCATGTACCAATTCTGGGTACACTACCAGTTCAATATGTATCAAACCATGTTCAAGCCCAGTGGCACAGATGATATTAATGTCTACACAAACAAAATGTCATACTAAATAATAAGAGTATAGTCATAACCCACAGCAACATAATAAGATCATCTGTAGGTTACCAAGAGGAGGTTACAGAAACTTAACAAATCAAGGTCAGCCATTTAAGGATAGTTTAAAAAAACATTTTTTGACGTATACATGTTTTTTTGAATAACTGACAAAGGAATTCACATTCAAAAACCACCAACATGTATGCAGGTATAGATTTATGTTAATGTTTGTTTTATGCTTAATATAAAAGTACAAAATTAATGTATCTTTGTATGTTGTTTACAAATTTGCAGAATTTGTTTACCAAACATCAACATAAAAAGTGAATATTAATACAGTTGACAAGTTGTGATGAAGTATATTTCTTGATGTAATATTGTAGGGGTTACTTGGTACAATATAAGCGTTAATGTTAATGTAGATAGATAAAATGCACATGCTGATTCAGGTGAAAAGATTTTAATTTTAGAATCATGCTTATCTTTGACATAATAAATATTTCTAAACTACACAGTAACAACTTTGTTCTGTTCTTTGGTATTTATAGAAAATTATGTACAGTTAAGAGTGCAGATCAAGGAATTTTATGATGCATTAGTCTGACAAGGGAGGGAACTCTGCAACTAAAATGCATGTCAAAAGTACTAGTAGGATGTAATGCATGTCAGATTTATGTAGTAATGGGATTTAATGGTTTAAATTACATAAGTGGAGATTGTTTGTTCCAATGATTTTGTTTGTTTTTTTGAATGGTGTTTAATGCCACTGTCAGCAATTTTCAGCTATATCATGGCGTCCAGTTTTTATTTGGGGGAGGAAGCTGTAGAAAATCAGACCTTCGTTAGAAATCTTTGTCAATTAAGATTGAAATTGAGTACACCCTGCCTGCATTGAGACTCAAACCAGCAACCTCAGTGTTGACAGACCATGTGATCAATAGTAGACTACCTTAACCACTCAGCAACCCACCGAGGCCCCTGTTTGTTCCAATGAGCAGGAATGGTTCGTTGGCCGAGTTGTTAAGGTAGTTACTATTAAATATCAATCACTGGCGTTCTAACACTGAGTGTGCTTGACATCAACAGTAATTTACAAGGATTGCTATACTATAGTTTTCCTGTCAAAGTTTGGGGTTATTATTGGGTACTCCTGCTTTCTGGGAAATTAAATCTGTATGCCATGATATTTTTGAAAATGGAGTTGAACCCATATTCAAACAAACAAACAAGGAAGAAATTTAGGCCGAAAGGCATACTGTATGGGACTCGCAGTTCATAGTGTACATATCTTTTAAGATTCTTTTGTTTTTGAAAAATTGTTTGAAAGCGTAAAATGTTCAGGGAAACATTTACGACAATACAATGTCCAGTTATTTGTATAAAGAAATGGCTTCTGGGTACTTTATGTTAAACACAGCCATGTAAAACCAGTGATGCATTAAATGATAAACATTGGTTTGTTTTCCTTTCATTAGAAGTTATGATAATTAGTTTATATGTTGTTGTAGCAAACATTGTTGTTTATTGTTAATAGTTGGTGATAGATTTGGGATACATTATACATACTTTATGTTTAATTAATTGGAGTCTTAAACTGGTTAGGGACGTTATGTTCTGCCAAGCATTTCTAGCCTGTAGGCTGTTTCTTGAAGAGTACAAATAAATCCATAAAGATAACAAACAATTTTTAGCATGAAACAATTGCATTTGAGTTGTTTTCTGTGTTCTATATTTTACCTTAATGATTGCAGGATAATGTTACATTCTCTTGTCTATATGTTCTTTTTGGAAAATTTAATTTTAAACTTCTTTTCTACCTGGTATATGAAGTATACATTTTTTTGGAATATTAATAAAATTTATAAAATTGAGACTGGATTATTTACAAGTAACCCTTATGGAAGGTTGTGTATAATACAGCTACACATTCAGTTTAATGATTTTACAAGAAAACGTTTAATTAATTAACATAAACATTTTGATTTTCTGTGTATCATTATCACTTACATTGATCTGGCCCTGATTTCTTCAAAGGGGGTCAGGGGCAAAGTGGTTAAGGTAGTTAGTCTACTATTGATCATGTGCCAGTCAACACAGAGGCTGCATGTTCTATTCTCACTGTGAGCAGGATTCTGATCTGAATTGATAAGAATTGCCCAGTTTACCTACTAAAGATCAGGTGTTTTTCGAAGTGAAAGAAATGCCGGGTCACACACCAACTAAAGTGATAACTGTTATATTATAACAAATATTTAAATGAAATCAATTCAATATTTGCAACATCCAGCCCATACATGTAGACAGAAACGTGTTAACATATACTACTGTTTTGTTTGAATGTTTTATTACGTACAGGTACATTTATCCAAACGCAATATCTTGAAAAATCTCACGCGAGGGTGACCTTACATGTGACCCAACGGTTACCGGTTGACCCAGTGAAATCTCACATGTCACATGACGGTGTCTAAGTGAATCAAAATAAGTATATGATATATGAGTATATAATATTTTAGCTTAAAAATTGTTCAAAACGGTGTTAAACACCCTTCAAAAAAAACATTTCACAAAGTCGTACAACTTGAAACCTTTGTAAATCCTGTACAAACCATTCAACTTTCTACAGATCGTCAGTTATACAACTTTTGTAAAACATGTGGTCCTTGGACGAGATGTCCTAGAATATTTTTCTCCATGTGGTATACAACAAGTATCTGTTTCTATGGCTGGGACATAAGAATATTATCTAGTTACATGAATATACTGTATACTTTTAAAACCAGATCAATCATGTTACTTTATGTGACATGACAGAAATTGCCTACATTCTGGGCCAAACTGCTAACTATTCTGCTGTGACATGTGCTATAAATACATGGAGTATTTATAATTGAGATGTCATAACTTTTTGAAAATGTAGGTCTTGACCAAAGACCTGTTTAAAGGTCCAGATTTGTTCTAAAAATCCAATTTTAGGAATTAAACACACCCAATAATTAAGAATTTATAATGTATACATGTAATTATGAAAAAATTTGCTAAACTATTATGATTTCCATTAAGATAATTTTTGTATTTGTCACTTTTAATCAAGCAATTCAAGTATTTTATTTGAAAGAAGGAGTAATTTTTTGCTGTGTAATGGTATAAGGCTATTTTAATCTTCTTATTTACATAAAAACGTGAGAACTTTCTTACAACGTTTTAGAATACCTCAAGATTTGTGGCACTTTTTGTACCCCAGTATGATGTTTGGTGATGAATCGGAAATTAAATGGACATGTTAGTATGTGAGCATTTTAATTCCCATCAATATAGAAAAATATCCTATTTAATAAAACATAGACTACATGTATATTGGAGACGAAAGCCATGTGTCATTGGACTTGAATAGTTCAAAAGGTAAATAGACACTGGAGGTCACAGAGGTCATTGGTATATAAACATAGGAAACACCTGAAGTGATCTTTAATTTGATTATAGAGATCCACACAGGTGTTCATACCATGTTGGTAAACAGATGGTGGCCTCAAAGAGGTAATAGTAATCTTTTTTTTTTCTTTTTTTTTCAAAATGTATTATATAGATATATGTATATATGTATTTTTTTATCATTGGTTTTTTAAATATGTTAATTATGTTCCTTGTAATATTTTTAGAAAAAAACTGGGGAATATATTTTTTAGAATAATTGTCTCCAGAATTTTTGAAAATAAAATGAATTAAGTACTAGTAGATACATGTACACTGAAATCCTCTTAATTGAAAAAGACTTCAGACCACCAGACACTTTCCTGTTATCAATCTCTGTTATTTGAATAGAAAATAATGCGGAAATTAAATATTCCTGTTAATTGCATAATGTTTTTTAGAAATTGACATAATTTCTATAACAGGGTCATTTATCTGAAAACTCAATATTTTAAGTCTTGCTGCATGCATGGTGTTCTTGACTCCAGTTTTAATTGACAAGCTGGCTAGTTTCTACAGAACTTAGCAGTTTTCTCAGGGTACTTCCTCAATAAAACTGGATGCCATGATATAGCTGAAAAATTGCTAAAAGTGGCATTAAACACCATTCAAACAAATTAAACATTGTGGGAAGTAATATGCTACATGTACTCTGTACATGTAAAACTGAGTTTAATTTCTGTGTAATTCCTGATCAAGCAATTTCTACCACCAGCATTGTATTAGAGAAAGTGGGGGTCATCTGAATTTTTTTTCAGTAAAATAAAATCAGGTGTAAAAACATATTTTAAAATTGTAAGTGATAAGTAGGTTCAGCTCTGTTACCCAGTAAAAATTATTCTCGTCATGTTATACAAAAAAGTATAATTTTAATTTAATGCATGGCTGATTTAAAATGGCCATGCACACGAATCATTTACCTGCTCTGCACAATTAAAACGTAACACATGTTCTGTTGCAGTTGCTTCATGTTTTCACCTTTCAGTCTATTTCTGGTTCATCAAATGATAGAAGGAAGTGCTTGTCGGTAGAAATAAACAACTTAAAATCCGCTTAATTACTGCCATTACAGGATGGTAAATAACAGTATGAAATGCAGAGCCTATATTTAGGAATCTTTAAGATATTTGATGACTGAAGATGAAAAAATATTTCGGCAGGTAATTATGTTTTTTGGTGAATGATTCATCTCAGAAAGCTCTGTTTAATGGCAGTTCTGGAGTGTGCCAATTCTGTTGAAGTCGATATTTTCGCTTTCGTTAATTAATTGAACACTGTTGTACTGGAATTTGTAGACAGTTCAGCATTTATTGTTACAGCCTAAGGATCATCTGTAGTTATATAAATAAGGAATAATACATGTATATATACATAAACCCTTTTGAGGACTTCATTTTCACTATGATATTCAGGTATGCTTGCTCTTTTGTCTATATAGTACTGTATAATTTAGGACTTACTTTTCATTATGATGAACAGGTATGTTGTGTTTGTCTATATTATACAGCACTGTATATATTTTTAGGTGCCATGTTAGGCTGTGTTTATATGCAGGTCTATGTGTTTATATTTATATGCACACAATTGAATCATTTTACCCCGCATGAAGATACATGTAGTCTGGGAATATATTGATCCTTATGTACCCCGTCCTTCCATCCAGAATTGGTTTCCGATGACAATTCAAAAAGCTTGCAGGTGATTTCAATGAAATTTTGGGATATTGTTTCATATCAGATGAGTAAGAAGCCTATTGATGCTGAAGGAATTCTGTCAGTCGACAAAATTTTATAAATTTGTACAAAACAGTTGTTTCCAGACAGTAATTCGAAAAAAGCTTGATTTTGATTTCGATGAAACTTGTGTCTTTAAGTAACTCCACCTATACATCTTGTGTAGTGAATCGGTTGTCTCAGAAAAATGATAAATTCCATAATAATGCAAGTGGTGTATCAGAAAAGATTTGTTTTTAGTTTGTTTGGTGTTTAATTTCAGAAATTTCTCAATTTTATTGTGGCATTCAGTTTTAATTGGTGGAGGAAGCAGTAGTACATGTACCTTGTTAAAACCCCCGAACTTAGGTAGGAAAATTGGCAATATGTGTGAATTAGAATTGGAGTAGAGCACACCCTTCCCACAGTGAGACAATCTTCGTGTTGATGGTTTCTGTATACTTGTTATAATTGTTTCCTCTAGATAGGTTTCACTCTATTCGCAGTTAATTTTATTCTGCAATCATAACGTTAATTTTTTTAAAAAGGAAGAGGAATAAATTTGTGCTTTATTTATTCTGAAGTTCTAGTGTGGTTACAACCATTGATACTTAAGTACATTGATATAAAGTTTATTTGTACTAATGCTTTAAAACTGGCAGAGTCTTCCATTTCTGCCTGTTTCCAAGCTGTGTACAAAAAAATAAGATTTTCTGACAGTATTGTATAACAGGGTAAAGCCAGTGCTTCGTTAAGAAAACAAAGTCTTTAACAGTCACAAAAAGTTCAGAATTTGACATATATTTTAACTATTTTGATTGGTTAATCAGGTTAAGGAATCGGAACGATAATTGAAAAAAAAATTAAATGTATGTCTGCTTTTTATTCACTAATCAGAAAACTTTGATGGAATTGTCACTAAAAAAACTCACTGACATAAATGTAGGCCGAATTTTACTGCTGTTATATTCCGAAGTTAGCTTGGTGATTTGTCGGATTAACCAAAAAAAAATGCGGGTTCGATTATACGTTCAAACATAAATGGTATACGAGGAGTTAATGTATATATGCCTGTGTTAATTCCCATTTTTGATTTTATGCTATTTTATGCAGAAGTATCTTTTTATAAATCAAGGTGGTCTTCCAACAGAGGTTTTCCCATCTTTTATGATAATGCATGTTCTTTGAAAATTGTTGTCTTCCAAGAAATATAACTTAAACATTGTAATACAGCTCTTTTAATAGTCCTGTTATCAAATATGTTTAAGGAGGTTGAGAGTTCAGTTCTCACTGTGGGCAGAGTGTACTCGACTCAAATCTTTACTGACAAGGATTGCCAGTTTTCATACTGTAGGTCAAGGGATTCCACCAACAACTCCAGCCTCCTCACGAATAATAACTGGACGTGATAAAAAATTGCTTTAAGTGGTGTCAAACTAAAGATGTATATACAGTAGATTTTGCATATTATTAACCTGGGCTAGATATTCCATGTTCCTTGTTGTGAAAACAATCACTCCATATTTTATAAATTTTGACAGGGACAGGCTATTCAGAAAAATGATGTCCAGCCCTAATTGTTGTACTAGAACTAGCCCCTGAGTTTATGACAAACAGTTAACATTTTACACTTTACATATGTTAAATGTTGCATATCTTATGATTCATTTCTTATCCTCTGTAAAAAGTTGACTATTTAAAGTGGGATTACTTGTCAATTTTTATAACAATAAAAAATTGCCAGAATTATGAAAAATGGAAAAAGGAAAATTAATTTGTGACATATTGTATTAATATTATTTTTGTAATAAGTCATTTTTATATTTAGATAACATCAGTGTTTACAGTATACCAATACAACTTTTTTATGTTATTAATTGCAAAGTTGCATGTTTTTTCTTCATTAATTTCTTGTGTCATCTTGACACAACTTACTGCAGATTTTAAAATCTATTTGGTAGTGCATGGCATTCTGTGAAGTTTGGATAGGCATTTTTTGTGTGGTCGTAATGGGTAGACTATGGTTTGGATATGTCATCTGGACTGTATTAAGTTCATGCATCTTAAGGCCTGACATGTACTGGTATGTGGTAGTGATTGTGCTTATGCTTAAACACCCAATATACTGAAGATTCCTACATCTCGACACAAATTTTTGAATGTTTTGACATCTATTTTGTAGGCCTGGGCTTCCTGTAATATTTTTATATATTTTTTGTTAGGTATTTGACCAGAAATTGTCGATTTTAGTACATGATAAAGTTAAATAAATCAGTAGAAATTGCATGTAGACAGGATATTTTTTAAATAAATCATAGTCCTGTGTTATTTCTCTGGACTTGAAATGACAATAAATCTTACATGTACACATTTACCCACCCTAACCATCTTTTACAGTTTATCATTTCTAGATTTTTCTACTGCTGTTGGGCGTCTCGGTGACCTAGTGGTTAAGGTAGTTGGTCTACTAATGATCAACACTGAGATTGCCGGTTCGATTCTCACTGCAGGCAGGGTGTACTCGACTCCAATCTTAATTGACAAGGATTTTTGCCAGTTTTCCTTCCGCAGGTCGGGGGTTCTCTCTGGGTACTCCGGCTTCCTCCCCCAATAAAAACTGGATGCCATGATACTGCTGAAATATTGCTGAAAGTGGCGCTAAAACAACATTCAAATAAATAAATCTACTGCTGTTGACAGTGAACATTGTGAACATTGTGAAAGCTTGTTCAGTTAAATGGTTGTTAGTTGGATTGTCTATCAATATTTTTTTAACACAAATAAGGAATGAATTTGGTCCTCTGAATTTGTTCAGTGTGTGTTATTACCATGTTGCTTGCACTGGTTCCATGGTGTGTTAACTTCCACCTTTTACCGACTTCCGTGATATTCTGTCATGATTGCACAATATACCGGGTACATTAAATCATTCCTTTTTCTTTAGTTGTATTTTAAGACCACCTGGTACAACACCTGACAGTGTTTGTTGATAGTGAAGATACCCCGGTAATAGTAGGATATTATTTGACGATTTATGATCATTTTTAGTAGATTAGATAAACAGATAGGGTAACGATCCCATTAATTTTAAAGTTAATAAAATGTGCCATCTTTTAAGTCCCAGTAAATAAGGTTGTTGTGATTTTAAAGTTTATCAGGTTTCAAAGAATAGTGGTATAATGCAAATTTTGGACTTGATTTTTTCATTTCTGGTTGTGATGAGAAATAAAAAACCACTGATTGTGACACCTCATAATTTTAAAAATAATTAAATAAATTAAATTAAATAATCCTACCTGCTGGTTCATTATTTACCACAGATTCAAGTGCTTTGTAATTAATTCTGTTGTTAAGGTATTTGTTCAGCTACTATCAATCACCTTATTGCCAACACTTAGGTTGAGGGTTTGAGTCTCACCATGAGCAGGGTGTGTTTGACTCTAATTGACAAGTTGCCAGTTTTCCTATTAAAGGTTGTAGTTTTTCACCAGGTATCAATTAAAACTGGACATTGGATTATAGCTGAAAAAATGCTGAAATTGGCATTTAACCCTAAACAACCATGAATTTCGTGTTTAAATTTAGGATTTCAATTTCCTGTTGATTTTCTTTAAATAATTTACAAACTGAAAAAAAAATCAAAATAATGAAAAAAGGGTACAAAAGTTACTGAAATACAATTATAACAACACATAAATTTTTGTAATCAAAGCAACCTCACAGACAATTCAATCAAAGGGATTTAAGCCCCATAAAAGTAATTACACTAATTTGCATAATACAAGGAAGATAATTTATTCCCTATATAAATGTAGCATTTTTGTTTGTTGCCAGGTGGAGCAGTTTTTGGGGAATCCATTGTAATGACTGTTAAGCATTTTACCACAAATGTTGTGTCCTGGTATCAGTTCAGTGTTTACTAACTGATTTCTGTGACCAATTGTACCTAAATGTAGCAGAAACTTAATTTGCTACATGTACATGTATATCAAGACTGAAATCATTGTTTACCTTACTTTCTGGAAATACAAAGATTATCTATTGCCATTAAAATTCAATTTATACATGAAAGCAAGGTGGGCTTGACTCTAATCTTAATTGATATGGACTGCATGTTGCTCTACCCAAGGTTGGGTTGTGGCAGACTGGTTAAGGTAGTTCTTCTACTATTGATCACATGGTCTGTCAACACTGAGGTTGTGTGTTCAATTCTCACTGCGGGCAGGGTGTGCTCAACTCCAGTCTTAATTGACAAGGATTGCCAGTTTTCCTACCGAATGTCGGAGATTTCTCCAGGTATTCCAGCTTCATCCCCCAATAAAAACTGGACACCATGATATAGCTGAAAAATTGCTGAAAGTTGCGTTAAACACCATTCAAACCAACAAACAAACAAGTTTCTAGGAAGTAACATTTTCTCAAACAAGGAAAATTGGTACCTAAAATGTAAATGAGTCTATAACTCCGTACTTGTAAACTCAAAGTTTGTATTCACCTTGGATGATTAATCTTTAACCTTGATGGTTTTTGGTACACTGTGTATTAGTTTTCGTGGGAAAGATATCTGGAAGGGTCATTTTGTTAAACAAATACAAACAAATTTAAAATATTTAAAAAAAATCAGTTTATGGATACCTTTTGATTTTAATTGCAATGATCTCAAGACGTGTTGACAAAGCGTGTGTATTTAATAAAGTCTCCCCAAATATTATCATGTTGGTAAACTTTATTGGTGACCTTTCTGTTGGCTTTTTCGTTTCAAATCACACAGAAGGTTTTTTAATTTATATACTTAAGGGATAAAGATGTTTTATTTTCTTGTGAAATTTAGGCTTAGGAAAAATAATATCCTTACAGTTTCAGTAAATTGATATTCTGACAAATTTTTTTTTTACCACCAGGGTGTTTTAGAAATCTTATTTAATGATCAGATTTTATAGTTTTATTGTTATCAAACATTATACAGCAAAAATAACTATTTGAAAGAATTTCTTTGTGAAGTGTCACTAAAAAAACTCCCCAAAAACATGTAAATGGTTTTTTCAGTTTGCACTGCAGAAAAAGTTTTAGAACCTTTTCAGAGGGATACTTGATTAAAGAATTTTAGAATGTTTTTAGAATGTAAATTGTTAATTTTGCTGGTAAAATGTCACGGATGTGCAAATGATCAGGTATACATATATGTAATTTCCAGGAAGGGCCTCCTTGGCCGAGTGGTCACTTGGGCTGTCAACACTGAGGTTGTGGGGTAAAGTCTTTCTGTGGGCAGGGCACACTTAACTCCAATCTTAATTGACAAAGGATTGCCAGTTTTCCTACTGAAGGTTGAGGGTTTTCTCTGGATACTTCAGTTTCCTCCACCAATAAAAACTGATCAAACATTTTCTCAAACAAGGAAAATTGGTTTACACTATCATAAATTCGGGGACCTCGGAGGGTGAGTGGTTAAGGTTGTTAGTAACTTATTAACACTTGCCTGTCAACACTGAGGCTGCAGGTTTGAGTCTCACTGTGGCCAGGGTGCACTTGACTCCAAGGATTGTGAGTTTTCCCCGGGCACTCCCAGCTTCCTCCCACAATACAAACTGGATGCAATGATATGAATAAAAGTGGCACTAAACATTATTCAAACAAGGAAACAAAATCCATAAATTCCATATTGCAGTTCAATTCTAAGTCATTTTTGCAAAATCAAAATAAATTTAGATGTTTTTTTCAGCTTTATTGCTCAAAAGATGGCCGGTGCACTTTGTTAAACAATTTTGAACTAGTGAACAAAGATACTTTGTAGCCAGTCTTTTGTAGCTTGCTTGCATGCTTTAATAGTTTTTAATTTTTTTTCCCCTTACATGTATTTTGTAAAGTGCAAAGATGTAAGGCTGTTAAAGGGCCTTTATTGTGGTGTTAAGAAAGTCGGTCAGCCATTTGTCGAAATTGAGGTTGGAAGTTCAACATTGGCTTTGGGCGGACTGTCCTTGACTCCAATCATAATGGACAAGGATTACCACTATTCCTGCCGAAGGATCAGCAGTTTTCTCCAGGCACATTGGATTCCTCCCCTAATTATTACTGGATGCTGTGTTATATCGGTAAAAAATAATAGTGAACGTTGCAACAACAAGAGGATATTTTTTAAAAAAAAGTTCAATAAATTAAATAGGTCTGGTGCAATTTAATAGACATTTTTTATATTGGAAAAAAACCCCACATGTAATTATATGTGTATTACATGTCAGATATTCTGAATTTATGGCTGTTAAAAATGATTAAAAAATAATATACAGATTAACATTTTTCTTTTTTTTTTGTTTTACACTGTCTACATAGATTGTCTCCCCTGCCCATTCAGATCTTTGTAGCTTTTTAGGCATAAGCTTTGACCTGCCGTATTTCAATTTATGAGTGGTTTAAAACTAATTTAATTCATCCCATTATACATGTACATGCAGTAAACTTCAATTCAGTACGAGTACACGTTGTGGTTTGACACACTTTCTGTAGTCATATAAAACGCATTCTTGGGGGGTATTGTGGTTGACACTAGCTTGTAACTGAAATCGGACTAAAGTGTGCAAATCCTGAACAAAAATGCTTCAAACTATTAAACACTTTTTATGGTGTTGACTGAGATATATATTAAGTGTATATTTAAGTAGCCAGAAGCTGGGTATCACAGCAGGTGAAGATTTCTACGCTAGTGACCGAGGTATTTGATACAAGCAAAGTGTGGTCAGAATTTGTCCTTTGACTAACATAACATTGGAGGCTAGTTTTGTAAAAATGTAACATCAGGGCAACATATGGCGAGCTTAAGTGAAATTTCCGTCTATTTAAATTTCTAGGTCATTATTTTTCATTTAAACACTGCAACAGTCTATATTTAAAAATATTTAAATTTTAACTGGTTAAGACACATGTAAGTACTTTGTAGCTTTAAAACTGACAGTTTTTTATTTTTTTGAAATGTGCAAGAAAATATATGTATACCGTCAAACCTGCTTTAAACATTAACCCCGTAAAAAAATAAATATCAGTGTCTTTAAAAAGGGCAGTTTATTTATGGGTGATTTTAACCTGTATGCAAGGGCATATGCTGATCATAAAGGGCACTTTTTCAGAAATAATGATTTAACAAACAACTGCCTTATGTTTAAGTTGCTGTTTCCCTTACCAAGGGCATTCAAACAAATTTGAGGTACCAGTAGGCTGATATGGCCTGAATAAAATTTTTTCGCTGGTGATGAGGTCCTATAAACAGCAAACAATCTGGTCAATGGCAAATTTAAAAAAAAACGCACCTTTTACGAAAACATTTTGTATTTGCACCTGCATAAGTTTGTAAGTCTTACAAAATTTAAAATGACATGCCTAGTTGGGAATGTTACCACACCTTTGTATGGACATTGGAAAGTTCTTAAGTATGTCTAGACCACCATATTATGAGGATAGGCCAGTTCAGGTGTACTTTCTCCACTCGCATAACTAAATATTAAAATCTTCCACCATAACATGCTGATGTATACAGATTAAATTCTTATCAAAGAAAAAATGTTTACTTATTTTAAGAATTTGAAAATATATTCAATTTCTGCATAATCTATAAAAAAACATTTACAGTGTTTGTGCAGTGAAGCATGAATTCGTTTTCATCTTCTCTCATACATATGAACTAATAGATGCCCCTTTTTCATTTACTGTAAAATTGAGAAATGATATGCAGTTAATTTATTTGCAACTGTTGATACAAGATAAATATATGCAATCTCAGGAAATTCTTCATACAAACAAAATTTTGAAGGTTGAATTGCAAGTTCTTTTTGTTGGGAATCAACTGCTGTTGTATTTTTCGCAAGAATAATAATGAACATTCGCGAATGGTAGTATTCACCAATATGGAAATTGAAATATATATTTTAAGGCATTTGTTTATTTTTTGATATTTATTTACCTGTTAATATGATATATATTAGTAGTTGCTGCATACATGTATTTTGATTGAGTATATATACACTTTAGTAGTATATGGGCCCCTTCTGGGGTTCTGTTGCATAGACTCCACTCCTTGAAATGGAGGTTGAGCTCCTCTGTCCTTATTGGAAGAACAGTACATGTATGCTCCCATGAGCTCCTAAATTTATATAAAATATTTATAACAAAATAAATTCAATCGTAGATAAATTAATGAGGGTAAGAATTTGTGACGCAACATTATGGTACAGTATAGTGAAATCGCTGTAAACAAATCAATGTTCTGAGTCATAGGGAATTTTTTTTTTTGGGGGGGGGGTGGGGGGGGGAGCGTGAGGGGATAGCTTTTCTACATGTTTTATAGGATTATATAGATGAAAATTTGCTGAAGGTGAATCAAAGAAACAAAATAAAATATAAATATGTCCTGAACTAAAGCATTTCTTTAAGACAATTTCTACTGTCCATATACTTGTATATGTACCATGTATGTTCTTTATTTGACTTTATGTACTTTATATACCGCCAAGTCTTTTTTTTTAAGATATGAATTGAATTAACTTGTATGTAAGCCAAAACGTGTTCAGATTATTTCCAGCCTTTTATCAGAATAACACCAAATATATAATTGATCTATCAATATGTGTTTACTCTTCTTCAAATAAGGTAGAAAATTGCCACTGTAGGGGAGCCAAATTATTTTGAAAAGAAAAGTTCATTTAATTCAGTGAAATTACAATTTAAAGGTGATAACTATGTAGATGAAAGTACAGAAAATAACAATTGGCAGAAGTGTTGATGTACTCGAGAAAACAACATTTCAATAATAAAGTTTGTGCATAAATGTTTCTATTATTTTATTCTGCTGTAAGGGACTAGCTTGTTAATCCAATAGGAAAGTGAAAGATTTTCTTTTCCAGTTTTTTTTTCCCATTGTATGATGAAAAGTTTTTTGGCAGTAGTATCCAAAAATTCCTATTTGTTCAAACTTACTAACTCAATTCCATGTGGTGAACACTTTTTTTAGGTGTTTTGGGGGATTTTTCTGACACTCTTAACTCTCTGTTATGTGCATCTTCTAATTAGTTAAATAATAAAAAGACCATGCACTCATCACAGGTTGGAATCATATAAAGAACTAACAATTAGTAGCAGAAATACAGCTGGGGTTCAAAAAAGGGACTGATAAAAAAGTTATAATAAATTTAATTTTGGGAAAAAATTTGATAGAAGTATGTTATGTTCAGATTGTTACCATTTTGTTTTATCTTTAAAATTTTGACAATATAACAAGTATTATTTACAATGTAAGCACGTTTATGATTAAATAAGTATCCCCTTTAAGTGCCCCCACCCTCATCCTAATACCCTTCATTAATAAGAACAGTAGACATAATAATTAACTTCTTTATTTATCCAAATCTTGTCCAGAAATGTTGGAAGACAACCAAACTTCATTTGTCTGTTCTTCTTTATAACTTCGAAAGAAGTTGTACTTCTAAAAACAAGAAAAGAGAAAACTCCGAGATAACGATAACAACACAACAAAGTAACGAGATAAGCTTAAAATCACTTCTTTGATTCACAAAAATTGGTTTCGTAGGTAAAAAGATAATATCAGTATTGAGTCAACTGACTTTCTGAAATGGACCACTGAAATCGACAATGCATAGAAAATTACGATCTATTTTTCTGTTAACAAAATTTGAAAAAGGAATATTAGTATTATGTGACAAAGTTGCTGGAATGTTGATACAGAGGACTTTTGTACATTACGTTTAGATCCGTGACGCAATTACTATAGAATTTTAAATCTGCAGTGATATGCAATCGGAAGTGGATATATTTAGACAAGTGACAAGAAAATCTTGAGATTAAATGCATATAATATGACATTTTAAGTTTATCAGATTTGAGTGGGACCATTATCAAGACTGTTATAAATTAAATTGAATTGTCACACAAAGAGGATTATTTTGTTTTTGGAGAAAAGTTTGTCACACAGTAATTACCTGCACAGGGAGTTATGCTGAAATTTGTCAAGTTGTCACCAAGATTACCCAAGAAAGATATTAAGTATTTCTTACATGCATGATTTTGTTGTATAATTTTGTTTGTGTTCTGATTTTTTAGTTAAATGGGTTCTGGCACGTATTGAAACAGTAGCCCATATTTAAAAACATTTGAAGTTATTTGAAGAGTAAACACACAAATTTGAATTGAAACGAAAAAAATTTAGTTGCTGCCTCTAATTCTCTGTAGAGTATGTAGTATTTTACATGTATGTGCATCATAAATTTGTGTACAAACTTCAGTATTCTGTTAAATTTCTGGGTGTGAATAAAACTGGTAGCTACCACAAAAGGCATTTGTTTTAATGGTGTTTAATGCCACTTAATACAGACTTTGCCAGCAGTGAGACTCAAACCCACTACCTCAGTCTTGAAAGACACATGATTAATAGTCTACCTACCTTAACCACTTGGCCACCGAGGCCTCTTACAATGACGTAAGTAAAAATGGTTTTAAAATTTATTTTAAACAGTTAACTCCAGCAATATGGATATATTGTTAATTTCATTTATAATTACAGATGCTTTATTGGCTGATTTGCAGTCCACTACTGGCCACGTCAACCAATACCACAGACAAGCCCCGCCCCAGTATCAGCAGGATCAGGGGTACAGGGCTAGAAGTGAAACTCCACCACCCTTGCCACCACCACCACCCCAGGAGGTATTAGACAGCATACCCCCACCAAGACAATTTGATGAGGTAGGATTCCAAGTTTTGATGTTTATTGCTGTTATACATTTTTGTGGTCTTGCAGTGTCTCAGTAGAGGCATTGACTAGTTTATGTTTACGGTTCATGGATACACTATTAGAAATGATAACAATTGTTAGAGTTAATAGAGGATTTCTTCTCAATACATCAAATTCCTGTGCCTCAAGGATGGTTTTTAGAATTGGGTAGCTAGGGAGGCAATCAGTTTTCAAAATTAACACATTTTTTGCTGTAGACACAAATCTAAAGTTGTTTTACGGAGTTGGGGTATATGGCAGTCCTCATGTTCATTTGTCCACATTTTTTTTCGGGATAATAATTTAAGAAACTCTCATCCTATTGTAATGAAACTATGGGATATTGTTACATATCAGGCTGGTAAGAAGTCTATTGATTTTGGGGGAAATCCATCAGATTTCAAGGTCATAGTTGAACAAAAATATTAGAAATTTATACCAAAAAGATGTTTCCAAACAATAACTCAAAAAGTTTGCATTATATCAACTTTGTCTAGTTTTTAGCTCACCTGGACCGAAGGTCCAGGTGAGCTATTGCTATCACTTGGCGTCCGTCGTCCGTCGTCTGTCGTCCGTCGTCCGTCGTAAACTTTTTCAAAAATCTTCTCCTCTGAAACCACTGGGCCAATTTTTTTCAAACTTGGCCACAATCATCCTTAGGGTTCCTAGTTTCAAGTTTGTACCCAGGGTGTTGATCAACAGACAAATATGGCCGCTGTTACTAAAAATAGAACATGGGGGTCAACACAGGTTTTTGATCATTATCTAAAAAACTATAATAGCTATAGAGAAAACCGTTACTTCAAATTGATCAGCACATTAAGGTCTACAATAGTTGCTATTAGTGCGAAGTTGTGTATTGGCTTCTTGTAGGAGTTATTGCTCTTTTTTGACGATTTTTGACCAAATTTTTGGTATTTACAATATAACCTGAAAAATATACGAGGTAGAGTGAAACTGTAAATGGCAAAAATGATCAGCAATAAAAGCTCTACAATTCACTTGATTGGTCTGAAATTGTCAGATGACTCCTTATATGAGTTATTGCCCTTAAATGGTAATTTTTTATGAAATTTTCCGTTTTTGTCCTGTAACTTTAAAACTATAACAGCTAGAGTAAAACTGTAAATATCAAAAATGATCAACAATACAAGCCCTACAATTCACTGTATTAGTCTGAAATTGTCAGATGACTCCTTATAGGAGTTATTGCCCTTAAATGGCAATTTTTTATGAAATTTTCCGTTTTTGTCCTGTAACTTGAAAACTATAGCAGCTAGATTGAAACTGTAAATTGCACAAATGATCAGCAATAAAGACCCTACAATTCACTTGATTGGTCTGAAATTGTCAGATGACTCCTTATATGAGTTATTGCCCTTAAATGGTAATTTTTTATGAAATTTTCCGTTTTTGTCCTGTAACTTTAAAACTATAACAGCTAGAGTAAAACTGTAAATAGCAAAAATGATCAACAATACAAGCCCTACAATTCACTGTATTAGTCTGAAATTGTCAGATGACTCCTTATAGGAGTTATTGCCCTTAAATGGTAATTTTTTATGAAATTTTCCATTTTTGTCCTGTAACTTGAAAACTATAGCAGCTAGATTGAAACTGTAAATTGCACAAATGATCAGCAATAAAGACCCTACAATTCACTTGATTGGTCTGAAATTGTCAGACAACTCCTTAAATAAGTTATTGCCCATAAATGACAATTTTTATGAAATTTTCCGTTTTTGTCCTGTAACTTAAAAACTGTAACAGCTAGAGTGAAACTGTTAATAGCAAAACTGATCAGCAATATAAGCCTTACAAATTACTTTTTAAGTCTGAAATTGTCAGATGACTCCTTATAGGAGTTATTGCCCTTAAATTGCAATTTTTTATGAAATTTTCCATTTTTGTCCTGTAACTTAAAAACTGTAACAGCTAGAGTGAAACTGTTAATAGCAAAAATGATCAGCAATACAAGCCCTACAAATTACTTTTAAGTCTGAAATTGTCAGATGACTCCTTATAGGAGTTATTGCCCTTAAATTGCAATTTTTTATGAAATTTTCCGTTTTTGTCCTGTAACTTAAAAACCATAACAGCTAGAGTGAAATAATAAATTGCAAAAATGATCAGCAAAAAAAGTCCTACAATTCATTTATTTGGTCTGAAATTGTCAGATGACTCCTTATAGGGGTTATTGCCCTTAAATGACAATTTTGTTATGAAATTTTCCATTTTTGTCCTGTAACTTGAAAACTATAGTAGCTAGATTAAAACTGTAAATTGCACAAATGATCAGCAATAGAAGCCCTACAAATGATTGCTTAGTCCAAAAATTGCAAGATGACTCTTTATAGGAGTTATTGCCCTTTCATTATGAATTTGGACATATGAACAGTTTTTTAATTATAAATTAGTCTATAACACACCTATTAGTAGAGTAAAACTGTAAATTTCTAAAGTACCCTAAAGGACAATGCCTAAAAACCATTTAATTTTCAGAAATTGTCGATGGCACCTTATAGGAGTTATTGTATTTAACAAATTTTTTGAAGAAATGTTTTTGCACAGTAACTTAAAAGCTATAACAACTAGACTGAAACTGTTAATTTTAAAAATTTTAATATAGTTTAAGTCATTTGGATTCCAGGTGAGCGATTACAGGGTCCTGGGAGCCTCTAGTTTTTAAACCATATTCTTGTGTAGAGCTAAGAAAGGAAGAACTACCTTAGACCTTAGACTTGAACTTTGTTGTTTGAAATTTCAATATGAAATTAAATTATGAAAATTATGTTAAATTTCAATATGAAATTAAAGAAATTATGAAAATTATGTTAAACTGCTGCAAATTCTAAGTAACAGCATTAAAATCATAAATGTTTGTATTTTTACATATACATGTACAATATTTTCTGGACTATAATATGTACATATACTAGTATGTGGACTCGTTGGCATTTTCTTACAAATGCATATATTAGGATAAAAAGTTACAAAAATACAGTAATCTGATTCTTTCAAATGTTTTTATTTATCTAATTTACAATGCACAATACAAAATTTGGCTCACGTTCCTGTAGTTTTTTTTCCTACAATCAAACAATAGAGACTTTTGTATTTCACACTTATAATTTGAGATTGTCACCGAGCCTTACCCAGTTTTAAGTGCCCACTTGAGGGACTTCCTGATTTTATAATTTTAATATTTGTTCTTAAATTTGGTATGGAGAATTACATGTAACTAACAGTTCTTTGTACTTACATGTAGACAAGTAAAATACATAGTATGTAAACTTAAGAAAGTGAATAAGGCCAACTTAAAAAATAGTTTGTTGTTTTTTGCTTGACCTACATGTATCAGGGGCATAAAGTGTATGTATGAGTCAGAGGCAACTGCCCAAAAAAAATAGTCAAATTTCTGCTTTGTAATAATCAATCAGAAAGTAAAATTAAATGAAAACTAACCATTTTTTCTATCATAAAGCAAATATGTATGTCCAGTAAATTGTAGTGAATATGGTTTTATATAAGATTGTCTGCAGAAGTTGGGCGAGGAGGCTGCTCACCACAGACCCCCTGCCTCCTCTTCTCTAAAATTGAGTTTTTAATTGTGCCTTTACATGTACAATATTTTGTAAATTGTTCCAAAATGTAATTTTTTAGCTCACCTGACCCAAAGGCGGTGGCTGCATCGTCTGCCGTAAACTTTTCACATTTCAATCTTCTTCTCCAAAACCACTTGGGCAATTAGAACCAATCTTGGCAGAAATGTTTATTGGGTGATTCTTTACAAAGTTTGAGTTTTTGGTGCTGATCAAATATTAAACATGGCTGCCAGAGCCTTTAATACATTCTGATTGTCTGAATTTCAAAAATCTTCTCCTCATAAACCCCTTGTCAGATTGATTTGCAATATTGCAGAAATATACCTTAGATGGTTCTCTACAAAGTTTAAGTTTTTAGTGCCGATCCAAAATCCAAGATGGTCGCCATCGCAGGACGTAGTTTAACATAGGACCCTATGACCCTATGCGAAAAACATACAAACAACTTCTTTTCAGAAACTGTTCCACACAATGAAGCCAATTCATGAAGAAATGAAGGTTGGATAGTTATCTTAATATTTTGAGTTTTTCCAGCCAATTGCAAATTGAAAGTGGCTTCCAGGGCCACTAATGAGTTCTGATTGGCTGAAATTTCAAAAATCTTCTTTTTACAAACTTCATGCAGATTGATTTGAAATATGGCAACATTCATAGAAACAGCATCATCATGTAAACTCTTTAGCATTTAGTGTCAAAATTTGTAAGAAAAGTAATGTCTCTTTAAATTTTTTCTGTAAGTCTGGTTAGCAATACAGGCTCTTAAGAGCCTCTAGTTTATTTGTTCAAATTAATATTACAGTTTTAAGAGGCCACTAAAGGGAGAACAAAAGTGGTCTTAGTAGACAGGTGGTCTTAAAATACAGGTTGAGTTAATATGAGTCTTTCTACAGTAAGAGATCAAAATACTAATGGTCTAATATTAGACAAGGTTTTTGTTCAATACAGGTGAAGTCTTGAACATGTCTAACAGTATGATTGTGTCACATGACTTTTTAGGAAATGGGGGAACAAAATAGCTTTACAAAATGCCCTATATGAACTGTTTTATATATAAGATAATATTAGCTACAAAAAATGTCATGCATGTACCACAAAAGGTCAAGGTGATATTACCATACATGTAGAAGGTTGACGTTGATACATCGTGGTGTATAAACATACAAAAATGAATCACTATGAAATGAATAATAATTTCCGTAGGATTGGGGCAACAAGATAATTATTTCTCCGAAGGTGATGTAATGTATCTGTTATATGGTAAGACTGTCAAATAATAATTTCCTTTTTGAACATAAAAGTCTTGGTTCTCAAGGGGAGAAATTGTTAAATGTATGAAATTTAAGTATATTCTTAATACTGAAAAAAATGAAATTTTCACATATTGGTATACATAAGTAATTCAATCATAACACATTTTAATACTAGAGACTTTCAATTTGTGTAGAGTTGGAAAATGTACATTATATTCATAATATTGCAGGATTGTATATTATACTGAATATAGTGTAACTATGCCACAGTTAAATTTGCCCCCCCCCCCCACCCCCCCACACACTGAAACTGTACCCTCTGAATTCAGTGTAATAGTGCCACTAGAACCTAGCTCCCCCTGAAAGTGTACCCTCCAGTTACAATTAATACCCGGGGATTAGGAACACATGTGAACTATGAAAATCAGTGTAGTATACTATGATTTACCTTGTATATAATATAAATGTCATGGGTGAAATCTACAACACTAATTACTTATGTATGAACAACATTGTTGAAATTTTTTATTGTAAGCTGCAGGCAGTGTATAAAGAAATATAGAATACTTTACAAATTATCACAAATTTGTACAAACTACAGTACAGGCATGGTGGTATGTTGACTTTCCACCTGCAGTGGTCATTAGTGATAAAGATAATAACTGGTTAATCCGTGGATAAGACAAGATCTAACTGTCTACACAGGACAAACAACAATGATTAGGTATAATTACCAACATCCTCACAAGTCAGGGTTTCTGTGTCCACATGTGTCCAGGAAACCCTGACAAACTTAAATAGGAAATTCCGGGCTAGAAGTGACTTTTTTGATTGGCTACATCATACACAAATGTAGCCAATCAACAGCTCGCTCTCATTCACGACTTGAATTACCGCATTATTTATTAGTTGCGTTACGATTTCTTCCCACGCAAGAATGAGTAAGAATGACCACTGCTAAACATTGCTTATACAAAAATCTTCTAGCCCGGGAATTTCCTAGCTAAGTTTGTCAGGGTTTTGTGGACACAGAAACCCTGACTCTTGAGGATGAATTACCAATGAAAACTAGAAAAGCTGTGAGTTCAGCTCAACTTGATGCCATGGTTTTTCTTAATCAAAGAATGCTCAAGTCTGTGTTTTGCTGTTGGAACCCCAAATATCATTCAGATCAAAATGTAATGTATCAGGTCCAAGATGCTGGTTTGTGACAAAGATTCTGTGAATGTTTCATTAAATTCCATGTGGTAGTTTAGGAGGAGATGCAAATTAGATGGGTACCCATAAGTGTAACGATGGGACTGAAGATTGGAACATGGAACAGTCCATGTTTTGCTATGGTCAACCCCAAATATCATTTCTATCAATATGTAAAATATCAAGTGTACAATGGCACTTTTTAACAAATAATCTGGATGTTTAATAAAATTCCATGGTGTAGGAAGAGTTGAGATAAGAGGTAGGTACCCCCAAAATGTAAAGGAGCGAAACATTACTATATACCCCTACTTTTCAAAGAGGTGGGGGGAGGGGTTGGGGGTTATAATATCATGAACTCGTCATGTACATTATGCATTTTCTGCACCATCAACAACACCTGTCATGTTTCCTTTAGTCATATATAGTGCTATGTCTATTTCTGGATATAGAAAGACTACAGTGGAAGAGATCATACTCATACATGTATATTGAACACCTAAACTTTGTATCTGTTGTAAAGATCATGAATTCAAAAATAAATGTAACTTTCCAATGAATATTGTCACAGAGATTTACTTAATGGCTATGTCGCAATCAAAGCACCAAGAAAGGGTCACACCTAAGCTTAGTGGCCAGTGCTATATCTTGGTTAAAATACGGTAACTGAACAACAACATCCTGTCAGCCTAAATTGGGGTTTAGCTAACAGGGTAGATAGATAAGACAACTGTACTAACAACCTGAGGGAGGGACAAAAACAATAAAATGACACAAAATTCTCAAGTAAAGAATGCACAAACTCCTTAAAAAAAATCATGGAGTAAAAACAGGTGCTCAGACTAAGAACTTTGTTGGGCGAATAAATGGTTCAAAATATGCAAGGTGTATTTTGTAATAAAATAATTATGTCTCTTGTGGTATTAGGATTATTATTACAATACTTAGTTGTATGAGTAAAATTTTTGAGGATATAAATTTATTTAATTGGGTTTTTTTTATGTATGTCCCATTTACTACATATTATTTAAACACACATTTTTTGAAAGTTGAAGTACTATTTTTAGAGTGGGGTTTTCCACAGAACAGCATTTTTCTTTGAAAGTTTTTTTAAAGCATGACTAATATTTTTTAAACCTGACATTTGCAATTTAGGATATATATTTATTTTGGCCAAACTAAATTTAAGGTAAAAATTGGTTTAAAAAGGAAATTTTGTAGTATGGTAAAAAACTTAATAGCTATTTATTATTTACCTAATACTTCATTGAAATTAATTAAAAACATTCTTGAATATAGTAGGAGTGGAAGTCAGCACTTTTATCAACCTTAAACAGAGTTATTTTCCATTTAAGAACAGAGTTATTTTCCATTTAAGATCCAGAGGGATAAAAGCTAATAGTCGGCATAGGCCTCTAGTCCAGAAATATGCTGATTATTTTTTATGAGAATTGAAGTTATTTAATAGACCAATCTTGGAATAAATTTGGAAGTTCTTAATTGCCAGTTTTCTT
Source organism: Limnoperna fortunei (assembly GCA_944474755.1). Taxonomy (NCBI): domain Eukaryota; kingdom Metazoa; phylum Mollusca; class Bivalvia; order Mytilida; family Modiolidae; genus Limnoperna; species Limnoperna fortunei. The sequence goes on along the minus strand of OX104121.1, from coordinate 24,156,723 downwards.
ACTGAAAGAAGGTTCTTTGGGTACTCCAGCTTCCTCCAGCAATAAAAACCGGATACAGCTCAACATTTCTGAAACTTTCAAACAAACAAACAAAAATCCAAATGAAATTGTTTGTTGATTGTAGTTGCTTTGTATTACAGTATTACTGGACTTGGTGATAAAGTACAACAATAAGACATTAAATCCTGTTTTCTGCTTTGATGCTTAAAAGCATTGCTATAGTATAAATTCTTACTCTTGTACCTTTGCATTAAGGAGACACTAGTACACCCTGTTCAAACTGAGCCAGTCAAATTTAATAGACTTGATAAACCTTTAATGAACCATTTTGACTTGATCCTTGGGGAAAAAAATGTGGCTTATATACATATATTCCATGTATTAGTCGGTACTAGTATGTGCTGTGCTGTACTTAAAAGTGATTCATAGTAGAAAAACCATCATTATCGTATTAATGGGTGGCCTCTGTGGCAGAGCGGTTAAAGTAGTTAGTCATTTACCCATTGGTTATATTGGCTTTCAACACTGAGGTCTCAGTTTGAGCCTAACTGTGTGCAGGCCTGCAGGGCAACCTTAATTGACCTGGATTGCCAGTTTTTCTGGCCAAGTTTGGGGTTTTTCAAATAGTACTTTTTTGGCTTCCTCCCCCAATAAACACTTTAACTCCATGACATAACTGAAAAATTGCTGAAAGTGGCTTTACAAATCCGGACCACAATTGACCACGTGATCATATTTGGTAATGTTTGGCAAACATCGGAAAAACTATTTGAGTAACTAACTTTTTTTGCTCAAAACTGTAAACACTGAATGAAAGTAAAACAACATTTTAATTTTAATATTATTAATTAGCAATACAATGATTTAATAAAGCTGTATTTCTTGGTCGAAAAATAAAATTAAACAGTGACTTCAATTCTGGGTCGGATACCTTTAACCACATACAAACATGTTTTTTGCAATTTTTTTTTTACAATTACTGCCGGATACAACTGATTTTAGCCATTCAAAAAATATCGCAATAAAATATGAAAACAGTAGAATAATTGTTAGCTGTAATGTATTTAAAAAAAACAACATAACTTCAGGAAGGATATATTTATATATCCTGTATAAAGTATACAAACAATCTATCATGTGTATCCTGAATGCACATATCATGAAGTGAAATTTGGGAAAAAAATTTACAGCGGTACTTCCCTTTAACGGAAACTGTGAACAATGTTAAAGTTTGTTAAAGTAGATAAGGTAAGATCAGAATAGTTAGTGTGTATAAAAATCTTTTATCTGACAGTCTTATTTTGTTTTCATATTTACTTAACAGTATGACACTTAGGTATAAACTGTCTCTTTCCTGGACATTCTGCATGTCTTTTTTATTTTTCATACTATAAAAGAGGAATAAATATATTATCTAACATTTCCTTTACTATTCATATTGACCCATGTATAGCAAAATTATATTATTCAAGGGACTTATGGCAAGTCTATATCCCTTGCTCAATATCCACTGGTATTTAGCCAAAGGGAATTTAAATATTAGCTTGCTGGAATGCAGCATAAGTGATGTACATTTTGGACTCATTATCTAGATAATGGAGAAATGACCAACAGTTTCATTAGTGTGCTATCTACACCAGGATATCAATCTAATGCATGAGGACATGGAAAAGCTTGAGCGGTATAGTTAAAAACCAAAAAACTGCTGACTTAAACTACATGCTATATTTTTTGGTCCCACCAATGAAAGTTGGGTGACATATAGTTTTTATATCGTTTTGGTTTCGTTTGTCCATTCATCTGTCACAGCCCCTTGTTCACCTTTGTGTTGAAGCTTTTTAGCTCACCTGACCTGTTGTCGTCAAGTTTTTACACAATAATCTTCTTCTACAAAACCACTTGGCAAAATTGAACTAAACTTGGCAGCAATGTTTATTGGGTGGTTCTTAACAAAGTTTTAGTTTTTGGTGCTGATTAAATGTTAAACATGGCTGCTAAGGCCATTAATGTGTTCTGATTGGCTGAATTTCAAAAATCTTCTCATAAACTGCTTGCCAGATTGTTTTGAAATACAATGTATTACAGAAATGTACTTTAGATGGTCCTCTAAAAAGTTTGAGTTTGTTATGCCTATCCAAAGTCCATGATGGGCACCATTGCAGGACTTAGTTAAACATAGGGCCCTATGGGAAAAACATACAAACAACCTCTTGAAAACTGTTCCACCCAATGAAGCCAAATTATGAAGGAATGAAGGTTGGATAGTTATCTTATTATTTTGAGTTTTTCAAACCAATGCAAATTTAACATGGCTTCCAGGGTCCCTAATTTGTTCTGATTGGCTGAAATTTCAAAAATATTCTCCTTTCAAGCTGCAAGGCAGATTGATTTGAAATATTGTATTAATGTACCTTAGATGATTCTCTACAATGTTTGAGTTTTTTTGTGACAATCCAAAATCCAGAATGGCCGCCACTGTGGAACACAGCGTTACATAGAAACCTATGGGAAAAACACACAAACAGCTTCTTCTACGAAACTGTTTTACACATTTATGGCTAATTATGTAGAAATGAAGCTAGGATAGTTATCTTAATATTTTGAGTTTTTTGAGCAAATTGGAAATTGAACATGGCTGCCAGAGCTACAAGTGCATTCTGATTGGCTAAATTAATAAAAAAAAATTTCTCCATTGAGGGATTAAAAAATCTTCATTGTGCACATTTAATATAATCCTTAAATTATCTCTTTTTCAGTTTGCTTATTTGAGCATTTATCTTTTTTTAGCCTCTTTATGAAGGCCAACAGATCACTGTAACAAGGGAGAGAACTCCAAGCTCCAGTACGTCTAGAAGCTCTGGTCATTCATATCCCTCATCACCAGCTCCTAGACAAATGTCGCAGTTAAGTAACAACTTGTCAGAACTTGACCAGCTCCTGCAGGATTTGAACTCGGCTCAGTTTATGGCTGAAGTGGATAAAAGAAATAGTGGTAAGAAAATAAATAAGATTAAATATTTTACAATGCGTATGTAAGTTAATAATTTAACGGTCACAGATTGAAATAATAAGCAATAATGCTTTATTCTTATTCAACACTGAATAAAAAGTTGCTATTGGACAGTGATGCTAGTTACACAAACACATATGTATTTTTCTGGTAAAAACAAAATGATTGCATTTTAGTTAGTTTGTGTATTAGTAATAAGATGACCATAATGTATTTGAAGATTTGGCAGCATTGATTGGTAATGGGGGTGCGTAATTGGAGCCAAACCCAGATATTTGGGACAGTCAAATGCCTACAAATCTTCAAATACAATGCAGATATCTTCATTTTGAGACATTTACTTTGAAATGTAGTTTAAATATTGTAGGTATTATGGTTTAATATTTACATATAAAATTCTAAAATATGATTTTAAATTGCACTTTTTAAATTTGATACTTGAAATATGATGAGCAATAAATGCTGGTCGATTTGTTGCTTGAATCTACATCCAATCACAATATAGTTCATATAAGAGCATAACTGACCTCTAATCATATTTAGTCTTTGATAATTTACATTTAGTACTTCACCTACATTAAGAAAACAACTTTAAACAGCCTCAGGTTTGCTGAGTCGCCATTACTGCAGGAGATAGCTACATTATCCTGTGAAACAAATATAGCTGACCCTTTACCATGAGAAACAAACAAGTATAGCTGACCATTCACCATGAGAAACACACAAGTATAGCTGACCCTTCACCATGAGAAACAAACAAGTATAGCTGACCCTTTACCATGAGAAACAAACAAGTATAGCTGACCCTTCACACTGAAAAACAAACAATATAGCTGACCCTTCACCTTGTAAAATGAACAATATATAACTGACCCTTCTATTTGTGAAACAAACAATAAAGCTGACCCTTCACCCTACCACACAAACAATATAACTGACACTTCACCTTGCAAAACAAACAATATGGCTGACCCTTCACCCTGTGAAACATACACTATAGCTGACCCTTCACCCTATTAAACAAACATAATAGCTGACTCTTTACCCAGTGAAATGAACAGTATAGCTGACCCTTCAATCTGTGAAATGAACAATATGGCTGAACCTTCATCCTGTGAAACAAACAATATACCTGACCTGTAAAAGGAACAATAAAGCTGACTCTTCACCCAGTGAAATGAATGAGTACTTTTAAGGTCATTATATATGGTCATGCAGTCCAATCTTATTAAAGTTTTCAAAATACAAACGCTACCTGCTTGCAAAATGTATTTAAAATTTAAAAAACTGTAACAGCCTTCCTTTCTTCCAACCCAGTTTTTATGCCCGTGCGACGACTTGTCGGGGGGCTTTAAGTTTTACTCATGACGGCTCAACCGTCCGTCTGCCTGTCAGTACGTCTCTATGTCCGAACGAATTTCCGTCAAGCTTTTCTCTAAAACTGTTTGAAATTTGGCAGGGTGGTTTAGTATCACAAGTTGTACATCCTAAGTGACTTTTAGACCTGTCGGACAACTACTTCCTGTTTGGGACTTCTTTTGTATGTAAATATGTCCATCTGTATGTACGAATTTTCGTCAAGCTTTTCTCAGAAACTGTCACTGAGAACAATTTGAAATTTGGCAGGGTGGTTCAGTATTACAAGTTGTACTTCCCAAGCGACTTTCAGACATTTCGTACAACTACTTTCTGTTTGGGACTTCATTTAGTGGGGGCATCTGTGTACCATGGACACATTCTACATTCTTCGATTTTTTTTATCAGAAACTGCTCAGATTATAATATAGCTATAAAAAGATTTTTACATGTTAAAATCGACATGATTTTACAGTGAAGAATCAGCTTATGACTATACCCTGTCTCACAGTGACACACGGTACAACCAACCACCCCCTCCGCCTGCACCAACTACTTCCTGTTTGGGACTTCTTTTGTATGTAAATATGTCCATCTGTATGTACGAATTTTCGTCAAGCTTTTCTCAGAAACTGTCACTGAGAACAATTTGAAATTTGGCAGGGTGGTTCAGTATCACAAGTTGTACGTCCTAAGCAACTTTCAGACCTGTCGAAAAACTACTTCCTGTTTGGGACTTCATTTAGCGGGGGCATCAGTGTCCCATGGACACATACTTCGATTTTTTAGCATTGAAACCACATTTAGTTGTTTATTTAGCTGCTCAAATATGTTCTGACAGTCTTGTTTTTTATTCATTAGCTAACCAGCCACTTCAACAGAATGGTGTTATCAATGGAGGGAATAGACCACCACCCCCACAGGTAGCCCCTAAACCAGGTCGTAGTGAGAAGCGTAACACTGTGGACAATCTGCTGGACCAATTAGAAAATGCCTTACCAGATGGACCAAGAAGAAAGTAGGTTTTAAACATTTTGCACATACAAATGTATTGTTTGTTGCTTGAAAATTAGTGTATTTTGTTTTTATATGCTTTAAATGTTGACTTAAACACTGTTGTGAATCAAAAAAATTGATGTGATTTGGAGAAGAAAATTCAGTTTTGTCACAAAAATAGTAAATTAACCTAAACAAAATCTACTTGATGAAAAAACTACTTGTAATTGCATTAAAAGTCTGAACAATGTAATTGCATTAAAAGTCTGAACAAAACATGTTTATAACAAATCTAAATCCTAAATTCTATAATTATGCCCCCGCGACGACATGTCGGGGGGAAATTAAGTTTTACTAATGTACGTATGTACGTCCATCCGAACGAATTTCCGTCAAGCTTTTCTCAGAAACTGTACATGAGAACAATTTGAAATTTGGCAGGGTGGTTCAGTATTACAAGTTGTACTTCCCAAGCGACTTTCAGACATTTCGTACAACTACTTTCTGTTTGGGACTTCATTTAGTGGGGGCATCTGTGTACCATGGACACATTCTACATTCTTCGATTTTTTTTATCAGAAACTGCTCAGATTATAATATAGCTATAAAAAGATTTTTACATGTTAAAATCGACATGATTTTACAGTGAAGAATCAGCTTATGACTATACCCTGTCTCACAGTGACACACGGTACAACCAACCACCCCCTCCGCCTGCACCAAAACAGGCTTCGACAGCAACAAGAGAACTAGATGATTTAATGGCTACTTTATCAGAATTTAAGGTAAGCAACGGAAGATTAGGTTTAATATATATATAACACCAAGGAAACTGTCAAAAAAACAATCAACAAATCAAAGTCCAAGAAACAGAGTGAGACAAACTTAAGAACCTCTCTTTATACAGACTTTTTTATGAGTGATTTAATTTTAAAGAAAGTTCTGCCAAAAAAATAAAATGTTTAAAAAAAATATGATTCACCCACAGCAATGCAAGAAATCTTAAAATCAAAGAAGTGACAAGGAAAAAAATTATTGATTAAGATCAACCTTAACCAGCTTTGTTGTGTCTTCTTTGAGACTCATATAATTATTGAACACAACATTGAGATTGTGGGTTCAAGTCTCACTGCAGTCAGGGTGTGATTGACTCCATTCTTAATTGACTAGGATTGCCAGTTTTCCTACCAATGGTCTGGGATTTTCTCTGGGTACTCTGGCTTCCTCCCCAAGAAAACTGGATGCCATGATATAGCTGAAAAAATGCTTAAAGTGGCATTAAATACCATTCAAACAAACAAACAAACACAATTAACAAACATTTTTATATTTAGGTGTCAGGACAGCAGCAGCCTCCCGTACGATCACAGTCACCCAATGAACCATCCTATGCCAAACCAAACAAGAGCAGACATCCCGGTCATGGGCAGATGACAAACGCTGGTGGTGCTCCACACACTGGAGAACTGGAATCAATGTTGGGTGATATACAGTCTGATCTCTCCAAGCAGGGAGTTAATACCAAAACTAAAGGACTCTGTGGTGCTTGTAATCAACCAGTTATTGGACAGGTAGGTTCTCCTAGTTAAGGAGTAGGGACATTTTTTCCACTTATTATGGAGAAAAAAAATTGTTGGTTCAAGACAAGTAAGCTATTTTCAGATCTATGTACATGTAGAGAAGTAGAATCATGTATTTATATTGAATTAGTTTTGTTGTTGTATCTAACTGTTTAATTTATATATATTGTTATAGTTATACAGATTAAATTCATTTTAGATTTCTTTGTCACAAGGTTTCTATTTTACTGGTTGTGCTAAAATGCATTACCACTCAAACATTTTTTGCAACAGTTAAAACATAGATTGATGCTGTTAACTCTTTAAACAGGTATGTTACTTTAATCTTTTCTTTGCATTTTTTCCTTGTGGTTAAGTACTTAGTCATACTGATGATTGCCGGCATGTCAACACTTAGTTCGTGAGTTCGAGCCTTAGTGCATGCAAGGTGTAATGAAATTTAGCCTCAATTGACAAGGACTGCCAGATTTTATGCCAATAAATACTGCATGCCATCATATAGCTTAAAAATTGCTGAAAGTGATGTAACAGACAGACTATCAAAACAAACATAATCTTTTCTGTTTTATTGCAGGTCATTACGGCTCTAGGTAAAGTGTGGCACATTGAACATTTTGTTTGTGATCAGTGCAAGGTTCCACTGGGCACCAAGAATTTTTACGAGAGAGATGGAGCAGCCTTCTGTGAAGAAGACTACCATAGAATATTTGCCCCGAAATGTTTTTACTGTAACGGACCTATAGTTGATGTAAGTTTTGTTTGGAAACTGGAAAATATGTTGGCCTATATTTTTGGGGTCTTGCTGGCCATGTGGTTAAGGTTGTTAGTCGTCTACAATTGATCACATGGCTTGTCATAACTGAGGTTGTCAGTTCGAGCCTTTGTCAACACTGAGATTAAGGGTTCGTTCTCACTGCGGGCAGGATATGCTCGACTCCAATCTTAATTGACAAGTATTGCCAGTTTTCCTACTGCAGGTCTGAGGTTTTCTCCGGTTACCCTGGCTCCTCCCCCAATAAAACTGGATGCCATGATATAGCTGAAAAATTGCTGAAAGTGGTGTTAAACACTGGTAAAAAAAAATGTTTCAGCCTTACTGTGGGCAGGGTGTGCTTGACTCCAGTCAGATTTTCCTGCGGAAAGTCGGCTTTTTCATCATTTGCTGGCTACCTCCCCATATTAGAACTAGATGTTGTGATATAGCTGAAAAATTGCTGATTGTGGCATTAAGCCCCATTCAACAAACAACAACCTATATTTTTCATTGGCCAAGTGGTGTAATAAGTTGGTCATTGAATGTTTATTTCAGGCATTTCTTCAGATTTCTAAGGTTGTGCAAATAAATTTATATTTTCCAATGAGGTATATAGGTTTATCATGGATGTTGTAGGATTAAACACTGTTTTACAGAATTTTTTTAGGGGTATGAAAGCAGACCATATACTCAGAAAAACTAAATGAAAGTCCAAAGGTCTTTATGTCAAGTTTGTAAGTGAATGGTCTGATTGTACACATCCATAAATTTGGGGCAAATAATGTTCAATCCTTATAAGTCTTATCAGATCCAACTTAATTGATGATTTAAAATATTGAAATAATCTATCAGATTTGTATTTCAAGTTTGTAAGTGAGTGGTCAAATTTTACACATCAATAAATTCTGGACTGGATTTTACGCAGTTATAAAAAAAGAAATGACAGCAACTGAAGATGGTTAGCAGCCAATCAGAATGCAGGAAAGATACATATGCTAATGAGATTGGAATTATTGTTACATAAACAGTACTGACTTAAAAAAAAATTGTTTACCTCTTTATTTAACAGAAATGTGTAACCGCTTTAGGAAGTACGTGGCATCCTGAGCATTTCTTCTGTGCTCAGTGTGGCCGTCCATTTGGTAGTGAAGGATTTCATGAAATGGATGGTAAAGCATACTGCAGGTTAGTCTAAGGGAGATAATTCACATTGTTCAATTGATTCTTTTTTTACTAGAAGGGAGATAATTTAAGATTTCCAAGATCATTTTCAGGAATTCACTATTTGGCGCCAATATATATATTTATCAAGGGTCCGGAAACAGTCATATTTGCCAGACATAACCGAAATTTATACTAAAATGAACGACTACGATTTGCTCAAATCGGACATCTAAAAAGTAATATTTTACATTCAATAATCACTTGTTGGACTTAATCCCTTTAATTTCTTCTATGTAGAAATATTATTATTAAAAAATCAACCCTAAGGCTATTTCCTGTCAGTGTTTATTGACCACCGACCGGTGATTACATAAGAGGTAAACAGTTGATGACATCTGTTTCATCCATATCGTAAACATACTATTCAACAACATTTAGAATATACAGAGATTGAATATAATAGATTGTTTCTATTTCACATTTCTAAGAAAATAAGACAACTTTACAGTACTCGCAACTTCAATGAAAAACACGTGCGGTCAAAATTGTACACTACGCAAGCGCCAATGTAACTAAACGTTACATAAATCAAAAGAAAACCAATTTGAAGAAAAATTCCTTGAAAATAATGAGAACAAAAATGATTATTCATTTAATAATAAAAACTTGTTAAAAGAATCCATCGCAGAATAATGCATAAAATCAATTCTGGTTCGAACTTGTTGCAATTAGGTGACAACTTCCTATTTCCGGTAAATGAAAAACTCGCCGGGATATTCATAAAAAAAACGTTGTTTGCCATAATTTTGTTGCATAGACAACATGTCATCTTACAATAAAGATTTTTTAGGCAGGAGATTGTATCTCTACATATATTTTCGCTTACTCACACTATCGTGGCGAAACGACTCGACGTGCAAACAAGTTTCGGTACGAAACGACCCCAGACCAATATTCACTACCATGGAATATGGTAATTTCTTAGGGGGAAAAATGACCGAAATGGGCAGGAATAACTATATATAAACGTTACTTTCCCGAACTTTTAAACACATTATCACGTCATCTTTGAATCTGACGTTTATGTTAACAATATTTGTAAACATTATTGTCGCCTGAAGAGCTGCAGGAAGCAGTGAAAGTACAATACAATTTACAGATTTTTTCATGTGATTTTATTCTTTATTCATATAAATATATATATATATATATATATATATATATATATATCTGTGAATACTATATAGAACTTTGGACTTGATTTATTATTTGTCTAAGAGAGTCAAGAGCAAACAAGTAGTCCCATATAAGGCAGGTGACTCTTTAATAAAGGTCTATTTAATATAAAATACCACCAAATGATTAAAAAGTGATAAAATTTAAAATACTATTATTTGCACTGTTTTTTCATATTAAATATTTGATCATATTTGTTTTCATCTATTAAAATCATTTAAAAGTACTGGTAATCTTTTTTGATTTGTACAAGTTTATAGACATTATTTTCAGTTTCTTGATTGTTAATTATTTATATTTGAGGGATGATTACCTGGAAATGTTTGCTCCACGCTGCGGGGGATGTGGTCGTCCAATTTTAGACAATTACATTTCTGCACTCAGTCGTCACTGGCACCCAGAATGCTTTGTCTGTAGGGTATGTAAATGTTTATTAATCTTTAATAAAAATATTCATTGCATTTATGATGAATGGTGGATTTATTTAATGTATCTAGAAGCCAGTCGACCAATCTTCTGGATTTCTTTAAGGTTTTATTTGAGCAGACATATTAAAAATAGATGTTTGTGACAAACTGATACAAACATGTTATGTAGGCCACCATCCAATTAAAATTGATGTTGCATCTTGCATTAGATGTCATCATTGTGCATTCATAAAAATCATAACTTTAAAAATTTTTAGTTTTTACTATTTCAATCCAATTTCAAAAAACACAGCTGCCATGAAACATTTATGGAGAATAAAATTTATAGCGTAATTTGATTATTCTTTTTTCAAATCTTCTTTGTCGATAAAGCTCTAATTTTTCAAATTTTAACCAGGATTGTGGACAGCCGTTTGGTGGAAGAAGTTTCTTTGAACACGAAGGTTTACCATACTGTGAAACTCATTACCATGCCAAGCGGGGTTCCTTGTGTGCCAGCTGTCAGAAGCCAATAACAGGAAGATGCATTACGGCCATGTACAAGAAATTTCACCCAGAACATTTTGTTTGTGCGTTTTGTTTGAAACAATTAAACAAAGGCACTTTTAAGGAACAAAACGATAAACCCTATTGCCACCCTTGTTTTGTCAAATTGTTTGGTTAGAAAAATGTTATTATTGAACGTATGATATTTTGATATATAGTGAAATTTAGTTTTACACAAATATTTTTCATATACAGGGAAAAAAAATTAACTTTTTTTAATGTTTTTGACTTTAAGAAAAATGAAATTTCTATCTTGGAAATTTTTCCATTTAATTTTTTTTGTTATAAGATACTTGCTTGATATTATAACATGGACGACCCGGTATATAAAATACTATTTATATAATTTGATATATGTAGACTTTGTTTGTGTTATGTTTTTATAATACTTTATAAAGCATCGTCTCTCATTAGATGATGTATGCATTTGATTGTATGGCAGTGTGATTGTGATTTTAATGAATAGAAAAAATGTTATTAATAGCTTTAATGGTGATAGAATAATCTTATGTTATTTTCTTCCAAGAAATAAAACACATTATTTCAGAAACCTATTTGTTATGAATCACAATTTATTTCTTGGGGGAAAAAAGATATTAAAAAACCTAAATATGGTGAAACATTATTAATTGAAATTTTATATATTACATAAAAAATTGGTGTTGTATGAATGAAAATAATTTGCTTTGTTTACTTACAATCAGTGAAGACTGAGTGTAGCTTGTATATTGACAGAATATGTTGTTTTCAAGATATAATCGCTCTCATGAAAGGAGGTGGAAATTGTAATGCACATGACGTCATACAAAATTTAGGGTACTTTTTGTTTAAAACGGTAACATTTGTTACGAAATGAGACAGCGTTATAAAGACAATGCAAAAATGAAACATGTGCTGGGGTGCAAAGCCAACACTAAAAAGTAATTTATGGAAAGGGGTCAAGTTTTATTCCATTTTATGCCATTCACAAGATGTTAAAAGATGGTGCGTTGAGGAAAGTGTCCTAAATAAAATCACATGATACCATTAATTATGTGATAGGATACATCTAACCATGTATGTTTTGTTTAATGATTTATCAACTTATTTTAACAAAATAAAAATATTTAATGAGGTAGAAATTGGTAATGGTTTTCAATTATGGCTTTCCCATGACAAAATACTATGTATGGTAAAACACTGTCACTTTTGAGAGCAAGCACCAGAATTAAAACTCTGTTGAAACATTATTTTTAGAACTGAGATCTACTTCAATTTCTCAACCTAGATAAAAATTGATATTTCAAATTATTTGAAGAAATCACACTGTGATTTAATGTTGACATCTAAAGAAACAATTGACCATTGTTTTTATTTGATAGAGAGTTAATCATGCTATGTCACACTCAGTTTCCACTGATTACTTGTTGTATTAGTTGTAAATTTTGTATTAATATATATTATGAAGCTGAACTGGTTATATACTTTGTAAAAAAGAAATGAAAACTGGTTTTAAAATATTGAAAACATCACTTTTCATACTTTAAACACAAAAATCAGGTTTGGTATTTTCAATTTAAAAACAATGTTTTGACATTTTTCAGTGTGTCATATTTCTTATTATTTTCTATATTTTGTGTAATAGTGATCATATTATATGTATACAATATTTAAAATATTTAATGTTTTTTTATTACATTCAGAATTTTTATTTTTTATTATTTTTGTATATCACCGAAATTTTCTGCTATATAGTATAGAGTTGTCTTTCCAAATTATAAGATTTATTCCCCTTGTAAATTACATGCTGCACATAGTTATCCAATGAAAACAAAGTGTTATTTTCAAGATGTGTGGCCTCTTAACAACCAGATTGTCTCAGCAGATTTCAAATTATGGTTATGTAAAGTTGGTAAACTCACTGAAAAAAACTGAATCAATTTGTTAACTGGTTTAGTGAAAGGCAGTGATAATATATCAGCTCAACTCTTAAAAATGATGTATATTAACTATCGACTGAAATACACTCAAGATTAATAGGTTCTTTCATACGTTTTTGGGAAAGACTGGTTGATCATTCATGAGTAATAGAAATTTTATGTCTTTTGATGAGTGGAGTGCAGCGGAACGAGCCAAAAGACATAAAAATTTCTTTTACAATCGCACTGACTTTCCCAAAAACGTATGAAAGTACCTATTTCTTCGGTAATCCAACAACTTTCACAACGCTATAACCTATAGACTCTCCATTGTTTTCTTGACTTCTTGGTGTCTCCACCTATAAGATGTACCTGCTTAATGTGGAAATAAATCTCATATTTGCAAAGATAGCTCTGCAGTATAAAAATGGGGAGGTGGAAGTTTTATAATAGAGGTTTTATTTACTTTTGCGTTTACAAGAGAACAGGCAGATGTTCGCTAATTGTTTTTCTATGTCATTCTATTTCACAAACAACTTATAAATGGACCAATGTAATTTGATTACATACAGAAACCTCAGAGATTTATCAATATTTACAGACCATGTTCAAGTTCAAAGTGCCTTGTACAGCCATTAGAAATGTAGTGCAATATATGCTTAAAAAAATTTATGTTTATAGGTACTATTGGAATTTCAATTTTCAATAATTGGAATATTACCCTACATCAGGTTGGGTTCAGCTCAAGAATGTTTTTACTGGTGATACAATATTATTCCTGAGATATTTATTTATAGGGACGGGTAATCCATAAATTTTAGTACTTAATTTTAACTTACTATATCGTCAAAATAGCAACTTTTCCCCACACCGTGAAAGTTGGAACCCATTAAAGAAAATGAAACCAAAGTACACCTGTTGTACCTAACTTGTGTATAATTGAATTATCAGTTTTGTGTTTGTGACCTCTGATGTAATCTATATAGATTTGAGCTGTTAGTTACAGAATATAGTTATTATTTTTTTTCATCAATTCATAGAAAATTGTGGGTTTAGTTTTTCTCATCTGTCGCACATGATTCATCCTGTCTCAAAATTTAATGATGTTTATGAAATATTTTTTACTAATTTAGCATGTATTTTGTACTTACATGCCTCTTTTTACATTATTGGAAAAGAAAAACTAATTGCCTTCCCTTCAACTCAGTCCTTAAATTGTGAGCTGTGAAATGCCAAACAAAGGATTTTTTTAACAGTGACCTTTGACCTTGATGTTTCCATTTGATATTACTTTTGTGTGTATATTTTTGTACCTTGTACACATGTGTACTGAGTTTAAATGAACCTTGTTAGACATAAATACATATGTATGTGTACAGCGATACTCTCCAATTAAATTCAACAGCAACAACTGGAACAATAAATAAACAGAAATTGTTAAGGTTAAACAAGTTCAAGAGGTTAAAATTTGGGATATTTGATTTACTAATGCATATGGTGAAATTGGAACTCTGGAAATTCTTACTTTTCATTACAATATCATAGAGGTGGAATTTGCAGTACAGCAAACAGGAAGTGGAACTCACATATGTTATTCAGTGTCATCAATACATTAATGGAAGAGTCGAAAGATTTCTACCCATGTTAAGTGGGAGATGATAGAGCCACTTGTTTGTAGTGTATATTTTTATTACTGGTTATCATGCTTGATAAATACATTTTATGAATATCTGCAATGTTCAGTTTAATTTCTTGCCTACTTAATGTAACTGCAGAGAAATATCCCAAAAATAAGTTTGAACATTTGTGTACAAACATTTCATACAGCAATCTTTTGAGTGTAAACATTCTTCATAACAGGTGGGAAAAATGTCACATGATAGGATTCGAATACACAGTTAACTTCTATGTGTATTGATCTTTGTAAAAGGCAGATTCACGCATCTGCCATGCAGAATTTGATTCAACCTTGTCTACAGGTGCAGACAAGACTGTACTATAGTTGCCTGCAGTGCCTAAAAACCGTCTGAACATCTCACACAACAGACATATGTCATTGTTAAATGTATGTTGAGATTTTAAGCCTATTCTATTTGTCAGTTTAAATCGTGGCGTTTTCTTGGGGAATAAGTTGGAGTACCGTCCATCTCAGAATATACAAAAGTCAAAATGATATTTTATAAGCCCGATAAAAGAGATCTTACGAGCCCAGCACCCTACCCGTATAACAGTAACGAACCAATCACCATCCCTGTATAACACCATGTTGAAGGCAGATCAAACGAACCCAGCACCATACCTATATAACAAACCATGGTGAAGGCAGATCACATGAACACAGCACCATCCCTATATAACAAACCACGGTGAAGGCAGCTTCAACTAACCCAGCACCATTCCTGTATGACAGTAACGAACCCAGCACCATCCCTGTATAACAGTAACGAACCCAGCACTATCTCTGTATAACACACCATGGTGAAGGATCTAACGAACCGAGCACCTTACCTGTATAACAGTAACGAACCCAGCAACATCCCATATATAACGGACCATGGTGAAGGTAGATTTAAAAACCCAGAACCATCCCTGATAACGGACCATGGTGAAGATAGATTCAAAAACCCAGAACCATCCCTGTATAACAAACCATGGTGACGGCATATTTAACGAACACAGCAAGATCCCTGTATAACAGACCATGGTGAAGGCAGATCTAACGAACCCAGCACCTTCATTGTATTACAGTAACGAACCCAACACTACATGTATCCCTATTAACAAACAATGGTGAAGGCAGCTTCAACTAACCCAGCACCATTCCTGTATGACAGTAACGAACCCAGCACCATCCCTGTATAACAGTAACGAACCCAACACTACATGTATCCATATTAACAAACAATGGTGAAGGCAGATTCAACTAACCCAGCACCATTCCTGTATAACAGTGCAGGAGACGAAGGCGGGTCTTACGAACCCAGCTCCATTCCTTTATAACGGTACAGGAGACAGAGGCGGGTCACACGAAACCAGCACTATTCCTGTATAACAGACCATGGTGAATACAGATCTAACAAACCCAGCACCTTACCTGTATAACAGTAACGAACCCAGCACCATCCCTTTATAACACACAGTGGTGAAGGATCTAACGAACCAAGCACCTTACCTGTATAACAGTAACGAACCCAGCACCATCCCTTTATAACACACAGTGTTGAAGGATCTAACGAACCGAGCACCTTACCTGTATAACAGTAACGAACCCAGCAACATCCTATATATAACGGACCATGGTGAAGGTAGATTCAAGAAACCCAGCACCATCCCTGATAACGGACCATGGTGAAGATAGATTCAAAAACCCAGAACCATCCCTGTATAACAAACCATGGTGACGGCAGATCTATCGAGCCCAGCACCTTCCCTGTATAACAGTAACGAAGCCAACACTATCCCTATTAACAAACAATGGTGAAGGCAGATTCATCTATCCTAGCACCATTCCTGTATAACAGTACAGGAGACGAAGACAGGTCTTACGAACCCAGCTCCACTCCTGTATAACGGTACCGGAGACAGAAGCGGTTCTCACGAAACCAGCACCATTCCTGTATCACAGACCATGGTGAATACAGATCTAACGAAACCAGCATGATCCCTGTAACAGACAATGATGAAGGCAGATCTCAGGAACCCAGCACCATCCCTGTATAACAGACTATGGTGACGGCAGATCTCAGGAACCCAGCACCATCTCTGTATAACAGACTATGGTGACGGCAGATCTCAGGAACCCTGCACCATCCCTGTATAACAGACTTTGGTGACGGCAGATCTAACGAAACCAGCATGATCCCTGTATAACATACAATGGTGAAGGCAGATCTAACGAGCCCAGCACCTTACCTGTATAACAGTAACGAACCCATCCCCATCCCTGTATAACAGACCATGGTGAAGGCAGATTTAACTTACCCAGCACGATCCCTGTTTTAACGACCTTGGTGAAGGCAGATCTCATGAACCCATCCCCATCCCTGTATACCAAACCACGGTGAAGGCAGATTCAACAAACCCAGCACGATCCCTGTATAACTGTCAATAGTGAAGGCAGATCTAACGAACCCAGCACCATCCCTGTATAACAGACCATGGTGAAGATAATTTCTCGTATCACTTTAGGAGGTCTCAGTGGCCGTATGGATAAGGTAGTTCGTCTACTATTTATCACGTGGTCTGTCAACACTGAGATTGCGGGTTCGATTCTCTCTGCAGGCAGGGCGTACTTGACTCCAATTTTATTTGACAAGGATTGCCAGTTTTCCTACCGCAGGTCGGTGGTTTTCTCCGGATACTCCGGTTTCCTCCCCCAATAAAAACGGGACGCCATATAGCTGAAAAATTGCTGAAAGTGGCGTTAAACACCATCAAACAAACAAACAAACGTATCACTGTATAGTATAGCAGTAAACTCGTTTTTGTAATGGCAGTAATTGCATCAATCTGATGGATTGATCGGCGTTTAACGTCAAGCTAGCAATATTTTAACATTATTCAGGATGTTTTAATATTTGGGAAATACATTTGGGTAGAATAAGCCCAATATCTGGAACACATTTCGACGGGGACATAATCCGGTACATGTGTCAGAATGTATACGGTTTTCATAAAACTGTATCAAAGGGAGACATTTTATCTCGATCTGACATCATTAACTCCTTTTTTTTTCGAGAACGGTTAAAGTCGCATTTGACTACGAACACCGGTTAAGCACGTGTGCACTGGGAGAGCGAGACTCATCAGCTCAATGATTTACCCTAAGTGATGTGTTCCCTATTTGTACAGAAGTGCACTTGTTAATTGTTCGTTATACCGGAACTTATTTCATTGTTTTACCGTGTGGTTCAAGTAGTATTTCTCTAGAAATTTTATTTAGCCTAGTGACGTTGTCTTTTTATATCGCGTGAACTTACAAATGTATGAATTCGTCTGTCTTATAGGGATACTCCGTGACACGAAAAGAGATTAGTATGCAATCATTTCAGCATTAACAGATATTTTTTAGGTTCAAGGGATAATAAAAATAACTAATGAGGCATCACACTGAGTTTGATTGATTGATTGATGTTTAACGTACAACAAGCACTAGCAATATTTCATCTATATTCATGACGTCAGTTTCGGGAGATACTTTTTAATGTAAATACCTTTATATTCGTAAGATCTTTAAAGATGACAAAACGCCCAATTCTGTCAGCTAAAACACATTGAACCTTATAAGAAATGTGCATTAAAACGTTATTGTCCTAATAATGTAGTATCATTTTCACCATTTTCAATTGCTTTGATGGCAATAGAGTACGATTTATTTTAAATTGTTCTTCATGAACAACTTTGCGTTTTTATCAGAAAGCAATTGTTCGTGACGTGTCGTTTTCAGTTGTAGTTATTGTGGCGTGTCGTTTTCAGTTGTAATAATTGTGGCGTATCGTTTTCAGTTAAAGTTATTGTGGCGTTTCGTTTTTAGTTGTAGTAATTGTGGCGTGTCGTTTTCAGTTGTAGTTATTGTGGCGTGTCGTTTTCAGTTGTAGTTATTATGGCATTTCGTTTTTAGTTGTAGTAATTGTGGCGTGTCGTTTTCAGTTGTTTTTATTGTGGCGTGTCGTTTTCAGTGGTTTTTATTGTGGCGTGTGGTTTTCAGTTGTTTTTATTGTGGGGTGTGGTTTTCAGTTAAAGCTATTGTGGCGTGTCGTTTTCAGTTGTAGTTATTGTGGCGTTTCGTTTTTAGTTGTTTTTATTGTGGCGTTTCTTTTTCAGTTGTTTTTATTGTGGCGCTTCGTTTTCAGTTGTTTTTATTGTGGGCTGTGGTTTTCAGTTAAAGTTATTGTGGCGTGTCGTTTTCAGTTGTAGTTATTGTGGCGTGTCGTTTTTAGTTGTAGTAATTGTGGCGTGTCGTTTTCAGTTGTTTTTATTGTGGCGTGTCGTTTTCAGTTGTTTTTATTGTGGCGTATCGTTTTCAGTTGTAGTTATTGTGGCGTATCGTTTTCAGTTGTTTTTATTGTTGGGTGTGGTTTTCAGTTGTTTTTATTGTAGCGTGTCGTTTTCAGTTGTTTTTATTGTGGCGTGTGGTTTTCAGTTGTAGTTATTGTGGCGTATCGTTTTCAGTTGTTTTTATTGTTGGGTGTGGTTTTCAGTTGTTTTTATTGTGGCGTTTCTTTTTCAGTTGTTTATTTATTGTGGCGTGTCGTTTTCAGTTGTAGTAATTGTGGCGTTTCGTTTTTAGTTGTAGTAATTGTGGCGTGTCGTTTTCAGTTGTTTTTATTGTGTCGTGTCGTTTTCAGTTGTTTTTATTGTGGCGTGTCGTTTTCAGTTGTTATTATTGATGCGTATCCTTTTCAGTTAAAGTTATTGTGGCGTGTCGTGTTCAGTTAAAGTTATTGTGGCGTGTCGTTTTCAGTTGTAGTTATTGTGGCGTTTCGTTTTTAGTTGTAGTAATTGTGTCGTGTCGTTTTAAGTTGTTTTTATTGTGGCGTGTCGTTTTTATTGTGGCGTGTCGTTTTCAGTTGTTTTTATTGATGCGTATCGTTTTCAGTTAAAGTTATTGTAGCGTGTCGTTTTCAGTTGTTTTTATTGTGGCGTGTGGTTTTCAGTTGTTTTTATTGTGGCGTGTGGTTTTCAGTTGTAGGTATTGTGGCGTGTAGTTTTCAGTTGTTTTTATTGTGGCGTGTGGTTTTCAGTTGTAGTTATTGTGGCGTATCGTTTTCAGTTGTTTTTATTGTGGGGTGGGGTTTTCAGTTGTAGTTATTGTGGCGTGTCGTTTTCAGTTGTTTTTATTGTGGGGTGTGGTTTTCAGTTGTAGTTATTGTGGCGTGTCGTTTTCAGTTGTAGTTATTGTGGCGTGTCGTTTTCAGTTGTAGTAATTGTGGCGTTTCGTTTTCAGTTAAAGTTATTGTGGCGTGTCGTTTTCAGTTGTAGTTATTGTGGCGTGTCGTTTTCAGTGGTAGTAATTGTGGCGTATCGTTTTCAGTTAAAGTTATTGTGGCGTTTCGTTTTTAGTTGTAGTAATTGTGGCGTGTCGTTTTCAGTTGTAGTTATTGTGGCGTGTCGTTTTCAGTTGTAGTTATTGTGGCGTGTCGTTTTCAGTTGTAGTTATTGTGGCATTTCGTTTTTAGTTGTAGTAATTGTGGCGTGTCGTTTTCAGTTGTTTTTATTGTGGCGTGTCGTTTTCAGTGGTTTTTATTGTGGCGTGTCGTTTTCAGTTGTTTTTTATTGTGGCGTGTGGTTTTCAGTTGTTTTTATTGTGGGGTGTGGTTTTCAGTTAAAGTTATTGTGGCGTGTCGTTTTCAGTTGTAGTTATTGTGGCGTTTCGTTTTTAGTTGTAGTAATTGTGGCGTGTCGTTTTCAGTTGTTTTTATTGTGGCGTGTCGTTTTCAGTTGTTTTTATTGTGGCGTATCGTTTTCAGTTGTTTTTATTGTGGGCTGTGGTTTTCAGTTAAAGTTATTGTGGCGTGTCGTTTTCAGTTGTTTTTATTGTGGGGTGTGGTTTTTAGTTGTAGTTATTGTGGCGTATCGTTTTCAGTTAAAGTTATTGTGGCGTGTGGTTTTCAGTTGTTTTTATTGATGCGTATCGTTTTCAGTTAAAGTTATTGTGGCGTGTCGTTTTCAGTTGTTTTTAATGTGGCGTGTGGTTTACAGTTGTAGTTATTGTGGCGTATCGTTTTCAGTTGTTTTTATTGTTGGGTGTGGTTTTCAGTTGTTTTTATTGTGGCGTTTCGTTTTCAGTTAAAGTTATTATGGCGTGTCGTTTTCAGTTGTTTTTATTGTGGCGTGTGGTTTTCAGTTGTAGTTATTGTGGCGTATCGTTTTCAGTTGTTTTTATTGTGGGGTGTGGTTTTCAGTTGTAGTTATTGTGGCGTGTCGTTTTCAGTTGTTTTTATGTGGGGTGTGATTTTCAGTTGTAGTTATTGTGGCGTGGCGTTTTCAGTTGTAGTTATTGTGGCGTGTCGTTTCAGTTGTAGTAATTGTGGCGTATCGTTTTCAGTTAAAGTTATTGTGGCGTGTCGTTTTCAGTTGTAGTTATTATGGCGTGTCGTTTTCAGTTGTTTTTATTGTGGCGTGTGGTTTTCAGTTGTAGTTATTGTGGCGTATCGTTTTCAGTTGTTTTTATTGTGGGGTGTGGTTTTCAGTTGTAGTGATTGTGGCGTGTCGTTTTCAGTTGTTTTTATTGTGGCGTGTGGTTTTTAGTTGTTTTTATTGTGGCACGTCTTTTTTAGTTGTTTTTATTGTGGCGTATCGTTTCCAGTTAATTTTATTGTGGCGTGTGGTTTTGTATTAACATCCTGTTGTGTGCGGTCTTGCTGCTTTATAACGGAAAGACACAAAACATTAAAAGTACACATGGATTTTTCTGCTGTTGATCAGAAAACTGACTACAAACCATAAAAGGACGCACTACTCCAACAATTTTTGACAGAAATCTGAACCAATCATGTAAAGTTAAACAAACACAAATAAAAAAACAAAACAAAACACAAACAAAAAAGAAAACAAAACAATCCCCAAAACATGCGATGGTCAGCTCGAGAAGTAGGAAAGTGTTTTAGAGTGGGGTCCTGTATCAAACTGCGGACAGTTACTCTAACGTTTGATATACTAACTTCGAGTTGGTATTATCAAAAAGTTTACTCTTGAATGTATGTGCAACGTAAAGTCTGTTTCCACTAGGCGTTAAACAATCAATATATATTCATCAATTAGTCAGCCAGTCTAACAAATGAAGCCGGATAACCTGGGGGAACACTTATACTGTGCTAGGCGGAGTGGTTTTGTTGATTCGTGTAGCACACGCCTTTTTGTAATTGAGTAAAGCTTGAATATGTAAAATATTCGCAAATTAGTGTCTAAAACTATAAACGCTCACCTGAAACCCGAAGTGAACTCGGGAATGTTAAGTTCTTGGTCAAATTTTGGGATTGTAATAATAAACAAAAACACTTTTACTATGAACAGTTTGTTAAATGTGTTCAGTGTTTCAGCGCTTTTTAACTTATTTTTACTTAAATTGTTAGCAAACTTACTTTTAAAATTAAAAATAATTAAACATAACAGTTCTACCATGAGAATATCATGAACAAATATGTCCACAACTGTAATTCTAAAATAAACACAACACGTGTCGTGTCTAGTTTATCAGAACTTTATAAATAATCATTAAATGCATAATTTGGTTGTCAAGTCTTTGTCCCACTGTACTTTCATTACATTCACATAATTAGTCCATTTTTGGTCAAATATAATGTTACAATCAGTTCCCTTAACATTCTATAACATTTCATAATGATAAATGGACTGACGAAAAATACAGCGTACATATAAAAGGAATGTATCTCAAGCATTTGCAAGTAAAAAACTGTATGTATTCTCCAAAACGTGTAGAGTAATCGATTCTATACTGTTTAATTTAACCCCAGAAAACTAACTGTAAAAGACCTACTATAGATTCCCGAATTCAATAGAAACAAATATTAGGCTATCCTAAAGATATTAGACAAATATGTCCACACACAGTTCGCCTCTGTTGGATTTTTCTTCTTTTTTTGTCCATTAAGCACAGACAACTTTTTCTTTTCGAAAGAGGGGGTAGGATAAATATCCAATAAAATATGTTGTCAAATGCTCTCGTTTCCACATTTCTC
The DNA here is from genome assembly GCA_944474755.1 of Limnoperna fortunei. Taxonomy (NCBI): domain Eukaryota; kingdom Metazoa; phylum Mollusca; class Bivalvia; order Mytilida; family Modiolidae; genus Limnoperna; species Limnoperna fortunei. The sequence goes on along the minus strand of OX104121.1, from coordinate 24,134,054 downwards.
TATGTAACGCACATAAGAAAAATGTCAAAAGAAGATTCTTATTGGTTATTGAACACAATTTGCATATTATCGCCGTCTGCTTCTTTTGAAAGCTGCATGAACTTCAATTCGTCATACACGGAATTTTCCGGGAAAGTGTCTTCATATTCATCAGATGAAATACGAAGGCGCTTTAAAATTTCTTTTCCTCGATCCGACATTTTAGAATAAGGCTCTTTGCGGAAGCGAACGGAATGGCCCCTTAAGACGTGCATTGTTCCAATTTCTAAACCCTCAAGCCTTTCGAAGAATCTTGAAGCTGCCCAAGAAGGATGAGAAGTCCTTGGCGATTTCTGTCTCAGGTCCATCGGAACTGGGGGGAATAATCGATACTGACAAGCATACGATGCCGTCACGACAGCACCATGCGTTAATAATAATTTCTTTATTTTGTTGGCGCATTGCTGAAAAAATACTCCGTCGTCGGCATCGTATATGCTACCTTCAAATGGTGGTGGAAGGCATTTCGGAGAACCTCTGATGATTTTGTTACCTTTCGGTTTATTTTTGGTCGGGTGAGGCGGAATGTAAATTTCTGAGGGTGTTGGTCTTTTCGAAGATGCGATTTGTGCAGAAAGGTCAACTGTATTTTCTTCAACAACGTGGCGTGGCACTGGAGGAACCTGGGAAGTAATTGGAACGAAGTATTCCATCAAGGGACTGTTCATTTCCTGGTGGCCATTGTTATAGGTAATACCGTGCATGCTCGGTGAATTTTGATAATGACTTTTCACAAGCATCATTTCTTGTTCTGACAAAGAACGTTCTGAGTTCTCATCAAGGCATTCACCTTCAAAATTATCATTTGCTACTGGAAGTGTATCAACACGGCCATTTTGGGGTGGTATTTCAATGACGTCGTCTTCATATTCGTCTGTGTACCTCCCTGTTGTAGTGACATTCATGCTCTTTTCTGATTGGTTGTCGGTTTCCACCTGCCAATTATTATTAGAGCTTTCATTAACTATTTCTGGCCATTCGTCGTCCGATTTTGACGCAAACAGGCAAAGTTTCTGCTGCAGGACAAACCTTACAATCTGATAAGCACGTTTAACGGTTTCTTGGTCAATCACACGAGAGGGAATATAAGCACTGTTATTACCCATAGCAACACCATTACGCAAAGCTGTCAAGATGGCCGACAACCTGGCAAGATGGCCACCGGCTTGGTTAATAGAACCAAATACCATTTTGTTGTCCGTATATATCCGTTTCATTCGTTGAAAAATTTCAAGGCATCTGAAAAGTAAAATTTAATTCATTTTCAATAAGTATAATGAATGTAAATTATGCAGACACATAAAATAAACTGTTACGGGATCGAGGAAGCGAAAGGGATACAAATATTTCATTTTATCTCCAGTGTCTTATTATCAAAGCACGGGTATGGTTTGTTCGATTTCAAAACAATGCGCTCAACATTCAATCACGGTTTAGATCAATTTGTGTGCCTACGCCTCTCTACGGTTTCGTCACAATATAAAAATGTTCATAATGATATAAAGCTAAAGCTGGAAAACTGCTGATAGTGAAATTCCACGTGTGAAATTCAAGATCCCCATAAATGTTACTCCGGATCTCCATACATCATCCTGTATTGGAGTGTTGTCAAGTTGGACATTTTGGAGTCACGTGAGTGTATATATTCATGTAAGTGAACACAAGGTTGACAACCATGAAATTACTTAAGAACAGTCCATGATATGAAGTAGTATACTAATTTACGGAAACTCTTGTCAATAAGTTACTATTATAGATAAGTGTATTGTTACGTGCGTAAGTGTATCGTGCATTATTATTGAGAGAAATAAACATCTTAAGACTATGTACATGTTAGAAGAGCTTAACAGTGAAATTTATATTGTATTTTTTAAAGTAATGTTCAAGACAAAAAGGTCGAGTTTAGTCATGGCAATCAGTATTCTTCTCCGAGTCGGGAGGTTTCTCCGACTTCTTCAGCTACTTCCTCCAATAAAAATTGGACTATGATATAGCGGAAACATGCTGAAAGTGGCGTTAAACACCATTCAAACAAACAAATAATAGTTTCTGCAATGATTTCGCCTATTCCAGGCATCTCGTTTTATTGGGGTAAGAAGCCGTTGTACTCTGTGAAAAATACCCGACCTTGTGCATAAAGAGCTGGCAATCCAAAGTATGTATTAAAAAATTGAAGAGTGTGTCAATGGGACACGGATGCCCCCGCTAAATGAAGTCCCAAACAGGAAGTAGTTGTCCGACAGGTCTGAAAGTCGCTTAGGACGTACAACTTGTGATACTGAACCACCCTGCCAAATTTCAAATTGTTCTGATGTACGGTTTCTGAGAAAAGCTTGACGGAAATTTGTACATACAGACGGACGTATTTACGTACAAATGAAGTCCCAAACAGGAAGTAGTTGTCCGACAGGTCTGAAATTCGCTTAGGACGTACAACTTGTGATACTGAACCACTCTGCCAAATTTAAAATTGTTCTCATGTACGGTTTCTGAGAAAAGCTTGACGGAAATTTGTTCGGAGGTACGTACGGACGGACGGACGGACGGACGGACGGACGGACGGACGGACATGAGTAAAACTTAATGCCCCCCGACATGTCGTCGCGGGGGCATAAAAACTGAAATCGTGAAAAAAAAGAATTTAGAAATAATTCATGAGGTGTGATGTTGTACTGATTTACACATGGTCTGGGCCTTTATATTCGATTATTTTTTACTGTGCGTTAACAAGGTAGAAATAATGAATATAAAGGCCCAGCCCATGTGCAAAATGAGTACATCACTCCCCTCGTGAATTATTTCAATTCTAACATGAATACATTCTGTGTTTTTCGGTTCAAGCGAGCCCTATAGGCCATGATTTTCTAGCCGCCATTTTCATGATGAAACAGTAATCCTTTCAAGTTTGCAATGTATGGTGGACAAAATACACTTTAACAAAACATTTACAGAATATTTTAAACGTGCCCTGGATATGTCTTATTTATTGCCTTTTATTTTAGTAAGAACTTAAAAATTCAGCCGTTACTATTATGATGTCGTAAAACTTCTTGTGACGTTACGTCACAATGCGCGTGTGCAGAGTGGGGATATATCAGTTGATATATCGGCTGACGTTATAAGGACGTCGTATTAGAATTTCAGTTAACTGGGCCAATACTAGGAGACTTCGCAACCCTAGACCCACATAGCGCGTCCGTGTCAGATTATAATACGGGAAGCCTGGCTGCCGATCAAAGTTGGCAACATGTTTGGTGATTTCCTCGCTTCTTGCTAGAAAAGGAACCTTTTGTAGATTCATAAAAGAGTATGCTCAAAGTTTATGTATTGTTTAAACACTTGTTTGCATCCTGAATATAGCTGAAACGTTAGGCAAAAACTTAATAGCATTAAAACATATTTTGAACACAATCGGAAACCATTCAATGAATGAGGAATCAAGTGAAAATAAATCCTATTCAAATTGGAAAAATATTACCAACATAATGAAAACATTAAATCGACCCTTTTTGCGACATAATTGATTTATCTCCAAATCGTTCAAAATAGCAACGTTTTTACATATTATATCTAAATCTGATAGAAAAATATAATATTAATTTCTAAGGCGAAAACAAAAGCTCGGCCCATTGACTTGTATGTATTGAAAACCGTACAAGATTACACACATTCGTTGATTTCAATGTACAGTGAATGTGCTACGATGATTGCTCAATACACCTTTGACTGACTGGTGGTATATGATACCTATCCATTTAAATAAACTAACCAACTTACATACTACAGTAATGGAAGCGGGAGGTTTCGCAAGCCTTAAGACCTGGTTTAACCCACCATTTCTTTCGAAATGCCTGTACCAAGTCAGGACCTTGCTTTAGTTACTATATGTTTGGTTTGTTTGTTCTGCATGGAGTTTGCCAGTTTCTCCATCCTCACAAGTCAGGGTTTCTATGTTTACATGTGACATGTCATAGAAACTCTGACTTGTAAGGATGCAGTTTCTCAGACTCTTGATTTGCGGATTGTCTTTTTTGATAGTTTCTCGATGTTCGGTATTAAGTTATTACCTTCATTGATATCCTGCCGAACGTACTTAAAAGCTTGTTAAGAGAGGACTACCATGAAAACACATCAGATTCAAAATAAAAAAACATAAACATAAAATATTTCCTCAAAGGCGAATATAAATAATAGGCCATTTTGATATATAAAAAACGTCTATTGAAATCTTTTTACACATATCAGAAAGCCCATTTACTAAGAAACAGTGGGGGGATCTTTTCCGTTAATGTGTTTTTGGGCATTTTTACACGTCTTTCAACTGTTGTATTGAAAATAAAACAACTGCATGTTCACTGTTTTGAAACCATTAGCTGTTATCTGTTTTCTTAAAAACTGTCATTGTTGTTTAAATATAAACCCTGTTTGCTGTTATTAGTCAGAACACTGTTAACCGTTTTACATACTTTTTTCTCCGTTATCTGTTAATTCATTTTATTAACCACTTTTTAACGTAGTTGAATCTGTGAAGGGAGGAACATACATAAGATCACACACTAGTTACTATTGAAACACATGAAACTAATGAATGCATTTTCTCGCAGTATCGCTGTTTTTTCTATTTTTGAACTTCCTGTCTTCCTTTTTCTCATGTAAATTTCTGTTAATATCTGTTATAATTATTTTAAATTTACTGTTATATGTTTTGGGAAAAAAATATAAAAAAACCTGTTAACCTGTTAATGGACCCCCTCCAGCCCCCTTAGAAGTCTTATGCAAATTTGATGTGAAAAAAAAATCGAAAAAAAAATAAATGGTGAATAATTTCGAAATTTTATCCTTTGTTTTGCCCATTTGAAAATAACAAGACCGAGAAGTTCTAATCGCATATGTAATGAATTTAAAAATTGTAACTAACTAAAATCCCAAAACGTTATGTACCGACAAACGTGATGTTTTTTTTAATCAGCTTTAGTAACCAACGAGGGGGAGGGGAGGGAGGGTCAGGAGGCGGTCTTTTAACAGGCTAAAATTTTTTATACAAATACAGTAAATTTAAAATGACGATAGCAGATAACAGCAACTTGAGTAACAAAGGTATGGGGATAGAAATGTACAATAATACGTGTTTTCCATGAAGCAACTAGTGATCTTACGTAAGAACTTTAAAATGAAAATAAAAAAAAATTTCTTGTTAATAGCCAAAACACTGTGAACTATTTTACTGGTTTTTATCTGTTATTCCCGCTAAATTTCTCAATTCTGCGGTTATCTGGATTTTTTCAATATTAGAATTCACTGTTTTCTTTTTCATTTAAATTGCTGTTATATAAAATTTACCGTTACCTGTTTTGTCACTTGCCCCCCCCTCCCTTTTCAGTTAAAATCAATGTCAGCTTTTAAGAAATTGATAACTGTTTTTAAATAGTTAATTATTTAAAAACAGTTATCAATTGATTTATTTTTTTTAAAGTTAACAGAATCGTAAAAATGCCCAAAACAAATCAACAAGAAAGATACTGCCCCCACCCTTAACCTTTGAATGTGGGACTATTCTCAAGATTATGCTTATCAAGTTATGTTTAAATCTATCCAATTGTAGCAAGTAAGATACGGACGAACAGACAAGGTAAAGTTATGACCCTGTCTCATCATGACTGCAGTCGTTAGTCGTTTATATTACCAACGATTCCACACCAATAGTGACCAATCATCCTAGCCCTTCGCAATATAAATGAAACCAAATTACTCCTTGGTTCACTTCAACTTTGTTACCAATTTACAAGCTGAAATCGTGGAGAATGCGTCAAAATCTACATCTACATCTACTGTATACAGAGCACTGTCTAGGTAGACCGTTACGCTCCGGAACTAATTGCACTGCGGTGGCGGTTAGAGTAAGAAAAAAGAAAGAAAGTGTACAAATGTAAAAACTAGGATAGAAACTGAGAGAATAGATAGAAATAACAAACTCGATTCCATATTGTTTTCTGCTCTTCTGGTCAGACCAATCCGGCTACCGAAGCGGCCCCTGGGTATACACCCAACCGGCACAGCTCTAACCATCATTAGTGCTTACTAACAATATGGACCCAGATACCAAATCCATACGTTTGTTTTAAAGAACGTTTATTTTCTTATTGGGGGAGGGGCTACACAACTTTTGTCCGAAGTAAACATCAAATAACCCCAATTATGAACATGTATATAAGTATATAACTGGATTTTTATATAATGAACCACGAGGCGTTATCTTCTTCAATAGTAAATATAGGCAGAAACTATTTACCTGCTGAATTCACTCCGACCACTAGAATTGAACGTGTAACTCTGGTCACACTGCAAGCTGTGATAGTTTCTAACAGACGACAGAATGGTTTGTAATGAATTTGAAATATTTACATTATCCTTGGAACCTTCTGTAAAATTCTTGCAGCAGACGATCAGAGCTCGATCAAACAACGCAATGCGGTCTCTGTTTTCAAACACAGAATGAACGTCCAAAGCTTGTATCGTACCAACAAAATTTAAAGTAGTGTTTCTAGTTCCACTGTCCTCAGCACCACAACCATATAACTCTTTGAGCTTCACATTTCTAAAAATGTCTGTCGACTTGCTAACTGTATCAAGCGTTTCCTTGAAGTCGTCGATGATGATCATCAGTGGATGACCATTCGGAATTCTCAGAGCGTTTTCTAATTCTGTATCAATATTTGTTTGATCAATCAATGATATTCGTCTGGAATCAGAACATTCTTGAATTTCTCGCTTTAAATGTTTCATGGCATCAATTTCCTTTTCTAAGGCAACACAAGATTTTTTAGTTCGGTGCAGTGCACATGTTTTGCGCTCTCCCCGCCTTGCAACTAACAAACAAAGCAAGGCTGTTGGTTCTACCCAATCAGAATCAATTTTAACCGTTGCCTTGGTTCCCATGAAATGAGCAATAGAAGTTAGCATCGGAAACAAAACCAACTCTGCAGCACAAGACAGTTCCTCACACTGCGCCATTACAAGCTTGTAACTGTCGCCGTCGAGAATATTTTTCCATTCAATTTTTACTTCTTGCGATTCTTTAAATCGTTTTAAATTTTCTATTTCTCGAATATCTTGTAAAGACATGTTGCTTGTTAATGACATCGCTTATTATCCAGAACAACTAAATCCAAACGAAAAGATAGTCCCAATTTTCACCGACAATATTGCATAGCTAAATATCTAAAATGGCGTTGACGAACTATTGTGAACTCTGTTTAAGTATACAAGTATACTCTTATCACGGGATAATCAAACGATAAATAGCTCTATATATCAAAATAGTGTAGCTGACCTAGATAAGTAACAGCAGACGATATAAGTCCTCGTGCTACACAACTTCTAATCTCTGCGCTAAATTTAAACTTCATAACTAGTCAACCGACACGAAGTATACCTGTGCCTTTATGAAACCTACCGTTAAATATATAGCTAAGTAATAAATTTGTCCCAATTGCTATGCGTGTTTCTTATCTACCATAAGTAAATAATTTACTGCATATGTATTTTTTTTCTATAAACGGTATTCGTTATATATGTTGATAGGTAAAAAAAACGACGTATGTTTATATGGTATTGTATGGTATTGCTAACAAAAGTACATGAGTGTGTAGAATGCTTTAAAAGTTTATAGAGATTGTACAAACACTGCAATACACGTACACGAGCAAAGATAGGTCGCCGTACAATATTGAACATGTCTTCGTTCGAACAGAATCCTTGACTAGAATAGATTATTTTACACGCGTTAACACAATGACGACTGTACTTGCTACAGTGTTAAAATATGAATTGTATTTACCGAGAAGTATTCATGTATCTTATACAGTGTAATAATGTCAATGTCGGCTAGTTAATTAGCAACAAAGACCCATTGTGCCGAATATTGCTTCGGTCACGCGATTGACAAACAAATGTCATCACGGATACCAAGGTTATAAAATGGTTTACGTCCGACGTGCGTTTCCTTCAATCTAAACTCGTAACCAAATATTGGAAGTTGTTTCCAACCAATCAGATTAGCTTGAATGTGTAAATATTACTTTTGGGAGAAATAAATCACAAACTATGTTCTAAGCTGAAACCAGTCTAACTGGTTCCTGCCTAATTAAGGGTTACAATGAACAGACTACAACATGCCAAACCCCCAGGACAAGTACTGATACATCAGTCAACTGCGGTTAGTACACAATCGTTCGGTAAATAAACAAAACAATTATAAGTTATAAACTTAGTTTATATAAGTGTCACCTTTTAAGATCGAGGCTAAATCTAATCAAGAAGAAATGATATATATTTTTTTACTGCAAGGGTTGCCAGTGATCAACCCAAGGGGCTGCCCAGGTGTGGAAGACGCTCTCGTTGGGGGTAGGGGACTGTTATACAGAAAGCCTGACCGTAGTGGGTAACGTGTTTGTAGAATCAGCCACGCTCCGTGAACGACAAGGACCCTTATTGTAGATTTCAATAGAGTTGACTTAATTATTGTGTGGACTACAACAGGTTAAACTCTCGGTCTCTACCCATGAAAACTCTCCGTCCCTACCCATGAAAACTCTCCGTCCCTACCCTTGAAAACTCTCCATCCCTCTACCCTTGAAAACTCTCCGTCTCTACCCATGAAAACTCTCCGTCCCTACCCATGAAAACTCTCCGTCTCTACCCATGAAAACTCTCCGTCCTTACCCATGAAAACTCTCCCGTCCCTACCCTTGAAAACTCTCCATCCCTCTACCCTTGAAAACTCTCCGTCTCTACCCATGAAAACTCTCCGTCCCTACCCATGAAAACTCTCCGTCTCTACCCATGAAAACTCTCCGTCCCTACCCATGAAAACTCTCCGTCTCTACCCATGAAAACTCTCCCGTCCCTACCCATGAAAACTCTCCGTCCCTACCCATGAAAACTCTCCCGTCTCTACCCATGAAAACTCTCCGTCCCTACCCATGAAAACTCTCCGTCTCTACCCATGAAAACTCTCCCGTCCCTACCCATGAAAACTCTCCGTCTCTAAACATGAAAACTCTCCCGTCTCTACCCATGAAAACTCTCCGTCCCTACCCATGAAAACTCTCCGTCCCTACCCATGAAAACTCTCCGTCCCTACCCATGAAAACTCTCCGTCTCTACCCATGAAAACTCTCCCGTCCCTACCCATGAAAACTCTCCGTCCCTACCCATGAAAACTCTCCGTCCCTACCCATGTTCCCGATGTCCAACCAGTTTTTTTTTTACTTAACTTGTTCTCCTCCTGAATATAGCTGAAATATTGCTGACTGGGCGTTCATTTAATGAACCAGTCATTTTATTATAACGCATAACATAATAAAGTAGTTAAGATCATTTGTTCCTAACTGTATTGATAATTAGTCGATCAAATTAATTATTGGAGAATTCGTGCTTATTTGCCAATTAAACCCATTCACAATCTGTGCTTTCTTCTGTACAGTTGAAGACATGAGCATTAGTTCAAATCTTTTAACAGAGCTCGACTCCAGCTTTAATTGACAGGGATTATATCAGTTACCTACGTTATTACCCGGGTGTATGGAAATTGTACCACCTGAAAGTACTTCTGTTCAGCCAGAGGAGAAGCCAAAATCTGTCCAGAAGTACTTTCAGGTGGTACAATTTCCATACACCCGGGTTATAACGTAGGTAACGGATTTATCCCTGGCTAACAAGTGTACAAGGCTGAAATTAGCTTCTTTTGTCTTCAGAAATAAGCTAAATTGGCAACGTCATCACAGTTGCTAACAAAAAATTATACGTTTTTTATGCAGAAAATGACCATATTCGACCAAGTCGAGGATGTTACCTTTGGTAACCACCTCAGACTAAGCGAGTTTAAAGAGTTTTTATTTTGTTTTACATTGTTTTTCCGACTTTCGGTATTTTGGCGCCTCAAGTCACGCTATCATAACGTCAACATACAATGACGTCAAGTACTGATTTAACTTATATTTATGTGTGGGAGTGTGAATTTAGGGGATCTACAGTGTTTGAAAGGAAGTACAAATACAAATATAAAAAGACAGAAATGTTCATTTGTGGAATAACATACACTGGTACTCTAGAACATACATTGGCAACGCACAAACAATACACCCTGCGACGTTAGCAATGCAGCCGGGGGCATGGGATTTGTACCGACGGGTAACCAACCAATCAAAAGTCCGCATTTGTTACAAGCCGGGGATAATCAGTTTTGCTGCCGAGAGACGTGGTTTTCCCCCGGGTACTCCGGTTTCTCTCTAGTGACACAACTGACGCCATGATATACCTGGAACATTGCTGGAGGTTCGTTTAACACCATATAAACAAGTCTTGTTTGAAACAAGCATGCAGAAAAATGTACATGGCGTACAGCAGATGTATTATAGGATTAAACACTGGCATTGAGTAAATTATCAATGTGTAAACTCCGGCGACTCATTCACAAACTAAATAAAGTCTGAAGGACTTTATGTCAAGTTTGTGAGGGAGTCGCCGGAGTTTACACATTGATAATTTCCTAAAAGACAGTGTTTATAATCCTTATTATTCTGTGAAATAATCGCTGCGATTTTTAAAACAGTAAAAACAGTTACAGAAACCCATCTAGACCTCAAAACGTACCTAGGCCGGAAAGCGTAGGGATTTGCAAAACATAGTACCAAAGGAATCGCGGTTCTGTAGAATATTGATAGGAAAAAAAAACAAAATGAAATTCTAAATTGTATTTATATTATATTTTGTTTGAAATCTCAATCGATTAAATTGAAAATCATTGGGGCAGAGAAAACGTTGCCCCCCCCCCCCTCTCTCCTTGACGATGGAGTACGCCATCTTGTTTACATTGGATACTGAAAGTAGTCCGCTCAGAGGAAATATCGATATATAAATTATCCGAGAAGACGCCGTTTAAGTGTTTTTATCCAATCAAAGCACTTAATATATAGCATTAATAGAATTATATAGATTTGGTCGTGAAGTGAGGAGCGGTCATTGTTTGAACGTCGTCATTATCTTATTAATATCCTTTACAAGAGACATGAAAAAGTAAGTAGGACGCTGCAGCCTCCAAATCCGGAAACGAATTGAATTAAATCTATTATCAATTGAGGAAATATGGATAGTAGTGTTTATTACAATACACCTACAATAACTACCGACTACTCTAAATTAGACTTATTATTATTAATGTAAACAATTCATATGGTAACTATACAAGATACTTTTCTGATTTTTAAATCATGGTGGTTGAGAGCCTTGGTTGAAATTCGAAGACACGAAGAAGAATTCGGGAAACAGTAAGTCAAGGACAGACAAAACCATGTTCAAACCAAAGAGGGGACAACAAAACAAACAGACACACACCCCATAAATTGAGTAAAAAGAACCCCACTAAAACCGGGGGTGAGTCTTTTTGCTCGGAAGGGTAAGCAACTCCTGCTACATGCGTGGCACCCGTCATATCACTTAGGTTGAGGTCCAGTAATTAGCAATATCCGGCGCTAGTCAAAAGTAAGTTAAAAGGATTGCAATGACAATTTGTGACACGGATGTTTCGTAACGGTCAAATAAGTTGTGATGGCGACCGTAACATTTACTAACGGTCAAATGAGTTGTGATGGCGACCGTAACATTTACTAGCGGTCAAATGAGTTGTCATGGCGACGGTAACATTTACTAACGGTCAAATGAGTTGTCATGGCGACCGTAACATTTACTAACGGTCAAATGAGTTGTCATGGCGACCGTAACATTTACTAACGGTCAAATGAGTTGTCGTGGCGACGGTAACATTTACTAACGGTCAAATGAGTTGTCATGGCGACCGTAACATTTACTAACGGTCAAATGAGTTTTCATGGCGACGGTAACATTTACTAACGGTCAAATGAGTTGTCATGGCGACCGTAACATTTACTGAGTGCTTTTGTTGTTGATGCCTTATGACGAAGCAAAAAAAAAGTCAAATATAAAAAGAAAACGAGAATTGTGAATTAACTGCACTATAGAAACAGAGGATTTGGGTCTAAGTGATCTCTTCAATCTTGTCGCTGTGAACCCCGGTTAAGTAGCTTTTCTATCAGCAGAGAACCTCTATCACTGAAATTTGGTCCTACTGGAATATTGCCACACACAAAAATGGAACAGTCATACTAGGAAAATAATAATAATAATAATAAGAATAACCCCTTTTGTCGTATAACCGACCTTCATTGTCAATTTCTATATGTAGGTCAAGGTATGAGGTATGTAACGGTGTTCCAGAAAGTCGATGGTTTTCTCCGGGTATTCCGGTTTCCTCCCCCAATAAAACTCATTGTTTTTGATCAGTAGAAATAATCTGTTTAATGCCTTACATTAAACCTAATATACTATAAAGAAGAATTACAAAGTTAATCTATATGATTGGTCGAAAACACTTTATTTAATAGCATAAGACTTTTTAAAAATTTCAATCAGTTTTACACTGAACGAAAGTCGTCTCCTATTTATCAAAAAATTTCCGGATCCCGACCCTTTACTCGACATATAGTTATTGTTAGCGTATAACTCCCTTATGCATTATTACCCTACTGATCGATTGATAATTAACAAATAGTTCATGACACTAAGGACCATATGGCTTTATATGGACCGGTTGGTGGCCCCAAATATTTATATGGACCGAAGCGCATCTCAGGTCCATATATTTTTTGGGGCCACCAACCGGTCCATATACTGCCATATCACCCGAAGTGACATGAACTATTTGTTATATAATACTTTACTTTTTTGTTAGCTTCTATGCTCATTTATTTGCTCTATATGCACATCATGTACTGTCATGACCGATCGTTTTAGGTGATTACTAATCACATATTTGGCTATTTGTGTTTTTGCCAACAGATGTGTAAATCCAATGCACATTTTATCCACAGCCGGTCCATATATATTATATGGACCGGTCCATATACGATTATATGGACCGATTATGCTTACAAAGAAATCATTGAAAAATAAATCTTCAAAGTATAATATTTTGATTTAGTTTCTGGCCTTTGTACGCTGCAAATTATTGTCTTATGGCTCTGTCATGTCTTTTGAAAGGAGTCTGTATGCATTAACAACTTTGAACAATAACCGCTCCTTGACTTCCTGATTCATTAACATGAATACTTCATTATTCTAGAATAGATCATGATTTGAATGCAGGTCTACCGAATAAATGATCACCCAAGGATTTGTTTAGCCAAGGTTGATAGTTTAGGAGAAAATGATTTTATGTTGGTTAAAAATGTCTAATTTACTTACGCATTAAATGCACAACTTAGTCAAACTTACTTTTCCAGAGAAAAATTCGTCAAATGTCGGCATATAGTAAATTCCTTTTGGCAATTGACGGCAGCAATCTTAATTGGAAGACGGAACAAAATTGACATCATGTGATCCGTTTTTGCCAAGGGTAATTCTAACTGACACAATTAGAGATTTTAATGGATTGGTGTTGAAATAATCTTCTTGAGCTGCATAGTGTAATTAATATCTAGATACCCCGTAATATGACACATTTCATGCTGAAAAGTAAGCGGATTTCTCCATTAAAAGATCTATTTATTAGTCACGGTACATCATGGAAAAAAGACTGATCGATAAAAGATAAACGGAGACCTCCAAACGATCATACTGGCTAAGTAGTTGTAAAGGAAATAGTTAAGAAATAAATACAACGTTTACGGGGTTTGTGGCCGAGTGGTTAAGGTAGTCTACTATTAATCACTTGATCTGTCAACACTGAGGTTGCGGGTTCGCCTTACTGTGGGCAGGGTGTACTCGACTCCAATCTGAATTGACAAGGATTGCCAGTTTTCCTACCGAAGGTCGGGGATTTCTCCGGTTACTCCAGCTTCCTCTCCCAATAAAAATTTGACGCCAAGGTATAGGTGAAAAATTGCTGAAAGTGGCTTTAGACATTATTCAAAATGAAACAAATAAACAAAGAAAAAAGACTTCAGACTACGACATTCTGATACAATGTTTCAGTAACATCAACACTTCTCCGTGAAGTATTCAACCTTTATAGTTGAATATTATTCTTTACACATTTCCTTTCCCGATTTGTCTTTGTATTTTGTTCGGGGTAATATTTCCGTATATGGCGCGGAGTTCCGGGCCCATATACTACAATGTGGATACATAGCTATTTGTATAATTTAGATAGTACATAGTCTATAGATCTTAATACATCAAGCAATTCATGATATGATGTTTTAAGGACCTGGAGTTCATTGCTATTCATATTATATGGACTTCAATTTCGTATCGGACTATATACTATATAGAAAAGACCTCCTGGTCAATATAAGACCATATTGCCCTAAGTATCATAAAATTATTTGATAAATTATGGAGCGCCGTAGCTGTCTTTGCATAAGGATTTTGTCTATATTCGGTGGTATCGACATTATATTCGGTAGAAACAAGTTTATATTATGTGCTTATGTCTTTATATTGAGTGCATGTCTTAATATTGAGTGAGTGCATATGTCTTTATATTGAGTGCATCTATATTGGGTGCGTTTGTCTATATGTTGAGCTCTTTTATTATATTCGGTGGTATCGACATTATTTGCGGTAGAATCAAGTTTATATTGAGTAGTTTTGACTGTAAAGTCTGTACTCTTAACTCAATGTTGGGTTGGTTTTCCATTATATTATGTTGTATCTATATTATATTGAATGCTTTTGTCTATATTTTAAGCTCTTTCATTATTATATTCAGTAGACGTGTAGAATATATTAAGTGTCTTCTTCAATATATTGTGTCGATTGCTGGATTATTGTGGCTTGTTTAGGGTATATTGGGATATGGGATATTCACATATTTTGTTCATGGGATGCGGGATATTTAAGGCAAAACTTACTGGGATGTGGAATATTTAAATTCATTCTATTTACAGGGATATGGGATATTGGAAAAACACTTTTTCGGATACGGGATAATTGATAAAAAATTTACGGGGATATGGGATATTGGTACCCCCCTTAACAAGCCTCATTAATTATATTACGTTGACTTCACTATATGTAGTTTGACTTTGCATTATATTAGGCTGAAATGTCATTATATATTCGTGT
Source organism: Limnoperna fortunei (assembly GCA_944474755.1). Lineage (NCBI taxonomy): Eukaryota > Metazoa > Mollusca > Bivalvia > Mytilida > Modiolidae > Limnoperna > Limnoperna fortunei. Next base: position 24,118,871 of record OX104121.1, on the reverse strand, counting down.
GATTTATCATTATGTTAGGTGTGTTTTTTTGTGGTAATTGATTTATATTCGCTTTAAATTAGTTGAGTTAGGTGGCATCGACTGATCGGACGGAAAACATATTGGCGGGCGTTTTTACTAGACACCGGTCCACCACGCGCATGAGATGATTGAGTTGAATGGGAATGCAGGGAATGACATAAAGACATAAGTACTCAGTATAAAGACATAAGCACCCAATATAAAGACATATGCACTCAATATAAAGACATATGCACTCAATATAAAGACATATGCATTCAATATAAAGACATAAGCACTCAATATAAAGACATAAGCAACCGATATAAGGACATATGCACTCAATATAAAGACATATGCACTCAATATTAATTCATAAGCACTCAATATAAACTGTTTCTACCGAATATAATGTCGGTCGATACCACCGAATATAGACAACGTCCCTATGTAAAAACAGCTACGGTGTTCCCATAGTAAACATTTACAGTTGTCTTTTTACATGGGGTCCGAGTTAAAGCATTCGACAATTAACTCCGTCATTCACTGTCGCTTTTCATTGTGATAATTTGTACCCGGAATAAACGATTCTACAAACGGGTACACTCGACTCTCAATCCTTTAAACTTAGTTATCACACATCCTGCCACAAACATGGTCGTCGTAATACAACAAACTAAATTGCTGACAGCGGCGCTAAAATACACAAACTATTTAACAGTACATGTATCTAGTCACCCACCGGTCAATATTTATTGTATCTGTCAACAGAAAACGTATTTTTTCATCTCTTGATACGTTTTATTCAAACGAATTATCGCCTTCACACAGAACTATCAGATAAAAAAAGTTACGTTTGTATCCGGAGAAACTATGTTGGTGAATATATTAAGCTAGTTTCTAATTACATGTACTTGTGTGTCTATGCCATCCCATATACTCAGGAACTTATAAATCCCTGTTAATTATACTGGTCTAAATTACAATACAATCTTAGCATATGCGCAAATGTCAGCAGAGCTGTACTTAATTATCTGCAGTCAGCAGAGCCTTACTTAATTATCGGCATAGCTGCAATTCAGCAAAACTGTACTTAATATCAGCTTAGCTGCAAGTCAACAGAAATGTACTTAATTTCTGCATAGCTGCAATTTCATAGAGACACACTAAATTTATGCATATCTGCAAGTCAGCAGAGCAGAACTAATTTTCTGCATAGGTATAGTCAACAGAGCCGTACTAAATATCTGCATAGCTGCAAGTCAGCAGAGCTGTACGTCAGCTGAAACATTCAGTAGAGCTGTGCTTAATATCTACATAGCTGCAATTATCACATATTTAATAATCTTCATATAGCTGTTCAAAGCCAGCATTGCTGTAACAGGACTCAAATTTAACCTAGTAAAAAACCATTGCACAACATTGATGATATTATGTACACTTTAAGGTCGACTGGACTATAGAAACCTTTGTACAATAATCAAATAAATTCCAATAAACAGCATTCAAACCCAATCAAGCAATCAATCACTATTGTTTGGGACTATAATTTCAGCAATTCTGATAGATTCCTTGTCTTGAAATATCTGAAAATCAATAAAAATAAAAGAAAACCAACTTGAATATACTTTTTTAATTTAAGAAATGAACTTTTTTCACAAATACACTTTTACAGAAAGATATGACATATTGATGAAAAAGATGTTATTAAGTATCCATTTAATTTTATATGCACTGGCTTGGTACAAACAAAAGGTTTAACATTTTTTGGTATTGTCAACATGGCACACAATCCAATTATTGCCATAATCTGGTTACTACAGATAAGTCATCACACAGGGATACAGTAAAATCTTTGGCACAAGTTTTAAGTTGCCACGGTATCATAAATAAATACCCTCATAAACGCTGCATTTTAAAATAAATAGCTACACTATGTAAATGCCTAACCTAAAATTTGCTGGGAACAAGAAATCTGAACATAAATAATGCAATATTTCTAAATCCTCCCCATTTTTAACTCCGCCCACATGGCCAAGACATTCAAGTCACATGAAGATAGTTTTTCCATGATCGACATAACATTAAATAACCAATAGGAAATAAAATATTCCAAATTTTCACATGGTTGTTACACATGAAATGGGAGTCAAAATTAACCTGCAGATGTTAAAATGAGACAAAAATTATTTAATTTGTACAAAAAACAAATATATATAATACTTGTATAAAAAATTTACATAAACTGGGTATAAAAAAATCATCCCAGTTATTTAATAACATTACAAATAAAGGGTTAGGAGACAAAATTTCTATAAATAACAAGAGGTTATATGATTTCTACTTAATAAGTATACTGGGTCTGAACACACAAAGTAACTCTAAAAGGCCAAATCCTGAAGTTCCCAAAAGGTTAAAGGTTAAATAGGTATTCTACACAATGTACAGGTGCATAAATAGGGTAGACTTCTATTTTTTCCTATTTCAACCTATGCTATGTTTAAAATTGAAGTGATGATGTGTTTTAAGGAACTCTCATCCTTTGTATTTATCAAGGTGGATGGATCCTCTTTATAGTAACCATATTTGTTCCCATTCTGTAATGATGTCATACAGAATCTGTTGTTATAAAGAATTCATGTGCAAATCAGTTTGCAAATTTGTTTTAAACTTTACAGTTATAATGAATATTCTGTTGAAATGAATGTTATAAGAAAAAGGGTTCACTGTATCAGATTGAAAAAAAACCTTATTACTTGAAATATGAGTGAACTTTAACCTTTGGAACCTCCAGGATAAGACACCTTAGAATACCTTTACGTGATGTGACCCTTGTTGTAATACGCTATAGGACACACGTCAACAGAGATTCGTTATTATTATTTGTATAGATCTTTTCTGGTTTATCTAACATTTAAATAACTGGTGAAAATATTTTTTTTAAATACGGAAAACAATGATAAGTTTGTTTTTGCACTATTTTCTTCTACTTGAATTTTATCTATCCAAAAACACATTTTTTTCTCTCACTTGTTCTCTCTCCATTTTAAAAACCAATACACTTTAACAATACTGCATCAAAACCATTCTATATAAAAAAAATGCTTGTTTCCTGCTGACCACACAATAAATTTAACGTACCATTCAAATTACAAATTGAAAATTATTTAATCTTTTAAAAAGGAACAGATTTTTTTTCCAAGTCATGGACATTTATATTTTCACCAGTTATTCCTACGCTAAGCCTACTCTAGTCATTGAATACATATAACTTGATCCAAAAAATTGAACAAGCTGTATTCACACAAAAATGTGCTCCCTGAGTTCAAAGGTCAATGCATCTGCAATTTTTTCAACATTTTCAGTAATTCAGACTCCCATTTTCCTAGCATTATTCCTGTTCAGGAATTCAATGTTCCCAGCAGTAGGAATGTCCCTTTAATATTTTTTTCTCAATCACACTTCCCTTAAAAAAAATGGGGACCATCTCAAGCTTTATTTTATTTTTTAAAATGCCTGTACAATATCACATTATCAAGAGTTAATAACAATAATATACTATTACTCTATAAATTTAAGGGGTTATTATATGTTGTGACTAGTTTTTTTTCATGAAACTTCAATAATGCAATCTATGCTAAATTTTACCGATTAAAGAAGGGATAATCTTAAAAGACTGGCTTTTTAGTAAAGTACTAAAATATTATAAGTAACCTAATCAAAACCTATGCATAAATATGAATTCTCCGATGTACATGGAAAATTTCAGCACCAATTTACACTTTGAGATGATCCCCATGTTTTTTTTATAAAAATTATTAGCGTTGATGTCACCTGCCAGAAAGCATGAATGAATTATCAAAATCTACACTGATCGAAACCTTATGTACAAAGACAATTACAAGGGGATATAAATATAAACGAAAAAAACAATTTCTGTGTGAAATATTGATATCTTTTTTTAAGTTAACAAAGGTTTATAATACAATGTCACGATACACACCCTACTAACTACTGTTTACTAACTAAACCAGGTTATAACCTGGTTATCACAGATAGTAACATGGGGGAAAACTCAAAAATGTTTTTGTTGCAAAACTAACTACTGCAGAAAGCCCAGAAAAATCACTCCGAATAAATGGAGAAACAGATCTTTGAACAAAAATAATTTTACTAAATAAATCTGACTAATAAGCAAAGAAAACATTTTTGAGAAGACCCCCTTTCTGTGACTGAGACATTTTCTTTGTAATTTGGACCCTGATGATTCTTTTATACACTATTACTAATTATAAATAGCACTAGGGCGGTTTGTCTGTTTTATTTAAGTGCCTTTCCATGCAAACAATGACACAAGAATAAAATCACTTCCACAAGTAAGCATATATATACAGACAAAGACATCAAATGTACACACAAAAAATCTAAAGAAAAAAAAGGTTTTGCTGAAATTTAATGCCTTATTAGCTTAACAATTTGCAATACAAGAATTTCCTGGATTTAGCAAATATGCTATGATCTGGAATAAAACGAATTGTACGCTGATCCGAAACTGACATGTTTTTTCCAGCTATACATTTTATAAATCAATAAAGCAAAAACAAAAAAAACTGCTATTTTCCTATAAAAGCACAAGCTTTTGATATGCGTAGAAAGTGCACACTGATCTATCCAATCGAACAACACTGAAATTGTTTAACAATAGATCAACATTTTTTAAAATTTTTAAAAATTCAAAAAAACAACCGATAACATTTCCTAAAATGTAAACAGAAGTAAACAACCTTAGTATTTATATATATATGTACAAAACATGCCATTCATAACGGTTACGTAATGCAGAGAACATATTAAAAATATAAAATTGTGTTTTGTTTTTTAAATTTTCCGGAGAGAAATTTTTAAAAATCTTGATCAGCACTTTCTTTTGAAATTGAGTTGCGTAATAAAGAAAGTTGTTTTAGTTCAAGCACTAAATTTTGCGTATTCTTCATCTTGTAAAACGTCACAGTAAGAAAAAAATATGGTATAAAAATGAATAATTTAAAGAAGTTTAAAAAGATGCCTCCTCTCAAAGGCTAAATGTAAAATTGATAATAATAAAAATTAACAATAATTTGTACATAAATGATTATAAAAAGCAGGTTAAAATTTAAATGCCAATTATAAATAATGTCCATTTTATTTTTTTTGCATTCCCATTAAAGAAGATTCTTTAAAAGCTCGCAGTATTGTTAAGAATTTCTGTGAAAAAGTCACTAATATTAGCATAGAAAAAAAATCAGTGACATTTTGTCATGCGATTTGAACACCATTTTCTTTATAATGTCTGGCATACTAAAATACAGCCAAGATAAATTGGACAGCAGATTTGACTAAACTCTATAACAACACTGTATTGCTAGAATGTCTTCTATTTTAATATCAAAAATACCTGAAGTTTTCTCAGTTTGTTCATTAACGCCAAGTACCAAATAACTTTGCAAAATAAATATTGAAAAATTAAATCGCAAAATCATTCTTGGACTTTGCTTACAAGTCAATGAAATAAAAACTGGTGTGATATGTACTGTAATATTTTTGTCTACACATAATTTTAATTCATCTTTATTTATTCACAATTGTTGTAACTTATTTATACATTTTTTTCTGGTTCAGCATATGAACAAATTACAGAAATGGAAAACAAAATTCACATATTTTATTATTATTGCTTATCAATAAAATTACCCATAATTCAATAACACAACAAATAAAAGTCTCTGTATAAAATAACAAGTTTTAAGTAGACAGAAGTTTGATTTGAATAAAGGACAGATTATGAAATATAACATAAAGTTAGTAAACTTTTAAAATGTTTAAGAAGGAACAAACAAATAAAAAAACCAATATCTATAATAAGATAAACAGTCATGCCTTTTTCCACAAATATGTTTCATGCAACAAACCATTTTTACACCCCATTTATAATCTTGAACTTTATCACATTTCGATTAAAACAATTGATTTATGAAAAGAAAAAGAAAATAAAAAAGCTACAAATAAATACTACAAAATATTATTTTATAAGATTATATTCTAGTGAACTAAGTAGTGAATGAAAACAATTTAAATTAATGGTAATGATGCAGTGATGATATATTTATTAGTTATGTAAATTTAATCATTGCATTTTTTTGTGTTGATATGATGAAGTTCAGGATTTTGTTAATTGAATAGCTTTTGTTATTGACCATGAATTCCAACTCCAATGAATGAAAACTCAAATATAATTTGACAATGAATGCTTTGTGTATTCAAAAAATATACTGTTACTATTTTTATAATTGGCAGAATAAAATTGAATGGTAAATACAAAAATAAGCATAATAAAACAAAAAATAAAATGGTATCAATTAAAATTAAAATGTAAATCAATTAAAAGAAAAATATAACATGAAAAAATATAATACAACCTTTTTATATACATACAAGTGTTGAACTAGCGATTTAACGTTGGACCAAATTATCTTAGCTTTTCTGTAATATTGTTGACCGCAATATTTTTTACTTCTTATTACAATGTAAAATTGTTAAAAAAGATTTTTCTGGAAGCTAAGAAAATATGGTAACCGATATTTTTTGTGTAGATCTTTTTTCTTTTATCTCAACTAGAACAATTTTTTTCAAACATAATCCTTTTGAATTAAGTACAATTAGGTCATCATTAAGTCTTACTACATTACATTCCCAGATCTGTTTGTCAATATCATTTCTTTTTTTGTTTGTTTTTTTATTAAATTTCTCATTTACCACCTTGTTGTCTTTTTTTGAAACCACAATTAAAACACAAAATGTAACAATAAAACATTAACTATTTTCAGCATTTTTATACCTACTACACTCCTAAAATTTGGGAATGGGGACACGTTTTTTTCCGATAATTTGGACTGCATAGAATACAAAATGAACATTTATTTTGGTAAAATTGCGTAATTCAACAGACATGTAAAAATACACAGCAACAAATAACCCATAAAGAATTCATATATAAATATCCACAGTAATAAGCCATAAAAAGTGTAAACAATAACGTCTGAAGAAGGACCTTTAAATGCAGTTCGTAGAACAATCCTTTTCTTCTAGACTTGTATTTTTTTCCCTTTCACTGTGATCTTGAAACCCTTTTCACCATTTAAAGTACTGAAAATAAAAATAAAATAATTTAAAAACTCAAGATTTCACTTAGCCATGGCAGACTTTGAAATCAAAGTTTTACAGATTTGGTGAGATCAAGTTTTAACATGCCTGGGCTTTTCCACTGCGAACATTGGTGATTTAGGAAGGGCTTATCTTAGTTTTGTAGCATCAATAGTCATTATCAATTGCATACATATAAAACAAAACATTTTCAAAAATTTTGACATAGGTCTCTGATTTTCCATTCTATCCTCCTACAAATGTTTAAATGAAACAGCCCAAAGGACTGTTCTAATCAAAACATACGATGATCTACAGAGAGGTACTTTCAATGCTGCTTAGCATGTAACAGCCCAAACGAATGCTATCATGCATCTTCTGTGTATCAGACTGTGTGGCATTTTAATAGTACTTAAATACTGAAGTAACTTGTCCATGCCCTGTACTTAGACAAATTTCCCCAACAAATAGTGTACCTGAGGAAGTTCACAGCTGATTTTATCATTTGCTTCTTACAGAGCAATTAGAAAACTAGACTTCATTGAGTATTGAAACTTAGTATCCCCCATAATGTTAATATTGATGACTCATTCGATTTTTTATACTGAGATGAAAAAAATATTAGGACTAAATAAAAGATCTTATTTTTATCTACGGTAATTGGGTTAAAATATGTTCAATTGATTGTTTTTTTAATGATGTTTAATGCCACTTTCAGCAATTTTTCAGCTATGTCATGTGGCCTGTTTTTAATTGTGGGAGGAAGCTGGAGTACCCAGAGAGAACCCTCAACCTTCAGTAGGAAAACTAACAATCCTTGTCAATTAAGACTGAAGTCAAGTACACCCTGCCCCTAGTGAGACTTGAACTTGCAACCTCAATGTTGACAGACTACATTATCAATAGTATATGAACTACCTTAACCACTCTGCCACCTATTGAAATGTGAAGAAAAACTAAAGTGCATTTTCCTAATATTTATTTTACACAAGGTCAAAAGTTACCAACCATTATTTATTAGCCATGGCTTTTTAATATCCATTTTGGAAACTTGTAGCAATCAGCTGGCCCTGCAATTGAAAATTGGGTTTTGAAATCACATGACAAGGAGAAATTTATTGAAAACATCTGTTTTGGTAACAAGTTTCAAAAATGTATATTAAGCTGTTCATTTATATATACAAGTTTGGGTTATTATAACATTTTATGGACTATAAGTTTATGTCAGTCTAATCAAAATAAAATTGTCCACTTTCCTCACCCCTTTTATGTTATTTTGTCATGCAGTGCATGATTTAACAACATCCTATCACAGTACAGTTGAAGGTTATAACAAAGTCCTAGAAACCTGCAAACTTGATAACCAACAACCAACATAAAGCAACTACAGCAATGGTCCTGACATGGTACAAGCATTTCAACAGAAATGGTGGGATAAACCAGGTTCTATGGCATGCCAAACCTACCACTTCCATTACTGTAGTATAACAGTTGGTGTGTTGATGTAAATGGATGGGTATAATACATCACTAGTCAGTAATATGTGTATCCAATAACATGTTGTCAATTTAGAATAGTCATACAGATGAATGTATTTTTAATTAATCTATTAGAAGATTTTTAACATGATTTTCACAACAAAGTTAAAAGAACGAAATAGCTCTGTTGCAGAATTCTGAATTTAAAAAAGAAATTCAGCATTAAAGGGAGAAACAAACGTATCTGTAGTCTAATAATTGCTCAGAAACAATCCTGGTTTACTTACAGCTAAACTATGTCCCAAACTGAGAGCTGGCTGGGGACTGGTGGCTTGAAGATACAGACTGTCCTGGCTGTTGTATATATCTAGTGGACCAGGGCTATTGGCCAAGGGATATCCTCGGCTTGGTGAGGTAGTTACAGGAAAGGCAGCTTGCCCGAGACCATTCAGCATGGCTGAAATAAAACAAGATAAACAATTACATGTTTTGACTAGTATCATTATGTATGCAACTAAAAGATTCTTGCCAATCATGACATCAACAAGCCTGCAAGAACAATCTTGTCAACGAAGGTGTTTTATATAAATTACTACTGGTTTGCTCATGATAAAACATAGTCCTAAATCTTCAGCTGTCCTCTATTTTCTGTTGCCAAGCTCCGATGTTTACAGCTGTAAAGGAGGCTGAAAAATTGGGCCAAATATAATGCAAACAAGTTTTTATGTGTTCTCCATAATTTTTTAACACTTTGGTTTTATGCTGGGTTTTGTTTGTTTGTTTGTTTTTTTTTTTTTTTTGACCACATTTTGCCAAAGCTGTATCAATCACATAGCTTTATCTATCAATCATCACATCCTTTAGTTTAAGAACCAATCAAATACGTTTTTTTTTTAATTTCCTACCAAAGGTTCTCAAAATATGCAAATAAAGGGCCATTTCACCGTCTTTCTGAACTCATACCAGGAAAAAAAAAATTCTAAATATTATTTAATACATCACAAAAAGTGCAGTCTACTTCATTCAATTCAGCCATCTAATTAAAATCTAGCTGAAAACTCTATGGTGACATCTGGAGGACCTGGACTTCTTGTGGTACAGCAGACCACATACGGATGTCAAAAGCTTTTATTCGTCTCCTTACCTGACAGTCCTTGTGCACGTTGTGCATTAATCAGCTGTTCACTAACACGTTGTAGTGGTGAAGCTATTGTGTTTTGTTGAGATGCTTCGCTTCGCTGAATCTGGAGACCTCCGGCTGTCAACTGACTAGTTTGGGCAGCACCAAGATCAGCATAAATGGCAGTTGGGGAGGTGTGTCGATCCCCTGGGGAGGGGGCAGCAAGATAGCCGGTGTAACCAGGGAAGCCTGAATGAGAGAATTAATTTCTCTTAAAAATGAGTGGTTCAAATTTGAAAAATATAAATTCAAGGTCTTTTAATACATAAAATCCAAAAAAATATTTGCTAAAAATTTGCTTGTACAGATAATTTATAAATGTGATATCAATTGAAAGATTAAATATTATTTTCAGAATAAAAATGGAAAAACATAAGAATCATAAATGACCTACTGTCCCTTCTTAAACTATCCAAAGGCTTTAAATTGATCATCATTTAAAGCATGAAAATCATTATTTATGTATCAAAATATCTTGTTTAATTTATTTGTCTGTAAATGATATAATTTTTGAAACCCAATGTATCAATGTGAACTGTGATTGGTCAATGTAAATTGATATATCTGCATATTGTTGACAATAAACTGACCAATTCCTAAATAGTTTACTGACTAGAAAAAGCCTATCAGCCTATCAAAATTATCCTTACTTAACAATGATGAACCAAAAAATATGACAAACTAAATATTTTAATGGCTTCCCTGGTTTTGCATCAACATTAATAAAACAAGCACACAACATTAGGAAGGCTAAAAGTCACCAAAACAAAATGCTTTCTAATATACAGAACTAAATATGCCTAGAAACATTCAAGCATTTTGATTATTTCCATAAACAAAAAAAGTATGTTTCAGAAACTATTTCTTTTTTGTGATAATTTTAGAGTAAATCTTAAAACTATATTCACTAAAGTTAGTTTTTCTAGTTTTAAGAAATATGTTCAAACCAAAATAAAATGTATCTATAAGTTAAACGGATATTATTGACAACTAATTTGATTGGTTAAACATGCAGTACACTACCAAAAGCAAGACTAATTTCTAAAAACACATATATCAGTTTCTAGTCAAGCAGATTTGGTTTTATTTCATCAATATCTTTGTGTGCTTGGTTAAACTACTGTTGCATGCAAAATCAGTGGAGCCAAAAAAATTTCACAAATTATATGACTGTATCCATGACAACTCAAATATGAGGTCCATTTCCTTCCAACATCAAATAATCAGTCAATAAGCCACAAATAAGCATGCATAAACATTATTTATCTGACAATAAATGTGACAATGCTTGCTTAAATTTAGGTTTCAGTGAGAATCCTAAGGCAATTATTCCCCCTTGAAAACCAACCAAGGGAGGTAATTCACACCACAAATGCTAGAGTTATTACCTCCCTTTCTTTCCAATTAATGTTTGATTTTTGTGAATATATATTTGCTCTTGAACACTCTAATTGTCTTATTCAGAGGGTTCTATGCACTGATTTGAAAACTTTTCTTAAATATTATTACAGAATTTCTACCATATAAATATTAGAATTTAACTGCTCAAACAGATTTCATTCATAACCTTTATTACTATAACCTAATGTAAATGAATAGTTGTTAAAGTCAATCAGTCAGTTTACTGTTGCAAACTTTGTTTTACAGACTCAATTTTAGCAGACAGTAAAACTGGATTTTGACAAAGTAAACCCTTGAACTGACGAGTATAGTTTTTTAATACACTAATTGATCTCTCTTTAAACTCAACTCGTATTAGAGTAAAAAACAATTCTAATGATAATGTATTCTCCTGAAATAAACACTTTCATATAACCAATGACATTATGATTGAAATCTGTTTATATGTAATATATAAGTATTAAATACTACATCAACATGAGGAACTATTTTATAAAGAGATGTCTCTTTAATGAAAAAAAATGACCTTTCTGCAATGAGCAAAATAATTGTATTGATTTTTTTACATACAGTGTCTGTTTTGTGGGTAATTTACAAATGGTTCTGTTTTTAAATAATTTGTTAACTAATGAACAATCCTGTCATAGTCTCTTTAGACAGTTTAAAATATTTTTTAAATTTCATAAATATTCTAAATCTAATAAGCAAAATTACAAATATCTCAGGAAAATTACCCACTTACAGATCTATAAACATGTTATAACCCAATTATTGTAAAAGGTTTGTATCTGTTAACAAATATCCCATCAAACAATCAAGCAAGCATAACAATAAACTTGTATGATGACTCGCATGCCTTTGTTTTCTACTGTCTTATATTTTGAGGTCAACATAACTTTGTACTGCCTTCTATTTTGAGGCCAATATAAGTTTCTATGCCTTACAGTTTCAGGCCAAAAAAAGAAATTTTACATTTTTTAGTTTACGAGTATAAATTTCTAATTTTTTAAATTATAAAATAATAATAATAACAAAGAGTAACAAATTGCTGTCATTCAATACAAGTTTGGGTGATTCATTTCATGTTGTAGATTTCATATTCATCATGTGATCTCAGATCTGGCTGTCAGCAAAGCGAAGAAGAAAATAATCATTAATTGTCTATGACTAATTGTATCAACAGATTTTCCAAAAGTCAATAGAAAAATCTGCTAAAAATTTGAAAAAATATATTTCTAATGTACATATCCTGTACATTTCAATTTCAGACAGTATGTAATGTTTCTTTCAAACGTCACATGATAACGAATGATTATAAACAAGAAATGAAACACGATAAAATTAGATCACAATCTTCAAGGCATAGCATACAATAATAATTCACAATACTGAGTTCTATTAATAGCTATACATGATAATATTGTTTACATGTCAAACCACACGTTGATATATGGTAACTGTGTTTTACATCTAGATATGTACACTGGATAATCGGAACATTCCACTATAAAGCATAAAATCGTAGATATCAACCAAGTGAAATTTATTAAATTTGAAGAATTGAAATAAACCAGTCATGTTTTTGACTGAATCATCTAAAAATTACAATACTTTAAAATTTTACAAAATTTTTAAAAAGTAGAGCTTTAAAATGTATAACAGAATCAGCTGTGTTAATTTAACTAAACAGATAATAAAACTTTGTTGCTTAGCAACATGTTACAATGCTCAAATCATCCAGTGGAAATAGATTAATTGCTATGCATGTATTACAGATTAAAAACTAAATACACTATAAACAAGTTATCTGGCTAGCACAAAAGGTCAATTGTAGGTCAAAAGTCACACAAACACACACAATAACACAAGTAAATAACCAACAAAAAACATTTCTGAATGTGCAAAAGTAAGATTGGGAAAAATAAGCTGAAAGCACTGATACAAGGAAAAAAGAAGAAAATGTGGACATTGCGTAGTACAGCCGTGGTGCTTACCCGCTGTGCCTAACGGGACACCTAACATGCTCCGACCAACACCTCTAAAAGCAGCACTTGCACTGCGGGATGCTGCCAATGAGCTGAGGGCTGCCCCCGTAGATGAACTAATTGTAGCACCAAGCCCTGCATGTGACAAATGTAAACAGCTAATCAATTTGTTCAACATTCACAAAAGGTCTATTCCTGAATGCAAATATTTTTTTGAAGGACTGCTCCAAGCCAAAATCTTTCAATTTCCATTAAAAAAAGTGAGGACATTCAAAATTAAAGAAAAATTGTTTTATGAATACTTGAAAAAATTTGTGATTTGTGTGATGAAGAAATGTGAGTCGTGACTGTGATTTTACTGTTGTCATGACTGTGATTTTAATGATTAAGAAATGTGAATCAAGTTTGTTCCTGATTTTTACTGATCAAGAATTGTGGAGGACGATTGTCCATTTCATTGTACTTATCACAGCATGTGAAACTCAATTGTTTTTCTGATTTTGGTGATCAAGATATGTGAATCACGATTTTTGTGATTGCACAGATCAAGAAATCTGAATCAAGATCATGTAACAAAATGTTTATTTATTCTCATAGATCATCATTCCAATCATACACGATTATAATTCATTGTACAGCACATAAAATAGTGTGCAACATGTATTTTTTGTAAAATGTATTTTAACAACATAAAGTCTTGGGCGACAACATATAAACCTTGGGACGATAGGTACATTTGTTGCACTTTACAAAACAAGTGCAGAAGTTTACAAACAAAAATTATGAATGACAAATTTATCTTGGGATCCATACATCAAAATTGGACATGCATATTTTCACTCAACATATATTTTCTTTACTGAATACTGAAAACTTTTTTTTTTTTTTTTTAAATTTAGCAATTCAATTAATTTTTAAACATTTCTGAAATAAGCAACTCTAAAGTCATTTGAAAAACTGAAATTTTAATGTTGTATTTTACTAGTATATTTTAATTTTCAATTATGCAAAGTTCTTCCCAACAACTGCAACGAATAATACTGCTGATAAACCAAGTACAAACACAGAAAATATGTGTTATGATAATTAAAAAATTTACATTGTTGCAAAAAAAAATTTCAAATGAAACTATAAATAGCTACAGATGAAATCAAAGTCATACTGCACAGTTTTCTTACATCGGCTTTTGTCCTCATGCCTTGGTCTTTCAAAATGGAAATTATATGACTCAAAATAAATAAATTTTAAAATATACAGCTAAGATAAATAAAAATCACAAAGAAAAAATAAAAAATAAATATCAACTCCCTGCTATGCAGTGTAATATATGAATTAAAGCACCTAGCAATACCAAAAAAATGTAATAAAATATACTTATAATAGCAAACTCATACATTACTACGGTGAAGTCAAAGAAAAGGGCAGTTTGGGTTGATACTTGTAGAAAGAGTGTAAGAAAAAAGAAATAAAATGGATGTACAATCCGTACATTGGTTAAAATGTGTAAAATTACAAAAATGCAGTACAAACCCCATAACAAGTGTACACACGACAACGTGGTGACAAAGTGGACAACCGTTCAACATTTATGTACATTACGATATGAAAGTCAATAAAATTGCATATTTCTAAATCAACAGTTGCTTGTTTCAAACAAATTTACCAAGCTGCAATTTGTTCATAAAAGTTCTTTTCATAATTTTCGTTGATACAAAAAATACTTTATTTTACAAATAAGGATGACATTTTTTTTTTCATCAAAGGAGTTTGAAAACACAGTTTACCAAGCTTTAAAATTGCAATTCGGTAAATTTATTGAAACTGGTAAAATACAATAAAATATCACATTAATTAAACACAAAAACTGAATAAAAATATTAATTCTTTAGCTTTAATACTGGTTTCTGTAAATTATCACTTCTATCCGTGCACGATTATTGCTATGACGATAGATTTTAGCCATATTATAAAGGCACTGCATGACAAGACAAATGCTTGTAATTTTAGCACATATGCAGATTTTAATTTCTAAATGTTTAATTAAAAATGTTCACGTTTTTAATGAATTAGAAAAATGAATGCATTACATATGTATTATCTTCTGTACATGGTTCAACTAGATTTTAACTTCAAAGCATGATTTTATTTGAGAGTAATTAAGTTCTAAAAATGTGTGGCATGTCTGAAGCAATTTGCAAAATTAAACTGCTGGTTATATTTCTTGTCAGTTATATAAATTAACAAAATACATTATTCCTGAAAATTTCAAAAGTGCAGGAAAAAATTAGACTATTTCTGCATAAATGAGAAGAGGATCAAATTTGTTAATAAAATTAAAAATAATTTATTAATAACTTTGACATGAGGTAGATTTGTTTGCCTGGATATTAATATCTTTTAAGGTATTTTAGGGAGGTCAAAGGTCAGCACTTCTATTTATTGTTTTTCTTATCAAAATACTATCTTTTTTCAAGGGAGATAATAAAAGTCTTTCATGTATTATTACTTCCCCTGTTCCGATATGGGAGATAACTGCAATTTTAGCATGGACCTACACAAATAAATGGGGAGCTAACAGATGTAAAAAGCTATTATAAATAGCACAAAAATATGATATATTTATTTATATATGTGTTTATGCTTTGATATATTATATTTAATCATTGGAATAAATACTAAATAGCAATATTTACATTTTCAATATATAAATGAGTATATCTGTATTAAAAAAAAATAACATGTATAATTTTAAAATCTACAGCTTTAAAATTTGTGAGTCTAGTAATCCTTAAAACTGCATTTCTCTCATTGCAAGTGATTTAGGACAAAGTTTTGAAAAAAAAAACATTAAAATTTTTTAAAGATGTCGTCATGTTCTTTGAATTAGAAGTAAACCGGAAAAAACATATTCTTAAAAAATTGTAAATTTCAGAAGAATTTAACAAATGAAAAAAAATGGACAATGACAATCCTTCCTTATCATAAAAACAATGCTTTTGTGTTCTATGTTTCTGAATCTTCAAACAACAACAATATACATAAATGAGACATATAAATGTCCAAAATGCTGTCAAATGTACAATAATTAAATGTTTTCTTGTCTTGTGTCCAGCAGACTGCCCAACAGTTCAAGTCACATACAAACAAACATTTGAATGTCCTTGTTTGTTGATCTTTGGAACATCTTTGGTTTCACTGAAAACAACTGATGGATTTAAAATGGATACCACTGTCCTAATTCTAAGATTTCCATACCTGGGGGATAGTAGTAGCCTGCTGGTGCCAGGGTGGGGAAACCACGCCCATATGGTGAGTACATGGCAGGGATGGTTCCTGGAAGCAGACCTGCCAAAGAGAAGAAAATACTAATTAAGATTTGAAATATATTCAATTATTTATTGAGTGAAAATAAATGTGGTGAACACAAGTAAGATTTCGTTGCAACATGTACATGTATAGAATAACTTTCTTTTTGAAATAAAAATAGGATTTTAACTTGAAACAAATAATAAATAAGTGAAATTTTGCAATCAGTTTTATTTTTCTTTCTTTTATTTTTATCTTTTGTCTTGACACTGCAGTATTGACATCGTTAAAGAAATAAAATATCTGACATTAACATGCAGAGTGTTTACAAAAATTCCTTTGTCAATTTCTTGTGCATGCAAATCAAAATGAGATTTTTTACTATTGAAAAACTTTTGAATGAAACATTCATGCTAAAATTAATGAAATGACACATGCAAGTCAGCCTCAGTTTGAATTTGAGTGAAAACCAACATGGACAATGAGGTTTATGAAGATTATGATATAAATTTTAACCATTGCACATTTAAAATTATTATTTTAAATAAAATATCGGTGCCATGTGAAAACATGCAAAAATTTCAATTTAATAAGATCTACTACTGCTAAATATATCTACTTCTATATTAAAATACTGTACCATTGAAAAGGAAGCATGCAAAATCTCGAGGATCACACAGCAAGAGAGGAAAGCAATAGAGTAGATGGCGTGAATGTAAAACAAAGATTTTCGTCAGATGAAAGAATTTTGACTGAAAGTTGAAGAATCAAATCATAGAAAAACAAGATTTAATATTTTTAAAGACATTTCTTTCATTACAGTTGAACATGCT
Organism: Limnoperna fortunei; assembly: GCA_944474755.1. Classification (NCBI taxonomy): domain Eukaryota; kingdom Metazoa; phylum Mollusca; class Bivalvia; order Mytilida; family Modiolidae; genus Limnoperna; species Limnoperna fortunei. Next base: position 24,101,509 of record OX104121.1, on the reverse strand, counting down.
GGCAAAAGTTTCGACCAGCTAAAAAAATCCAAGGTTTGAAACAGGACCGCACTCTGTAAGGTGGTCACATGACAATCACATGACTGGGGAAAAAGACTTACACATCTCTGGTACGATCATGTCGCTGGGTATTTCCCAAACAATTTCGCCATCTTCTGTCACTACGAAAGGATTAGAAAAAGGGAGATAAGTTTTAGTGGCGCCAGAAATTGAAGCACACACAACTGATATAGCTATTTGCAAATGACTTTTTGACCACTTTTCTTTCAATCAAAAAACATACATTAATTTAGTTTTTTATGATTTTTCTAAACTTCTTTTTATATTTAAACTGTTTCAAACAGTCATCTGCAAATTTCTGTATCTCAAAGAGACTCAGTGTTAAATTTCCGAAATGATTTGAGTGTTTTATATGATAAAATTTCACCAAAAGCACAAAGGTATAATGTCCACAAAGATCAGTTCATGTAATTTACAAACAAAATATTTTTTTTTAATATTACAAGTCTCTAAATCGATAATATATTAAATTTTAAATTGTTTTCACTGATCTATCGAACAAAAAACCTTCAGGATGAATTAGCGTTTAAAATAACATCTAACAAAAACACTATAAGTGATTTTACTTCTAGGTGTGCATATTATAACGACAAATAACCAAAAAAAATCTACTTAAAAAATTTGTTGTGAACTTCTAAAAAAAACACTCCGGAAATTCAAATAACTGAGGCCCTTCAAAAAATATACTGTGCACTCACATTAATTATGATACAAAAACTCTAACACATATTTCCATACAATTTTTTCATCAAAATGGCAGATTGTGGTCCCAATATTTTTATTTTGATTTGTAGAAATATTTGAATTTTCAAAGATCTGCCATTTACCTCATCTTCTGGACTATAATTCTACATTGCCTATTCATCAATAATTAATTCATACAAAATGAAGGCTTTTCCATGAAAAAAACTTTAGGGTCAGAATGCAAGTTTTCTATTTGGTTCGGGGAGGGAAAAAAGTTTTTTCTCACTAAAAAAAAACACAAACCCCATTACAAAATTAATGATGTGGAAGTACTGCAAATGATCACTGGCATTCTGACCCCTCCCCCCTAACAATGTTTTTTTTCTGGAAAAGCCCGAAGATGAAATCTGCACTTACATAGTCCAAAAAATGCAGTATGAACTACCATTGTATATCAGATGTACCCAAGTATATAAAAATTTAAGTTTTTCTTCACTGTTTAGTAGTGGATATCAGTGACAACAATTTGAATTTTGTTATTTTAAGCTTGTTAATTAACATAGCTAGATGTATGTCTAAAAAAAAATGTTTAGTCAACATGAAATATATAATTTAATTTACACAATGTGAACAGAAGTGTATAATACACAAAGTGACCACAATGAAATTATGAAAAATAAAAAAACAAATATGGATATTTACTGAGTACATAAGATGATACATCACAAAAGAAATTCTGTTTACAAATAATTAATCTACAAAATACTGTCTATTCAGCAGTTTCAGAACCAGTACAGATTTTTGCTATAATTTTTCAAAACTCAAGGATCTGAAAGATTTTCTGATTAAAATTCCAACAACTTGACGACAGTGTCGATATTAAACATTGGTAAATGTTTGGCGTTAAGTGCAAATAAATGTGCAACACGACTGTTTTAGAAACGACATGACAAAAGTTATTTCTCCTTTAAATAATTGATATGCGTCCCAACCAATTCCTGTTTCTGAAAGGGTGACACTTATAAGTAGCACAGCACTATTACAAAGCTGGATGACAGCACCAATTTGATGGAAGGGGCATAGGTAAATACTCATATACTCATACTCATTCCTAGTCAACAGTTACCTTCTTCCCTGAATATCAACCCATAATCCCAATCTAAACGTACCATCACCACTACACCATGCACTCCCCAAGTATGTAGGAGTTTTAGTTATTGGCCATCTATTTTGATGTTTGATGAGTATAATTTTGACAAAGAGGGGTGCAAGATGTTTTTTATGGATGTGTCCAAAGCTAAACACCCACCTCACACCTAAAAAAAGATTTCTCAAGCAGGTGTTTAATGAAGGTACTAAATTTTATGTGTATTTGTGGAATGTTAAACAATTATATTGGCCCAATTTGTTGCCCTATTGTAAAAAACAACATGTAAATGAGTTTATATCTAACACTTAATTCATTCCGGCCAAACTCGCATGCAACACAGATAACATGGTTGGTTGGTCACCACGGTAACAACTTGCCAAAAATTTCTGGCTAGAAAAGAGGTAATAGTGCTATGGAAAAAAATCATGGAGGAAAGACAAAATAATATATTTCTACACAAGTGGCAAACTCTTGAACTGTACATGTTTGTGAAATATGGAAAATTTATATTTCCATTAGAGATCTCAAACAACTTGTATAAAATCATTTTTCTGTTTATGCAAATACATTTTCCGACTTTTACAGTATTTCATCTCAAACAGATACAGATGTCAATTTACCACTTAAAATCCTGACAGTTATTTACACTACTTAACAAGGAATCATTCAATGATTCATTGTCTGAATAAGGAACATACCACGAGCGATCCCGCGGCCCCGAGCTGCTAAGTTAGTTGGCACCATAACTTCTTTCGGCTGTGCTTTTTTACACTCAACCTGTAAATATAAATTTTTATAATGAAAATTGTTATTATGTTATTAAGAGTTTATGGTGTATGTATACTGTAGATAAGAATTCCCACCACTTTTAATGTAGGTCAAATGAATCAAATCACCAGATTGTGTTACTTAAGAAGAACAAAGTGAAAATTTTGTATATTTATTAAAGAATGTTGCTGAAAAAATTACTTAGTTTTACAATCTAGAAACTACAAATGTTCTAATAATTGTGTGTTAAAAAGAGACATCGAGTACATGCCATTGTTAAAGAATGTTACACAATGTAAATTCCGCAAAAATGTAAAATTTTACTAATTGTAAAGGCTCTTGGTTTGAAAATATGGCAGTTAATTATCAAGTTTGATATTTTTTCTGTTCATTTTAGTAAATGTAGATTTATTCAATGTGAGTTGCCTCCCCTCACATACCAAACCATTAGTACTTGCCATTTTCTTGTTAATTTCATGGAAATGGATCTCACAGACTTTATCAACCACATCTTCATCTTCAAATGTAACAAAACCAAATCCTGGAAATAAAAATAATCAACATGTCAATTTCTTTGTTAATTTTTGAACAATAAAGTATCTATAAAACAATTCCTGAAAGGTCTGCTATGGAGCTAGTAAAATACAGTAATGATTTTCACCAAGTTTCTAAATTTATTTTGATAAAGAATAAAACAAAAAATACTGGCATTTAGTTTTAAACTTCTTTAAATAATATATATACTAAAGGAAGAAAACAACATTCATTTTAGATTTTTTAAAAAGTTTTATTAGACCCGCCCTTACCCACCTAGAAAAAAAACCCCACAAAATAAACTACTAATTAGGATTTACCATTAATCTTCCAAGATTTTATATATAAAATGGACTCATACAATGTAATCTCTAAATTTTCATTCAAAATACTATCAAATATTAAAATAGGTCACTATTCATTTCTCAAAAATGAAAAACTCCAGAGTAAAGACATAGTCATTATATGATTAATTTTACAAAGATTGTTTTTGTAGTTTTGAGATAAAACATTCCACTTTGAACACAAAGTCCAGGATGCACGGACTTACTAGTCAGAATAGACCTATAACACAGAACACAATTTATTTTCATTTTAACTTCTGTTTAAACTTGTAAACTTGACAAAACAATAATATTCATCAAACATCGCCATTAACAATGGACAGAAAATATTGATTGACAAAGAGACAAAAAGAAAATACGCAGTTCAAAAATGTTATTTTTAATTTATCTCTAACTTCTAGACCTGAGAACAATAGGCTTTAGAAAGTTGTACAAATTTGTAAATATTTGGTCGAGATCTGAAAACAAGCAAGTCAATCTTTTCTTTTATTGCGAAATTTCTTTCAAGTCTTTGTGGCAGAGTTTCTTATTTACTCAAGAAAAATCTATAAGTAATAACGATAAAGTACCGAACAAAAACTTATTGATCTACAAAAATAGACGGGATCTAACACGTTTACGGTACACGAATATACCAATACTTCTGATAAGTTACTAATCATGGCGTTTACTTCTTACTCAGCTCAATCGATTCAGAAATTAATTTTCCCACTTTTGAGAAATTTTACAACTTAACATACATACTTTTTAACCTCTACATTTATTCCATGTGTAAATAATTCATTGGACAAATTTTTTCCTCTCACTGTGAAATATATCACTCTCTTGAAATTTTAAGCAATGAAAATAAATTTCTAAGTAGGTACTAAACGTACAAGTAAACTGATTGATCGATTTCTGTCACTCAAGTTAACTGACTGGTCAATTTCTCTCACTAATTAGAGAAAGTATATATTCTACTACATCATAATTCACACTATTAATTAAATAAGCTACACATCTTTTCTTAAATCCTATTATTTTCTAAACAAAAATAGCCAAATCTATTTCTAAACAGTCAAATTTCCCCTTGTTTGTAATAAACATATCACTGTCCCTACCCAGTGGAATAAAATAACTATTAAATATTTTTTTCATTAGTCAATTGTAATTTATGTAAAAAAACAAATGTTGAAAATCGTTTTCCTACCATTCCAAGATATTTTATAGTAAAAAAAATTGTTTTTGGTCCTCTTTAAAAAATATCAAACATCAACTTTGCATCTTTTTCTTTATTAGCTAAACCTAACTGAAGTCATCTCCAAATAAATAAATAAATGCATTCATGCACAATAAAAAATCTGCCACCGAGTGAGGTGAAAACTCCACTGACATCCATGCAAATGAACACAACATCTATATTTGCTGACATTCCTGTTATCTACACTGTGGGAAATTAAAAGAGTGAAAAAAGGGAGATAATTCTCCAAAAAGTTTTAGTTCTACTAAGTACAGTGGTGTCAAGTTAATTAAAATTTATCATCATGCATCTCCATTAAAAACATACTGTTCATTCCAACCAACTGCCGTATTTTATGGACTACAGGTCGAGATTTTTTTATGTATAATTTTAAGTCTGTGCAGATTAATGCTAGGTAGACCTATAGTCCACATGGAAAAATACGGTAATTCAGCTTTTGTACTTTTTTTGACAAAACCTTAAATTTCTATGAAAAAATTAATCTAAGAAAGATATTTGAAATTGTTAATTGGAATTCATACACAAGATATATACTGTGCACCTATATACTTCCACCCTATTTTATTCTATAGAAGTTCAGTTTTAATACAGATTTTTTTAAATCTACATATAGTAAAAGTCTGCAATAAGACAAAGAATTCCTAAATATACTAATTTTATATACTGTTCATGAACCATTACTGAACATTAGTCCAAGTTTCCTCAAAATCGGCAACAATCTCAGGAAACGAGGGCTACATGAACACTAAACGTAAAGCTAGCGTGACGATTGGCTAAGGTACAGCTAATTTCTCTAGCTACAGAGATGAGATATACCGATAATTTCTGCCAATCATCTGTCAGCTTAATTTCACCTCCCTGAAAAATTCAAGCAAATTTATAAAAATATTAACAACTTCACCTTATTGCTTTTAACAGTAGTTTCTGTGTTGTTAAGTGTCTATCGTGATCATTGTATCCTACCCTACTGTTACAGAGTTCTTGTGGTCAGAGTTTTTCCAATTTTAATTGTTTCAATACAATTTATAAAAAGTGGTCCTTTGTCTATATCTAAGTTTTAAGGTTAATAATCAATTACATACTTTGTCTAATTGAGCTGTATCGCCCAAGATTTAATTACTAATAACTTTAACTTCAAAATTTAATGTTAATTAATTTACTTTAAATTTTACATCATCAACTCAACATGAACTCAAACTTTTAAAGTCTTTTTTCAGGATAAAACAAGTTTTCTAACAACTTAGAAAGAAATTATTCTTAATGGAAATATCCCTCAAGGAAGTGTTTAGGAGAAAACAATCCTAACATATTGAAGAAAATTTAACAAGCATCAATATTTGTCCCATGTGGCAATTATTTAAATTAAATTGACTAAATCCAAGTATCTAACGAAAATATCATTCAAAATACACTGGTGATCTAATAACACAGGTAGCTTGTTGACCAAACTTGTACTAATATTTAAATAATTAAACAGCCTTTTGAATTTAAACTGTCACCATGACCAGCAAAGATAATATTTATTTATTTATATCAAAATAATAATACTGGTACTAAGGAATCATTAACAGTAAAAAAAGTCATCTCTAAATATAGTCCAGATTAAAATCAAGTTTTTTTCTAAGAGTTATCTCTCTTTGTTCAACTACACCAAATCCAAATGTTTTACATCTTCAATGTAATCAAACGTGATCTAAGTAATTCCATAGACTCCAAATTAAGGACAAAAATCAATATGTGTATAAGAAAATGTTGGAATATTGATGTTTAATACAGACTAGCTGTGTGAATGTATCTCTTATGGTGCAGGACTTCATCTCTGAAGAGACATTTCCCCAAAGCATGAAGGGTGATAACTTGTCATTGAACAATGTGGAATATTTAGAATTCAACAATTATCTTGCAGAATAGGACAGATAGCTTTTTATTATTTTATTTCCAAAGCCCTGAAATATCACATGTATAAAAATGCAAACATTCTGTTTCTTTTTTTCCCTTTCTTTTATTTCCTTTTCGCAACAAGAAGGAATAATAAACATTTTTGTACAGAAAAATTCATGTTGCAGTTTTTTTCACTACAAACAATAAAAGATATTCTCATGTAGAAAAAAAAAAGAACATTATTACGAAAAAAAACAGTAAAAAAAATGATTAACCTCAGGTCTCTGGAAATAGTTTGAATTTTTTTTTCAATCTAGTTCAAATGAACTCCGTATAATAAAAGCTTACTAACATTACCTTTCATAGATTAGAAAACCTTAGGGAATCTAATCCGCCCTGATCAGACAAATGACCTAATTGAAAACATAAGATGCCAAAGAACTTTTTTACAAGTGTCAGATGCAACTGGCATCTAAGAAAAAAAGCAGTAACTGTGAACAGCCACATGAAATTGACAAGACAGGACCAAAACCTGAATTAGTTTCATGGGCAATATAGTTTATATCCAATATACTTCATACTGTATTGACCTTGAATATCTTATATATGATCACTTACATATTGGCCTTCAAACATAATAATGTCATTAAAATCTGATAAAATTTTGAAAGATAAAGGTTAACAAACAAAATCGTTTGCACAACCAAACATATTCCCACTCACATGCAAATAAACGTGGATCATAACCCTATAAAGAAGACATTATACTCCCGTACAGCAGAAATTACTGGTCTAACAAGTGAGTTTCCTGACCAATATTCTATCAATAAGAAAAAGTTTTCTTTTGAAGTCCTGCTTTTAATTGTTTACCAATATATACTACTGGTTGTGAATGAATTTTGAACAATTTCTGTCTATTTGTGAAGTATTTGGTAAATGGTTGCACCTGGCATACTAATTCAAGTTTTTTGTTACTTTTGAATAAAAGACAGATGTGTTATAAATGTAGCTGAGAAACCGAAGACGATTATTAATTTGTGTTCAGGAAAATAATAATTAACTTTCTTTGGTTCAAAAGTTTGTAATCAAACATCAATATGGAAAAGTGAAATATCGTAATTGTTAACAAGTATTATTATTGTTGTGAATTTTTGAAGAATTTGTTGTTCAACGTGATTTCAACAACTGAGTAATGATCCAGTTTCTAAACTGAAAGATAAAAATTTGGCACCATCACAAACAATGCTAAGTTTAAGTCTAAAATAAAATCTAATAGGAAATAAAATATATAAAAAATTCAAGAAAACATAAAATATGACCTGACAAGATGGAGGCATCAAATGAACAGTTAATCTGATAACTTCTTATTATTTTTTGCTAAGCTTCTCAAGAGGACTCTGCATGCAGTCTATCAAACGCACCTAGAAACATTCTGTAATTTTCTTATCAAATTAGAAAATCAAGATGAAGAATTTAGTAGAGTAGGCCATTAATTTGATATCAGTTATGCCTGTCTGCCATTTTGATGATAAGGCGATAATGAATCCAGTGACTGACTACTGGGTTGATGCTACAGCCTTATATGAACAAGTTATTTTTAGCTGTCAGTTTATTTAAAAAAAATATAACATAGAATTTAAAAAAAAACTGCTTGTGTCAGCAATAGTCTGACAGGGCAAACTTTTTCATGGAGTTTAGAAGGGGGAGGTAATAGAGACAAGGTCAAGCTCCTTCAGAGGAGTTTAAACCAGTACAAATGCACCTTAGCATTCTCTATGCAAACAAATTGCTGTCATCAAAAGATATGGTAAACAGGGTAATATTAGTTTAGTAGCAAGCCTTCCAAAGGGAACAGTACATGGTAAACCAGTCATATTAACACAACAGTGCCATATGGCAGTCACAGAAACCATTCTGTAATACCTACACCTCAAGAAATAACTCGATGACGTCTATATCTGAGAGGTTAATATATTAACAGGGAACCAGTACTTAGATCTTATTTTTAGCTTCCTGTATAATGTTTGTTTTCATAACAAATAATTAGGTAATTGCTAACATTTGGTAAGAAGTCCTGGGACTGCTAAAAGTACATGTGTACTAAGTTGACTTGAACAAACCAAACATAAAAAGCCGGATGTTAGTCAGTGCCCAAGGAAAAATATTCAATTTAATTGAAAATGCTTTATCTATCTGTCATGCAATTCATACAATTTTGATGTTGTGATACATATATATAAACACATCTATAGGCAACTGTCTTCAAGGTGTAGTTAACATGCAAGTTTGAACTTCAAACTGACAAAAATTATTTTTTAATGAAATTTGTTAACACTACATGACAATAATTTCATGATTTTCCAATGATTAGAAGAAATTCTCAAGGCTGAACATAGACCACAAATGCCTAAATATACATATATTGTGTAATGACAATCTCAATACTGAAATTAGACTACAACTCCCAAATTAATATACTTCCATATATTGTGTGGGAAAATTTCAAGGCTAAGGTAAAAATCTTCATTATCAAAACCAGAGGCAAAGAGACTGAAAATACTGAACAACAAAATAATTATACACCTTATGATACATTTTAGAACCTTCTGGTACAAAACATGCAAAATTTCACAAAGGCAGTACAATTTTACACCTAGACACATCTTGGTTTCAACTTTTATGGGTCTGCTAATGGAACCGCAGGGGCACAAATTTACATGATAGCTTATCAGAACCAGGGAAGATGTTACAGGCATCTCAAGAGGAGTAAAATCTGATAAAGCTCTGCAAAATAATTTGACTGATAAAACCTACCAAAATAAATACAAATGATAAGATTTAATGGTAAAAAAAATCTCTTCCAACTTAATTTGAAGAAACTGTTATGTCTTCCCAATCAAAATAATTGTCTTCACTGAGTGAAAGATATGAGTTATGATTTTATAAATTTCAGAAATTATAGATAGGGTTGATAAAAATAAATTTGTGTAACATTTACTAATCTGCATCTTTTTTTAAAACCTAAACCAAAATTTGTGAAATAATATTTACTTGCAACACTATAGAAAAAGAAAAAAAAATTGCAATTTTTATATTTCGTGGGCCTGTGGACCTTTAAAGTTTCCAGTATTCACTCTTTCTGTGTTGACACAAATATCATTCACTCAGTGAAACAGTGACAGTCTTAAATTACTGCCCTTAAATTCCAAAAATGTTTTAAATTTTAAGCATTTTGAATATATTTTTAATAATTTTGATAACAAAACTCTTCCACACCTTAATAATTTTTAGGTCTTACATTATATTTGGTTCGAGCTCTACAGATGAGCTTTTTGAGTAGAGGAAACACACGTCTGACATAGATCTTATAACCTTGGTTCATTTTATGACATTTTAAACCACGGTCTTACTTTACTTCAAACATTACCCATTGCTATATTGAGTCAATGGATGACTTTTTGCATATCTTCATTCACAAATTGTTATGAATATGCCATGTCCAACTGTCCACTACTCAATACGGAATTCCAACCTGATTGAGTCAATGGATGACTTTTTGCATATCTTCATACACAAATTGTTATGAATATGCCATGTCCAACTGTCCACTACTCAATACGGAATTCCAACCTAACCTAGATCCATTTCCTCACTATAATGTTAAAGTTAAAGCGAAAATTGACAAGTAAATTTATTGCATTTTTGAAATTGACAATTTTGAAAGCTATCTTAAAACATGATGATACAAGACATCTTATTCCATCAATCATAATTATTTGTTTTAATGTTTGTTTGAATATAAACTCTTGCAACAAACACATTTTTATTGCCATTAAAAAACTACAAGCAATTTAGGATCAAAATATTTCAAAATGAAATATGCTAACAACACTGAACGCAGTCTTTAGATATTAAAGAAGTTAATTTCGCCATCTTTACAATCTAACTATGTGTGAATTCATTTAAAAAGGATGAAAATTTTAATAACATATGCAAATTTGTATTGGAATACACATCCAGGAATCGGCTGGGAACACCAGCATATAAACCAATATCAATAAAATGAAAGCTTGGAAAATTGATCAAAATATCTAATTAGTGTTCAACATTTCAAACCATTTTAGAAATAATTCGCCCTTGTCAGTGAATCCTATTTTATTAGAAAAGCTATCGGAAACACAGTGTAGATAAACTGATAATTTAAGAAAAGCCAGTATAACCAGAGGCTCTTAAGAGCCTGTATCGCTCACCTGATTTTATAGGCAATGAAGATGGTATTTCCCTGATGTTAAACTAAGTCCTGTAATTTTCAATAAACTTTAAATAGGACCATCCAAACAATATTACTAGAAAGCTTTGTTTCATTGGTTAACCGGTTGTATAGAGAAGATTTTTTTTATTTGCCCATAGGGTCCTATGTTAAACTAAGTCCTGCGCCGTGGTGGCCATTTTGAATTTCCAATTGCCATAAAAAACATAAACTTTATAAAGGACCATCCAAACAATATTGCTAGTAAGTTTTTGTTTCCATTGATTAACCTGTTTCAGAGAAGAAGCCTTTAAAAACTTTTTCCCATAGGGTCCTATGTTAAACTAAGTCCTGCGGTAGCGGCCATTTTGAATTTCCAATTGCCATAAAAAACATAAACTTTATAGAGGACCATCCAAACAATATTGCTAGTAAGTTTTTGTTTCCATTGATTAACCGGTTTCAGAGAAGCAGCCTTTAAAAACTTTTTCCCATAGGGTCCTATGTTAAACTAAGTCCTGCGGTAGCGGCCATTTTGAATTTCCAATTGCCATAAAAAACATAAACTTTATAGAGGACCATCCAAACAATATTGCTAGAAAGTTTTGTTTTGATTGGTTAAACGGTTTCAGAGAAGAAGCCCTTTTAAACTTTTTTCTCATAGGGTCGAATGTTAAACCAAGTCCTGCGGTGGCGGCCATTTTGAATTTCCGATTGGGATAAAAAACATTAACTTTATAGAGGACCATCCAAACAATATTGCTAGTAAGTTTTGTTTCCATTGGTTGACTGGTTTCAGAAAAGAAGCCTTTCAAACTTTTTCCCATAGGGTCCTATGTTAAATTAAGTCCTGCGGTGGCAGCCATTTTGAATTTCCAATTGCCATAAAAAACACAAACTTTATAGAGGACCATCCAAACAATATTGCTAGTAAGTTTTTGTTTCCATTGATTAACCGGTTTCAGAGAAGAAGCCTTTTAAAACTTTTTCCCATAGGGTTCTATGTTAAACTAAGTCCTGCGGTGGTGGCCATTTTGAATTTCCAATTCCCATCAAAAACACAAACTTTATAGAGGACCATCCAAACAATATTGCTAGTAAGTTTTGTTTTGATTGGTTAAACGGTTTCAGAGAAGAAGCCCCTTTTAACTTTTTTCCCATAGGGTCCTATGTTAAACTAAGTCTTGAGGTGGCGGCCATATTGGTTTACCAATCAAAATAAAAAACACAAACTTTGTAAAGGTCCATCCAATGAACATTATGGCCAAGTTTGGTTTCAATTGGCCAAGTGGTTTCAGAGAAGAAGATTAAAATGTAAAAAGTTTACAGACGCCGACGACGACGACGACGACGACGACGACGCCGACGGACGCAAAGTGATAACAATAGCTCACATGACCCTTTGGGTCAGGTGAGCTAATAAAATGGTTTCCATCAGGGCAGCTTTGTTTACACTACTATCTTAGAGACTTGTCTTCCATTAATTTAGGCCAGAAACTAACAGTGATGTCTACATCTAAGGGATAAACAAACCGAATTATGCAGGACATACTATTTAAGCAAACAAATGTTTACTTTACAGTACCACAAGAATCACCATCATTTAAATATAGCTTTTGTTAATTTCCTTACATGATTAACAAGCCTCATTTTCACACGATGACTGTAGCCTTATTGCAACGATGATGGTAGAATAAAAAAACAAAAAAACAAAATAGAAATTTAAACTCATAAACATAATATGCAGTTACCAATTTAAATTCTAAACCAGATTCTGACATGTTTGAAAACTATCTTTCAACATAAAACAGACTGTAAAGACATCCAATACACAAGTTCTTCGCCACCAAACCCAGGCTGGCTTAATTATACAAACAACTTCTATTACATAATACTCATCTGTTTCACATGAAAATCTAAAGTGCAAAATTTTAACAAAACATTAAGTCAAATGTTGAGGAAGGAATCGTCTATAAACATTAGAATTCTGTTTCCACAACTGTTTTGATCACACGTCGCCTTAAAATAAACACTTCCTGGCACACGACTCTGCTAAATAGCCACAAGACTTCAAGATGCCTCAACTATTTCTCACATTCAAAGTTAATTAACAAGCTGTAATAATTATTTATTTGCGGTAGTTAGTTAGTTTCCTTGCATCCTTTTCTTTAAGATATATTTGTTTTGCTTCTGGGTTGAAAATCATTATGAAAAGGAAATATAAATTGTGTTGAACAGGAAACCACAGTAAAACTCTTAAAGCCAAGAATTCCATGTAATTCCTATTTTATCTTATTTTATATAAAACACTCCTATACCTAAAGAGTTTAATGGGGAAAGTCAATGATCAAAAACTGTCAGAATATGATGAATAACTAACAAAATCTGATATTCAATTGGGTCAGTCATATTTTCTCTGAAAGCAGCATGGGTAGACGAGAGCAGCACATATGATCGATATTCAATTGGGTCAGTCATATTTTCTCTGAAAGCAGCATGGGTAGACGAGAGCAGCACATATGATCATGCATGACTATTGTGCTCTGTATTTTCTCCTCTCCTTTGTACTGGGGCACTCCACAGCAGACCTCAACTTTTTCTAGCTAATATGCCTCACATATGTAGAGGTACACAGATGTCCTAGGTGTACATTTACCCACACGTTACATTTACTGTGGTCTATTTGTCTATATGATTTACCCACTGATGATTTATGTTTTTTTGTCTTAAATATAGCTGAAATACTGCTCAGTAGATAATGTTGCATCAATCAATCAATCAATCAATCAATACTGCTACTATAACCTATTAACACAAGTGTGACTAGACAGTTACAAACACAAGATATAAATCTGCTATTATGGGTTACTTATAACAATTTGTCACACAGGAAGATAAACCCAACTGCCAGAAAATGCAATAATGCATTCTCCCTGCACATCAAAGAAATCGAGGGTTAAAGACATATAAACAGTACTTAGTAAGAGTTATTTCTTTGCTTATTTGATAGGAGGTATCTGTAACTTTATACCTGCCATTACGTTTTGTACAAGTCAGAAGTGTCTGCTGTTCTTGTGGTAATACTCATATAAATAATGAATTACTTGCTTTTTGTAACAGTTTTTCCACAAGTGTAAAAATAGAAAATGATCTAGAAAAACAGAAATACACAACTGTGGAAAACCATTGTGCAGAGTCGTTATTAAGACTGCAAATTAAAGGAAGTTTATGTTTGGGAAATTAGGCCATCTGGAAGAGGAATGTTCAAAAACCATAACAGCTGCTCTGCTGCCATTGTTCAATAACAACTCTTCTTTAAAGAGGTAACAAAATAGAACAATGGAATGTTAGCTAGGTTCATGAGATTGAGAGTAAAAAACAACAGATGTATAATATAAACAAATGTAAACAAACTTATATATACACAGAAAAACTTCTCTGTTTTTTATGAGGCACATATTTACACATTTCAAAACGTCCTGTTGGCATGCATCATGTATCACATTAAATTTTCTTCTCAAATTGAACAGTGAACTTTCACCTCACTTTTTACCTTCAACCTTCACCTTGAATTATACATGTATACAAGAAGTTGATATGTTGAGCAGACGGTAAGGTCAATGTGCTTTCTGCCATAAAAAAGAAGCTTTATGATACAAGCTGTTGCCAAAATTTCTCCTGAAGATGACAGAATATCTGCTAATCAACAGATACTTCTTTTTAAAAAAATATTTTATTTTTTTCATCAAGGATTTTGGCTACATTCCTGTGTCGAGTTTAGATAAGATATGATGCTCACCACAGAACAAGGCCTCCTACAAATCAGTTTCATGACTATCTGATAGGGAGAAATCAAATTTCAAATTTATCACAACTTCTTGTTTATTTTTGTATACAGAATCTGTCCTATCTTGTTTCTCAAACATGTTGGTAAATGATTCCTCCCTAGTAGGTACATAATCAAGTTAACATATATATTAAACATACATGATTTGAGACCAGATTATTTCAGCCCTGCATAAAAAGAAGCTGTATGTTCATAAAGTGCTGTTCACAAAATGTCTTAATCTTATTTTCCCAACAGAATTTGTTTCAAAACTATTTTTACTGATACAAATTTTTCCAAAATATGCTTTAAATCTGATTAAATCTTTTCAGATAAAACGAAACAAAAAAATGTGATTTTTCTGTATACATGTTTTGGTCGCAGAGTTTATTTACTACATTTATAAAATTTTGCCAAACTTTTATCCTAAATAATTAGAATAACGAACAAAATGGTGGTTCACTATAACCAACCACCTATCACGATTCCACATGTAATATACAAAACTGCTGAAGTCCATTGATTCAGTCCGACATACAATAAATTCCGAGTTATGAAATGAAAAATGACCATCCCTAATTAGTAGCCTGCATTACCAAGACATACCGTCGCTTTCAATTTATTTAGGCTTCTAATAAATGAATTAATCAGTAGCAAAAACGTAACCTCTTCTCAATTCAATTTTCTTAAGAGAAGCAATTCATTCCGATGTCATTTTCCCATCATTTGAGTACAGATTTCTGAATTGATCAACAACCTTCGAATCAGCAATTCGACCCTGGTCAAAATCTTTGAGCACTTCATTGGATAAAACTATTTGGACAAATGTCAATCAAGTTCACTAAAGCACACAAACAAAATTAAATGCTACAAAGAGTCAACTTATTAAAGAAACTGTTCATGGCCCAAGTCTCAATTTTCAATGGATAAGTGCTTCATATCGAATTGTAAACAATTTCCAACAAGAAAAACACTCTGATATTAAAGGACAGCCAATATTAGGATTAAGGCAATGGAAAATTTGATTTGAAATCACACGAGTGTTTCTAAGTTACAGAACAACTTTGGCTTGATGGTTATAGAAAAAAGATTAATGATCTCCTTCATTTCTGAATCATATTTAATTTTGTTTTTTTGGTGAATGTACCGGTAATGAATTTTGATGTTACTGTAAGATATTGGCTGCTGTTACAACTAGTGCTGATCAAATAAACAGACAACAAGTTCGTATATAATAAAAATCCATGCTTACAAAGCTAAGGATTAAACGAAAACAGATCCTATATATCCTTGGGGCAGGGGGGGGGGGAGGAGGGGGGGGGAAAGAGAGAGATACATAATTAATATTTTTGTGAGTCTTTCTAAAAAGTACCAGCGCTCTTTTTTGTTTGAACCACACACTTAAGACATACGTCGCTACTTTTAGGATATCTAACCAAACATAACTTAGACACTGGAATTTTGTGTCGTGACCGGGAACTATTTTTAGCTCTATTTATTTAGTGAAACGTCCAATAAAATTTTGACAAACAACATTAACCTCTACACAAACCCAGCATGATCTTACTTTAAATTCAGTAAAGTCACATTATTTTCTTAAATACCCACTGCTCAACAAAAGTCACATATTTTCTCAATTTTTTATTGTCAAAACTTTACAATTTATGAGTCCTTAGTTTTGTCCTAATCCAAAATATCCAGAACTCCTGACTTATCACATTTTATATAAACTCGACACTTAAAGTCGCCTCATAAATTGGATTAAATTTACAATGAATTTCGATGGTGACAAGGTCGGCACAGTTTGAAGTACTTCAGAACTATTTATTTAAGCCTCATTCCAGGGTAGTGGGGTGTTATGACAAAATGAAAGAAAAATCGACCTTGACCTTCTGAGACATGAAAAGACTGATAAACTCAACTTTACTGTTTCTTTTACAGATTTGTTCACAACCTGTATATTTAGTACACAACCGGAACTTTGTTTATGTGCTAACACCCTTCCTACCATAATGGGCTTCTTAAATTAGACTGCACCAGGAAATCGAATTAAATTTCACTAAAATATATTCGTTGACATTAAACAAGTCAATTATTTTCCAGTACATCTATACTCCAGTCAGCTGGAACAAAAGTTTTTATTTTTTATTTCCTTTAAATTGTATGAATGATAATAATTATATTATTAAAATATACAGAATGAACTGTCATTGCAAAAAAGTTCTGTTGAATAGGGTGTCAAATTCTTTGGTATAACATTACATGTATAATACAATCCAGGATCAGTTTTATACAATTCTGCTGTTCAGTTATGACAATAGATCATTAATAGACTCTGTCAAGTTTGGTCAAATTCCATTGAATGTTTTAGGAATAGATTTCTGAATTGATCAACACCCTTCAAATCAAGGTTGGATAGTAAAAAGTGTGACGTCAAGACTGTCAAGGCAAAAGGCAACTGATCCTTATCCATGCATAGCATGCAACACCTAATAACCAATTAATAGTATTTGAACTTAGTTAATACCATGTTACACTCTCCAAAACCTAACTGTGTTGTCCAAGGTTATAAAATATAAACATTATCATACCCTCAATACTGGACACAAATCCTGCCACGATAGGAGATGTAAAGGGTTTATTACATCAAGTAAGTTGCATTATTGCTTGTGACCTTTGAACAAGGTCATTACCGAACCTAATAGAGACTTTGTAAATCGTCCAATATATCTCACTTCATAGAATCAATCATTCAACCAGAACTGGGTTTTTTGTAACTCTTAATACCCTCTTTTCCACCCTCTTCTAAATGCAAGTCAAAAAAACAAGAACAACAAGAATTGCATAAAATGAGCGTGAGGAATGAAATCAGATTGTACTATGACAAGAAACCTGACATTAACAGCTGATCTCTATGTTGGGTTTCACATCCTGATCAGACTATTACAGTGTCAGATCCCAACACCTTTGCCAATTTTAACTAGTGTCTATGCATGTTTATTACAGATCTTAATGAAAAATCAAGATGATTAGGAAATTTTAGGGATGATTTGAAGGGTGGAAGTGATGGAGTGTAAGAATATCATAAACATTCCAAGTTGTACAATGTGGAGGGTACAGTCTGTATATATTACTGTACCCATTAAAGAAAAGATAAAAGAAAGACGTTTTATGTCGTCAATGATGTTGCCATCTGCAAAAAAATTCATTTTGGGTTTCTGTAGTTATTACAATGATACAAATGTAAGTTAAAAAATTTAAACATAAGTTATGAGTTTCAGAATTGTAGAAATCTACTATTTTGTGAAGTTAGGACCAGAAGACACAATTTGTGTTCTATTTTTTATTGCAAAAGGAAAGAGGAGATGTGATATAGGCATTGTCTCCCCATCTTATTTCTAGTAAAATCTGTGTGATTACTTTTACCAGCAACAGATATGACAACTTTGGCAAGATTTCATGTTTGTTCCATTTCAATATAAAGTCATAGATAACCAAACAGGTGAGGGAAATCTCAAACATCTTAAAATAAACAATGACGGTTTCTGATGGAAGGGTTGATGATTTCTATCTGTTACAGAAATAAACAACAATTAAATTACCAGTTGTCTCCTCTTGAACAATTGATTTTCAATCTCTTACTTAACTGTAGGAAGCAAATAGGAAATAAACTATGTCTTTGTAAGTACTTAATCCATTTACATTGTATACATGTAAGTTCCTAGTTTCGACTATTCGTTCATATAAGTTAACAGTGCTGATTTAGTCAAGAATAATCGTTTCCTTTCTTTGTTTTCAAGGTTTTATTCCACGCCTTAAATTTTTCAACTACATCATAGTATCCAGATTATGAAGCGGTCATATCGGGTAGGAGCAACAGTTGGCAAAACAACTGGCAATACACAATTAAGGTTAAAATAGACAACACCCTGGATGTCTAATGTAACTCAAAACCATTATACAGACATGCCAGTGACTAAAATCCCATGAACAACGACCTACAACGGTGGGCCACTGAGGTCCTTTGAACACACCAAGAAATGTTTGTATTTACCTAATTTAATGAACCCGACAACATTACACCCATTAGTTTTACAAACATTGGTATGCACACATGGCAGCATCTATTATTGACTTGTATTTTTCCATCCATTTTCATGGTCAACCACAAAACCCCTTACAACATTCAGTAGAATATTATTATTTTTCGACGATCGGTAATCAATACTGACAAGTACCAAAAGACACTATAAATTTAACCAACTGTTCTAACATGACATGATTTTTACCGTCCCCTGGGTCCGACTACAACTAATAAACATATAGCTACTAATACTGATATAAAGCTTATAAACTCGGCCCTATTAGGCTTATTGAATCTATGAGCCAGAATCAGTCATGCATGAGCGAATTCAACGCAATTTGCTTTTTAGATTGACACCATTTCCATTTGATTTTCAAGTAATTTAAAAGATAATCTGTATGGATGAGCGAAGCCTAAGCAGTTTTTCCTTTTGATTCAGGTGTAATTAGAAAAAAAATAAGTCTGGTTGGTTTGACGTGTTTCCACTTGATCGATGCTGTATGTTGTAATTGAATTTCCATGCTGGACATTTCCTGTGGTTAAAGGCAAAGATATGATTTTTCAATTTCCTATTTCAGGGTTTGGCTTCACCAACATTTCACCTTTTTTGTTGACCATTGTGTATTTGTTTATCAGGATTTTTTGTTTTGACCTTCAATGCATCTGTATACAACACAAAGGTCAGTTCCTCAATTAAAATTAAGTAAGCAGCCCTTTTACAGCTGTTTTTAAAGGAACATTTTAGATTACTGCAAACGGGTCTCCAGCATATTTCAACATGCAATGCCTGCATACTAGTACTCAAGCGTCTATAAAATCAAACAATAAACTATGAAAAAACAAAATATTTCACATGAATTCTCTCTATCACAATACCAAAATCTCATAATTTCATTTTAACAATAACCTTCATTTTTTTAATGATTTATCAGTAATTGAATTTCATCATAACTTAGCCTAGGTTTCTGTTTTTCGAAACACTGCTGTAGACCAATTTAGATTATAGAAACCTTGCATGTAGAAACATTTTTAAAATTCTGTTAATACATAATCAGCTGGAAAAATAAAATGAAATCTTGAAACCTGCTAATATGACGTTTTATCAAACACGTAACAAGCAACACGTTAAAAAGACAAGTGACGGAAGGCAAAAGAATATTCAATAATTTCCCATAAATGTCAATATCATATAAAGGACAGCCCAAGTGGAGAAGTACTTCATCAATTATGATGTTTCATTTTAACTATGACAGTTCTGTCGATTGTAATTTCCTGCCTGGCATTATTTATGATGTAAAAAACAGATCATTTGTGATTAGAACAAGGTTAAATTGCATGATGTTAGAGTTGCCTGCCCTTGTTTTATAATACTACAAACCACATTAAAAAAAATTAAAATGTTTCATTAAAACAAGTTGTAGTAAATAAATTGGTTACATTTATACTGAATCTGGTGCCCTGTACAACTCTACCTACAGCTATGGATATTTCTACCATTTGTGTACTGGTTCCCCACTTATTTCTCCTGTTTCCCTGTCTAGCTTCTTTCGTTCCTTGTCCAATATCATGCCTTAACATTTTTAATCAAATACCCGAGGCAGAAACACATTTTTATTGAAGACTTAATTCAGTCAACACATTTCCTCAAATTCTGACAGCGTTGAATAAAACATGAACTTTGTAATTGCTTTTTCTTTCTTTAATGAACTTGTCCTCGGAAAACCAAATGAAATCAATGAAGCAGTCAACACCTTTTTTTGAATTTTAATAAATTCTATAAATGCACAATTCTACCTGAAACCATGACATAACATTCAATACACATACTGTCCTAGACTACAGTTACCTGCTCTAATTTAATCATTAATACATTTAAAAAATTATAGACAAATGAAATTGTGGGCCCTAATGATTTGAGTTTTTCTTCACCCAGCAAGATTTAACCTTTAGGCCACCAGTGTCAATTTTAACAGTTGGCTTGCATGGTTACATGGACTATGGTTAAATTCAACAGCTACTTCTGCATGGCTGCAACTTAATAACTTGACAATACATGCTGCAGTTTCATTAAAACTAAATTTTTTTTATAATTTCAAGCAAACTTGATTATTGAAGTCATAATGGCATTGAGCACTGTGATGTATCGTGATTACAGGAGATATTACAGCAATTCTTTTAAGAATCAGGAATAATTTTTCCAGACCTATTTGATCTGGGAGTTCCCCTTCAATAATCACTTCATTTATGAAGGTAACGAAACTAATTGTTGTCCATGGAAACAAACAAAGACCCTTTCTGGGATAAAATATAGTGTTGTCTTGCGCAATAAACCAAAAGAAGTACGAGTTAATGCAAAACTAGGCTAGTCAAATATGACATCTCTGCACTGGACATTGTAACAATGGCTGCCTTTATCCTAACTCCAATATAATGATCTTGTTTTTGAGTTAATCTTCAGTCATCCGATAAATTTCTTTTAAATGATTTCTCTGTAATTGTGAAAACCTTCTATAGGGACCACCCTCCTGTGTAGATCACTTAAAACATTGTTGTGGAGACCTGTTAATACCATCCATCTTTACAGGACTCATTTAGTCTGCAGAAAATGTCTCCCAGCTTACTGTCAGACATTGTTAGACAAAAGATTTGCTGACTAAAGCCTCCATGGATATCACATCAAATTTATAAGACAACTGCAGAAACAAACACAATACCTACACATCATCATAGAATCCATTCATTCATGTAACCATTTACCACATAATATGACAATTAACAGAGATCAGTATGTAATTGTCCTCAACCGTAATTATGACTACTTATTCTTGTTTATGTTAATCCAGGAACATATGTCATTTCTATGTGTCTTGCACTGGTTCCCATATGTACACTGGTTTATCTCTATTATACAAAGACAGCTTGAGGTGTTAATTCTTTTAATTTGTTTTTAGTATTCAAGATGCCCCATGTTACCAGTTTTTAACCCACCTTAATTTCAACTGTGGGCAAATGGCTGCAATCATTTCACATGTATCTTAAACAGATGTTATAGATTATAAACAAAATCTTCTAAAATTTATCAAACATAATATACCATTCAGTAATGCATGTTGTTCAAATTATCTTATGTTCAATATCTTCCTCCAAATCTAATTCTCCTTGCAACAGATGTAAGCTATTTATTTACATGTCATTTTTAATGCTGATGTAAATTTCATCTGCTTTATGTGGCAAATGCATATTTCCCCTTACTAAACTTTTCAGTGTCATGCTTCTTTTACATAAATTCTTTTGAAAACTTGTTCTTTTTATTTGAATGAACAATTTGACAAAAAATCGTTATGAATTTAGTCGCAGGAGTATCAAACATGTTTCCGGTATTCTAATGCCAAATATTTTTCTACACACAATGTATACAACATATGAAACTCTTCAATTCTGAACATTTACTTAATTTATTTTTCCTTGATACGCTGATTAATGTACACCTACACAACATTAGAAAGAAGTTCTTCACACTTTCAGTCTGGTAAGGCACTACACCTGTTAATTACTGAATATCTTAACTGCACATAAAAGTGATACTTTGGAGCATGCAGACTTTTTTTGCAGAATATTCATATTTTTCAGTAGTAAACCACATCATAAGGCATTCTCAGTGATATATTTTACAACAGATGATATTAACTTTGCAATCTTATCCCCCCCTCCCCCCCAAAAAAAAATCCAAGACAGCAGTTCATTTTAACACAAGCATATGTGCACAAAAAAAATAATGAATTCCCTCCCCATCAATTCCCTATTATACTCAATCTGTTTCCTTTGAATTTCCTTTTGAACCCTCTTTTTCCATCAATCTAAACACAAATCATTAGGTTGTCTCTCTCCCCATGAAAATTTATCCTGATTCAATCAAACGGCAATAAATTTTTATTAAAGCTACAAATTATCAAAGTTAAATACCAAAGGTGATTGCTATAAACTTTTATTTCTTCTGAAGAAAACAAATTATCTTTTCCATCAATGTTAAATCAATGAATTCGCTCTACAATTAAATTGTGTAATGTTAAAACACAAGAAGGACCTTGACTTTAGTTGATGATTCTCAGCAAGATGGATATAATGACTAAAGGAACGTTTTTCTGTCAGAACAAATGCTAATTCTGTAAGCATCCCAAGAATTCAGTGTAACACACTTAGAACAATTTACAACAAATTAGTCTGGAGTTTACAAATATCTACTCCAGTAATTTACGATTTTTTATGTGAATTATGTGTGAATTAATAGAAAATTTAAGAAGTCTGAGTCATAATTAAACTAAATTTGGAATCCGTTATAGAACCTGCAGAGTGAATGTTAAATTTACACTAAATCTGGTAGGAAGTCCCTCCAACATATACATACACATCTGAAAGTAATTTTGAGGCAAAATGAAATATACAAAGAGGAAGCTACCACAGATATATTATAACATTGCTGGGAGTAATTAAACAAAACGTTTGTCTATTATAAACCAGATTTAAAAATGGTTAAGACTGAAGCAAAAACAAAATGTCAGAGATCACTCTACTTTGTATTGATATAAAAAATTACACAGAATTAAAGCCATTAATCTTAATGGATTATAAAACAGCCATAGAGTTCTAAATGGACTCCATAAAATCAAAAAGAAAATAAACACCCACAATGTAAAATGCTAGCCTTTCTGTCATTAGGAATCAGCTTTAAACTGAAGCCACAGAAATCTGATTTATATGCTTTCTCTGAAATGTTAATTGTAGCCATAAAATTTTGAAATCCAATTTCAAAACAAATTCCTATGAAGATGAAAATGTCTGGGATAAAAGTGCACACACACAGCTTATTAACCTTATTTTACTGAAGTTTTATGACATATGCCATATTCCAGAACTGTTTGTAACAATATCAATAGAAATATTCATTATTAATTCAAAATATCAAAGCCAATACTACTTTTATAACAATTTTCTGTTGGAAAAGATATAATTTATAGACTGAATCTGGTAGGAAATTCCTCCAACATATATAACCACATCTGAAAGTAATTTTGAGGTAAACTTAAATTTCAGAAAGATGAAATTGTGTGAGCCAAAAAATTTCTCGCAAAATACAACATGATCATCAACAAAACCCTTAAATAAAGAAAAGTTAATATAAAACAGCATAACTAATTTATGTCAAAATTTTATTAGGAGATGGAGTCTTGACGGCAAAATAATTAATCCTAACAACGACCCCAACATGACTCATAGGAGAGATAATCCAGAATCACAATTACACTAGATTAACCTGTCCTACATTTATTTACAACCTTTCCATGATAAGTTTAATAAACAGACTAATCTACCCTTGA
Organism: Limnoperna fortunei; assembly: GCA_944474755.1. Lineage (NCBI taxonomy): Eukaryota > Metazoa > Mollusca > Bivalvia > Mytilida > Modiolidae > Limnoperna > Limnoperna fortunei. The sequence continues at coordinate 24,077,314 of OX104121.1, read as the reverse complement.
ATAGTACTTTATAGTGGACACCACTGCCAAAACAGTTCCTATCTACCCAGTAACCAGTTTGAAATTAATTCTAATTGAATTACCTGCTCCTGATAAGGCTTATCTCCATACCAAGTTTACCATGAATCCATTGCAATAGAAATACTATCAAGTTTATCACTGATTTATTCATTGTTTTGCTTGTAAAATGTGAAGGGGGGGGGGGGGGTACTTTAAGGATCAAAAGTTTATCCAGTGTCGAGTAATGCCAAGGAAGAGATTAGGGTAATTTGTATGTTTATGGCCACATTATCTATGTGGTGGTCACTAGGCCATTAAACCAGTCACTAACTTAATTAATGTATCTTCTGTTTGACATGCACAATTTACAACTCAGATGGTCTGGAGTCCTGACCATTACATGTTTTGTTCTTAAAAGTGCTCTTTCCAATTTGTTACAATTTTCCAGAAACAAAAATATCAAGTCAAATTCTTTGCAGTATAAATATCTTGTTTCAACTTCTTGATACACGAAAAATGACCTCCTTTACTAGGTCAACCTTTATTTAATTCACGATCTTGTTATATTTAGAGATGAAAAAATAAAAATTAAAATTTTTCTTTGATATGAAAGATCCTGTCATCTCCTAATAGAATTTCCTACTTAAATAGGCAGGCACAGTTAAAGAGTTTAAGGACGTCAATGCAAAAATCTGCTCAAGTCATCGACTAATTAAAATCTTCCCTGTCATTAGCCTAACACGTTATCAAGACTAATAGATAATTACTTGAAGGATGGGTAACTTCTACTTAGAATCATTATTATACAGTACTTAGGCAAAAATTAAAAAAAAATATCTTCATTAAGAAGGTCAATGGTATTCCTGATCACTCCTTTCACAACTTTATGACAAATTACAAACAGCAAAACTTGATTGAACAGGTTTTCTATTTGTACTGACATACAAAGAAAAGTCTTTCCTACAGTGGCAAATATAACTCTGAGCAAGGTCTTAAAATTGCAGATATTACAATTTGTTTTAAGAGAAATGTTTAAGATTCTTGCAAATAGCTTTCCTGCCATCATCAACCAAATCTATTTTCAAGAAAACAGATCATAACATCTAACATATTTGCTTTTATAAAAATTCAATCAAAGAAGTTTTTCCACAACACAAAGAATCTATTAAAAGAGAAGATCATTATGTGGTTAGATGTTCCCATCTACTGAATCATCCAAAACTTTATCTAGCCTTAGAAGCTCTCTTCTCAGCAGGGATACAGCAACAGATAGATGAGGTATTAATTGGTTCAACAGGTGAGGTGTAAATGGAACTCTTCTAACTTGGAGATAAGAAACAGTTCTCAGCAGGTGCTTGCTGCTTCATTTGAAAAATGCCAATAAAATGGAGACAAAAGCTGTACAAAAAGCAGCAGGAACAATAATATAAGTATTTTAGGCAGACTTATCAAACATATATTAAAACTGCTTCATGTAAAATTGAATAATCAACTGAATGGAAAATTCACAAACCTAAATCATGGACAATTTGTTTCAAAATCCAGGTCCAGAAATGAATAATGATGTAAGTTTCTCTAACCAAGGGATTATAATAAGACCAAATCTAGTTTGTATGTAAAGGGTATTGCTCAAATTAACTTCTGCAATGTACACCTAACTTCTTCTATAATTTAAACTGAAATTTACATGCACAACAAATAGACATGGGTTCTTAATACAAAAGCCATATGTATGATTATGACGACTATTCTAGGAAAAAGACACGCTACTCTAAGTTCTAGGATAAATTTTATTTACACATAGTCTACCTACACGGATTTACCAACCTTAATTAAAATTGTCCTTGGTAACAATGAATTTGTGCTAATTTTAAAATTAAATCTCATTAGCCTGTGGTCAGATTCAGTGGATTTGGAATCTGGTTCTAAGAAGGCTTAATGGTGCTGTTCAATTAGATACATCCTTGGAAATTTTTACAAATGCCTCATGGCTGCCATTTAATTGAAAAATGTCTGAAATGCAATCCTCACCGGGTCTAAACTTCTTTTGTATAGAAACTTCCCACTCCTCCTGAAATCTACGTTCTTCTAATCAACTAAACCAGGTCTTTAGTATAGATATAGATGAAATACGAATCAATCCATTTAAGATATATTGCCACAAGTGACAGCATCATTTAATCAATATGAAATAAAGTGCTTTTCCATTTCTCAGCAAAAAAACATCACATAAAACACAATGGTAACGATTGTTTAGGAAAAGAATGAGTAAATCCGCTGCTACAAATAACAATATACACTTGTTATTATCGAACACATTTCTGAGCATTTGTCAATAACCAGTCGAAAGTGCAGATAATTAACACTTTAAAACATCGTTTATGAAAAAGACATTTCTCATGCACAGGAACACTTTAATCCATTATCCTTTTAGCTGTACACAATGATGAAAACAACCCGTCTCTCAATGTAAACAGTGCAGATAGTTTCTATCAACACATTTCCAAATATACCGGTAATCCATAATCCAAAAAAAGGTCACGATCAATCGCCTTCCAAAAATCGCTGGTTTCATCCATTTCAAAACAAGGGCATACAATTTTTTTGGTTAAACAATCACCATGACAACAACCTAAGACTAAATAAAAACAAAATGGCCTATCTACCTACTACAGACCTACATATATGACCTAGAGCTATGACCTTTGAACAAGCCTACAACAATGAACATGTGACATGAAGCAAGCGACTAGCTAACAACTAGGACATTAAAATGTATGTGCATGCTTTACTGTTCCTCATTATGCTAGGTTACAATCTTAATGTATGAGTTATCTCCCTTTATAGCATGTTTTATATCTATACATGCCGTTTCAACAAAAATTAGTGTCTGTTGTAGAAATTACCCTTAAAATGAAAATATGAATATAAGTTTAGCAATGGAAATTCCCTTCACAAGGGAGATAACCCAATATAGTCCATAAAGTATTAAATAACCGAACAAACAACAGTTTCTTCTTGTATATTTCAATCTACCTGTCAATTTAACCAGCAAATTATACTTAAAAAACAGCAAGCACTAACTGCCATTAAATGATGGCATGTTTTTGCATCCCAATTTTAATTGGATGATAACTGCCAAGGTCGCAAGTTTTACATTTTTTGAAATTTGATGCAGATGTTTTCAGATGTAGAGATGTTTACCAATCATTATACAAGAGTATTCTAACTAAGTAAGCAATTATCAAGAACACAGTTAAAATCAAACCAAGTGCAGGAATACACAATCAGTGTAGAAGATCTGTCTGAATCCCACAACAGGTCATCGAGGGTACCCTTCATGTTTATTTGCATTCTAGCACGACTAATAGCAATTAAGATTTCTTTACACTGGTGATAATGAGATTGGGTGTTTAAAAGATTATCAAAGCAGCTGACAGAAGGTAAAAAAGTTAACCATCCAACAAAAGAGGCATTTACCAGCTGTTTTCCCAAATTACGAAGAACCAAAAAACTGTTCTTGTACAAGTCCATGTGTTAAAAAAAACACATCAGTCAGGAATTTGTGGGTTTGCCAAGTAATCGAACCGTAGAATCAAAACCGATGAAAATAGAAAATATTTGATACTTTTTTTATATGTTTTGCTTGCCTTTTTTTCGCTAATTATTGTTACTTTTATCAATATCATGCGATTATCTTGCAGAATGTTTTGAAATATTGGCTCCGAACGTAATCCCCCGCCAGTTTTTTTATATACTTGATTGTTTTCACAGTCTATTCTTACCCCTGTCAAGTTCAACATTAAACCTCTAATAAAACACCACTTTGGGTTGGCATATATTTTTAAATATTAAAAACACAGACAATATGTTGACTTTTCACACTTTTCCTTCAATAACCTTAAATTTTTTTTCAATTTTTAAAGAAAAAGAATGGTTGCAATTGAACCAAAGCTTGCATGACACTTTTGTTTAATCAAAGAAAAGATTATTTTTTCAACACTTTCTTATTATAGTAAATTTTTTATAACCCTCCATATTTGTATTACATAATAATTCACCAATATTTGACTGTTTCAAATTTGTATATTATCGAAACAAGGTTATTAATTTCAAAATGTCATAAATAATCTCTACCATCAAAAAACTTACGAATAATTATATCAGTAATCTCTCTATTCTTTTTTTTCAATGCAAAACAAAAGAACATTCAAATCAAAAGCCAAGATAAAATTGAAATTTAACCAAAAAAATTTTTTTATGAAACATACATGTGTATTGCTTGTCAAAGATTTCAATCTCATAATGTACTTGTTCACAATTCATGATTGTATCAAAAATCCAATTACGTAACGTTTTTGATCCCAGTTTAAATCAAGACCCCAACAAAAAATTCAAATGTTCAAATTTTAATACTAAATTCTTAAATCCACATTCACAAATATTCACATCAAAGAGATGCATAAAATTGAGAAGCAGACATTTATGTGCTCAAAATTTACTATTAAATTCGGTCCTGATGTTTTTACAAATGTTCACTTCAAAGACCATCTTACTGAGAAGTTAGAGCAGACCTTTCATTTATTATTGGGTTGATTTTTGATGTGATAAAACTAGCTCAACTTGATTTTTTCTTAATCCCATCTATATTAAAAAAAAATATCATTTTTTAATATTGCAAAAAATTTTGACAAATTTAAATTCAAAATAATTCCCGATAAATCAACAAAATTTTAAACTAAACATGCAAAGTTGAGCTAATTTTGATCAGAATTATAAAGGAATTGTGGGAACTTCCTGTTTTCCCACAATTCCCTTTGGTTGTATCAATATCATACCTCGATGTCTCATGGTTTGTTTATCAAACATAAGCATTGCATCTTCAATCTGAAAAAAAACAAAGAAATATTTATTTAATTATAAATTCTTAAAAGTTGAATTTTATAGTAATGCAAACGATGTCTTTAAAATTGATAAATACAAGCACTGTATGGGTGTCAGTATTATACCCAGGATGTCAAACAATTACCTAAATTAATTGTTATAAAACATTGGATTGGGTGTGTATACATCAATGTGTATTCATATCACTGCCAAATAAGGTCATGGATTAGACAGTTGTTAAACTTTTTGGTCTTTTGTCCTAAACATTGTTTAAAAAAAAATGTCCACTTCATTTGTCAGAACACGTTTCCATATTACACATCAGACCACAGCCTTATAACAAATGCTACACAACTTTTCTATAACATAGAACCCACTGTGACCATTTCTGCAGACGACATATTTACTGCCGATTTTGCCTGTTTGCACACAATAACCAGAAACTCTAACGTAAGTGCAAAGTATTCCTAATATAATCATATAAATATAACTAACTGCACTTTTATACTCCATGCTTCACTTAAGAGTTTTATTGACACATCTTCAATGACGTCAATTACATTTTTAACTTTTGCAAAAAAATTTGAATTCAAATAAAGCATACTTTAGAAGTAGAGAAAAAACATTAATTGAGCAAATTTCACTTCATGAAAAGCAAACACGACTCTGCTTCTGTCAAACACATCCAATAAATATTTAAATTCAAAACCCAATAAAAAATAATTAAAATTATAGCTACATGATATTACTTAAAATTGACCGCCACATGCACATTTATTTGATAATTATTCAATGAAAAATCTATCCATATATTTATTATTTATATGAATGGGTTACTAAATTGAAGGCTTGCAGTTTTGTGACATCATTAAAATTAAAATTCAACAAAGTTAAAGATTAATATATAGAAATTTGAATGCTAGATAACAGTTGTATATATTGAATGCCTAATTCTGAGAGTATAATGAGCAGTAAAATCTATATTCAGGATGATAACAAGTTAGTAAAATATATTAATACAGTAACAGAATGGACATGGCTTTTTTTGACTGAATGGTTGCTTGGTGTCCAAGAAGCAGGATTTTTGCTATATTCAGGATGACGTTACATAAAAGGTGACAAATGATGGCAGTGAGAAACATTGCTTTAACCCTGACCTTTCTGGGAACACCCATCACCCATTACAAATTAAAGAACGCCAAAAAAAACCTGATTAAAAACAAAGTTTCATTGGGAATAGACTTGAACATTCAATAAAGACAACACTTGTCAATTTCATTTGAAATGATACTGACAATTCAATCCATTTCTTGATTTGCTATTAATAACATTATGTTAGCTATAAACATGAAGTCAATTTGAATATATTTTTTCCTTCTCTAGAGGAAAAACCAATGAACCTTATTTAACGACTGATTCATTAGATCTCCCGATCTTTAGAAATTTTATGTGATGTGATCGGAATCAATAAAAATTTATTTACAGCCGGCTGTTGATTGAATCAGATCTCCTCACTGCAGAAAACACCATGGTTATCAATCCATCAGTAATACAGATATGACGGAACAAATTAAAACTATACAGAAGTTAAGGAAAATACCATGTACTGTAGTCAGTAATGGTACATGATGTAACAAGCTACAAATCCCACATAACACGCATGACCCCATGGTATAAGTGTATGTAGCAAAGTAACATTTAGAAGTTGTATTTCCTATATTTTTCACAATAGCATTTTTGCAGATAGAAAGTGTGGAAGGGGGGTGATGGGCGAAAGATACCAAGGTTCAACATTCACCATTCCTAATTTCTAAGTTGCCTGGACTAGATGTTTTGATTTTAAATGACGCAATTTGATCTTTTGCTGTAACACGTTCACAAAAAAACCATTAATACTACAATAGGAAATTATTGCATTTAATTCCAACTTCATTCATACAACTATTAATTAGGCAACAGATATTTGAAAATATTTTGTTCAAGAATGTTTGGTTATTGAACTCTGCCCATGATATCTCATTAGTTGGTAATTTGAAACAAATTGACCCTTAATAGGTCAACGACATCATGGAAACTTTCTGTCAATACAGCAAACAGCAAAGGCTATTTTAACCGTTTTTTCTGTCTTTGTGTTGTAACTTTAATTCTTGATTTCCTTGCACGGAAAAATGGATGTACTTAATTGATTAATCATTTCTGATTTGTTCCATGCATGTAAATGACACAACAGTCGTAGATTGTATCTTAGGGGATTTATAGCTTTCTATCATCCCACTTTCCACGCTACAGCAACGCCAAAGCTTAAGAAAAGACGATCTGTGTTCAATATAATTCTTAAACTGAGAAATATCTCAAAATATATCGTTTGAAGTTCTATCAATTTTATTTTCACAATGATTTGATTAATTTAGGAAGCAAATTATTGGCTTTTATTCATTCTGATAGCATACAAAAGGGAATTGGACATTCATTTTAAAACAATCACTAAAACTGAATCAGATCTTCATTCCTGAAAAAAAAAAGGTAGTATCTTGAAATCATATCTGAAAGCATACATCTAACCAAAGGTCCTAGAAGTAAAAAATTCTCTCCTAAAACTGTAACTGATAAAGCAAGTAATTCCTGTATTATGAATTACATATATTAAGTGCTGCCGTGTCAGATTTGAACCTTATCCATAAGCTAATAGCATTATGAATAAACTGCAGACAAGTCTCCATAAAAAACCTATATATTATTATACCAGACACTGTCATAGATTTGATTAAAGCTACTATTAGAACCAACCATCTGTAAAATTAAAATATTTAGCGAAACAAAATTTTCCCTGCCTGGCAGTCATCACATCATGGTTAAGATTGGGGCTCCAAAAAGGGTGATATCATATTATACAAGTCAAAGAGACACTCTAGGAAGGTAAGAGGATGTTAGCATAAGGTCATAAGATTCAGAATCTTAAGTCACGAAAATGATACATATCCATAAGGGGGACAAACATTTTAAGTATGCACAAACCTCCACTTCCCACCATACAAATCCTGCTGATCTTATAATAGAAATTTTAGAAAGATTCCTGTATCCAGAATATTTTTAGAGCACAAAAAAACCCAAATGTGAAGAGCAATGAGGCTACAGCAAATTTAAAATGCAGAGGCCAAATCATCTGTACTTAAAGAATGCACTTATACCTTGACCTAAACTATGGTAGACTGATTTTGACACTGAAGAAGTAGACTAAAAACCAGAAAATTACACTCTAAAGCAATGTGTGGGATAATCTTAGAAAGAAGATCTGCTAAAGGTACACCAACATCACCTGCCAATGATACTGGTTGCCACGTTGAAAAATTGCTAATCTTGTCAATTTAAACAATCTAATCCATTAAAGGACATTTTTCAAATCAAACCACAATAGTTACAATTTTGCTTGGTAGTCATGTCTTAAAATGATGTTCTGAATAAACAACAAAACATAGGTTGCGGAAATGATTTATAAAATTTGTCGAATCTTAAATCATGGCCGATGACAACTTAGAAACCTGTAAATATTTATGTTATTTACCACTAATAAAGAAAAAACACAATTTTCTAATTTAAATACATTAATATCATGTCTTTAACATGGGTTTTTCGTTCCTTACAGGATAAGACACATTACAATTAAATTTATCGTTTAACTAATCGCTTTCATTATAAAACTAGTTTTATGTGTTGTGTTTTGTTCTGCTTAAACATGAAACATTTCCTTTGAATGTGTGATTAAACATTTAAATTGTTCTAAAGGCATCATATATCTTTTCAAGTCTCCAAGTGCAATATGGACGAATACTTTTCTGAAACAGACTTTATTTGTTATCCATGACCAAAACAGTGACATTTGATCGTGTGATCGTTCAAGGTTGCACATTTTCTCTAAACAAAACAGGATTTAGTCACCCGCATGTCAATCAAAGGGCTAACAATAGCTCTTTCAATAGACATGTCAGTAGGACTGAATAGGCAACTGTTAAACCGTAGCTATCATTAAAATATCTCAGCACAAAAAAAACGTAACAATAGAACAATAGCGTCAAGTTCTCCCACCCACAATAGACCCAAAGTTTAAAACTGATTACGTTAACTGCATAAACAGCCATCTAACAAAGGCATGCCCCATCAAACCGAAGTCAAATGCCGATTCTTCCCGCCTTTCAACGCTAATATGCACGTAAATATCATAAAATAATCTGAGACAATTGTGGGGCAATAACAGAATGTCGTCACAAAATATGATCGACAGTTCAATACAGAGGGTGCAGCAGAGCTTCACAACCACGGAAGTCTTTTATAACATCATAATTTTATCAGATATTTATAAGATTATTAATTTCGTCACATTTTGTGTTGTAATCTTTTATCTGACCACAGAATTTGGGTTGTCAATCATTTAAATTTCTTTCATGAAATGAACAAACTGTTTATCTAGACAATCAGAATATTTTAATTCTTATATGGAAATCAAATTGCATTTTTATGTAATTTATTGCGTACAAAATGAAGGTAAATTATATTTCATAATCCATCATTTTGTTCTGTTTTCTTGATTTTTTTACTGTTAAAATAGTTAATATGCATTCACTGACAGCATTTTTTCTATTCTGATTTTCATATGTACATTGAAATTGACAATTTTTTTCGTTTAGATTTAGAATGTCATCGAAACATTGCAAAAATGAAAAATTTTCTCTGAAATAAATAAATTACATTAATTAATAACGTGGTTTATTTTGTATTAGATTGCCTTCAGGGCATATTATTGATCGTCCCAAGCATAAAAACCTGTATTGTATAGAGTTTCATTAAAATTTGAAACCTATAAACTGTAATAAATGTAACAAAAATCTTTAAAACATTACACAACACAATACATAGTTCAATTTTCCTTGCATAATTTATATTGCAAATTGTTTACTAATGTTTTAATTAAGTAGTGTTCGACTGCCATATGAATAACACTTGTACCAGGGACCTAGAGACAGCCATTTATTCTGCCATCAAAGAAATTCCAAGACAAAATAAGTCTCAAAATTAGATAGTGCTGTATAACATTTCATTTGATTTCTTGTAGGCAAAAAGACATTAATTGGTGCAATTTTCACCACACATAATTGCAGGTTTAACCCAACATAATTGATGCAATTTCTCTGCTGCCATTTTTAAGTCCTGTACAAAACTGTTAATTTATAATAAAACTTCGCCACTTAGACAACTAAAACATTGCCAAAATACATCTAAGTTCAAAGAATTCTTAAGTTCTAATGTTTTCTACAGAGTGCATCTTTTTCCCTTTTTAAGACAGATTCTATGAAATAAATTTATTAATACTTCCTGAATTCTCTCTGCACTTCAGATTTCTTCTGTGGCTTCCTAATCGGATTTAGATCTTGCTTTTGAACTGATTTTAGTGAAGGCATGAAGTCTATTCTGCTTTGTACGAGTTAAACCCCAAGAAATAAAACAAGATCACTTAAAAGATTCTGCAACTCGGAATCATTTCCGGTAAACCTGTCAGTGTTAAGAATTAGGTCATTATAATCAGCTAATTTCTGCTTCACGTGTGTCTTTAAAAGCCATATTTCATTATTATTCTACAATTTCAAACTTCTAAATTCTCAATGCAAAATATCCACTGTTTTTGGATTGAGGACAATAATTTGCTCACCATGATGAAAACTATGCATTGAAATAGGATTAGATCCAATACAAAGCAAAATTTAAACAATAGAACAAAATTCATCAAATTTGAAAGTCAGTGTTCAAGGACAAAGTAAATAAAACTCTAAAAGATAGCTGATGGATTCAGTATGGACATGATCTTATCAATTTCCTTTCATTGAAGTAAGTGTTTCATAAACACAGACAATTATTTAAGTTTACATCACAAAATGCCTTTCATTGTATTGGTCCTAATTTACATAAATAAGAATACCTCTTTATAATGTGTTTACAAAAACCCTATTGAACAAAAGCACAGGATCTATTAATCGTGCCAAGTCTCATTCAATTTTAGCTAACTTTCTTTCTCTTAAATAATGACATCTTCATATAAGACTTCTTTTGTGTATTTAGTTTGAGAAATGACATCATGGATAGAAATTCACTTCATACAAGGACTGTATTATATATGTCGATTGATATGTGTAGGTATTGTAAACCTGCAATGACAATCTTTACTTTCTTAGTGAAATGCTTTAACAATTCAATTACAATCTTGCTTAACAAAAATACAAACACAGGTGGGTTTTGTCCCCCCTCCCCCCACCACACAAACACAGGTGGGTTTTGTCCCCTTCCCCCCACACACACCGGTTGGCTATACATGAAGCTTGCATGTATAATCCCTCGGAAAATCTTACCTATGCATTATGCACAATATTTTTTTCCAAAGGATCGAAGTAGAGTGTACACCAGCAAGCTGCCCACTGTAGACAGGTTAGGGATAGTCTAAATCAGTGACCTGCCCACAGCAGACAGGTTAAAGATAGTGTACATCACTGGGCTGCCCACTGTAGACAGGTTAAAGATAGTGTACATCACTGGGCTGCCCACTGTAGACAGGTTGAAGATAGTGTACATCACTGGGCTGCACATTAAAAATCAAAAAGCAAATACATGCTTTTGGTCAATACATCTATGAATTGACCACGCTACTTCATATCTATGGAATAACTACACCACGTATCTCTAGCACAAATTACATAAATTAATCAAAACAATCACAACTTCGCTAGCCAACGCTACTTTAATGTCAGTTTATTCATTATTTTTTCTCGCCATTAATGCTTGATACTGATTTCTCCCAATTTATCATAAACTTATTAACGATTTCCTTTCGCTTGACAGTCCTACCGCAAGTCTACAGGATTGTTACGATAAACGAAGTGGTCATTGATTGGAATACTTTCATACATGGTAAATCTCGGCACAAACACTCCAATCAATACCAGAAGATACCGCTACATATGTATCGGCACTAGAAACAGAGAACAATTTTTCAACATGTCAAATAAAGAATTTCATTACACGCTTATCTACTATAGCCAAAAAAACAACCAATCTAAATAAGATCTGAAATCAATAGGGAAATAGCACGAGTGTCTACATGATGGACGACTAGATATAACCACAATGGTAAAAGCTAATAAGTCCGACCAGAGAATCAAAGAATTCCAGCGAGGGATTGGAAATCATTCCACTCTTACGGAATAATGGCTGTACATTACCCAAAAGTAAAAACAGGCACATCAGAAAATATTTATACATCCACACTTTTAAGACATTATTATGAATCATCCATTTATCCAAGGCAGCTTTTTAAAAATGTATTTTTGTGCATAAAAGTCACAGAGCCCAAAAATGTCCTATTTTACAGATTTCTACTCTTACTAAGAATACAACAGTTTAAATGCTGAAATTGTCACAAGTAATTAGTAACAACAGCCATCCATAAACATTTAAATGGTCCATGTCAAGAATTTTTGACCTTTTGACCTTAACAACATGTCTTAGCTAATTTGTGCCTGTACCAAAACACAATTAAACTTCAATAAATACATGCCTTTTGACATGCCCAAATTAGTCATAATAATGATTGATTCGTGCCATAATTGTCATAACCATTCTCCATATTCGTAAAAGGCTCTTAAAACAAAGAAATAGTCCTGTGGGTGAAATAAAAATGTGGGCAAGACTTTATGTGGACAATGTTTCAGTACTGGCTTCCTGACAGTTATGGCAGTATTGAGTGCTTATTTGGGCAATAAATGCAACTTTTCTAGAGTGCAAACTTCCCCAAGGAGATTTAGAAAACCCTAAAACCCTCTTTTGGATAGCAAAATTTATGAAAAGGCAGATTGATGTCCAAGAAATCTCATATAATTGTTCTGTTCATAACAATTTTTATCTTTTGTGAATCACTAGGATGATTCCCATGAGCACATGGTAACCACGACCTTGTATATGGTACAAAAACACAAGTTACACAGTATTGGTATCACCCCAAACAAGGGTTGATACAAAAACTTCAGATTTAATTATCTCACGAAATATGCAAAACACCAAAATGAACTTTGATTACATTATTATGAAATTGACATCTGCAATTAACATGTGGGGCAAGGATTTGATAAAAAGCCATATCTAATTCTCAGGGACACAAAATGTACATTTCAGAGATAAAAATCTTTTTGAACTTGATCATTCTTAAGGTTGAATCCTTGTTCGATTTAATCACTTTTTTTTCTTTTCAACAAAATGCAACACATTGTCAAATGCCTGTTTACAAAGATTCGCACACATCAATACACAAATACTTGATCTTCATTTGCAAAATCAAATATCAAATTATCTTTTGAACAATATTGACATTAAATAAATCATTTGAATTCGATGGACTTGAAAAAAGTTTGCAGGATAGTTTACTATATCTCACCAGCTGTTGTCCTCTGTGTGAAAAAAGAAAACTCTGACCTTAGCCAACAGTGAGTTCCTTAACAATCACAAACGTTATCTTGATTTTTTTTTCATTGAAATCTGTTTCTCATTTTTTAAAGAATCAATGATGAAACAGATGACACCCCCTTTTTGCGTCAGAGAAATAAAACACTGAGAAATATGATCCTAATAAATTAATTACAAGAATATGAGGTCAACAGGTCAATATTTTTTTTTTGTAAAGTACAATGTCTTAGTGAAATAAATTTTTCATCTTTTATTTTCCTTCCAAGTAACACCCAAAAGTTGTCCTTTAAAAACATGTTGTCCCCCTGAAGAAGGTGGTCTACCATTGGACATTTAAATAAATGTACAAGAACTCACATTTCCAACTATTTTTAGGAACATATGTTTCATAAAAATTTAATTCTATAAAAAATCAACCATCATTGCCTGCATACAATCCATAAACAAAGTGCTAGCATATAAAAAAGACGAACCGTGTCTATGTCCGTTTCAAAGACAGTGTAATTATACACAAATTCAATTTCTTATTCATCAATCCACAACTGATGCTATTTCTTATTCATTTACATAGTATTGACTTATTTCTGACCATTTCAGCATTGTTGGTATTTTTTACCTGTACAAATAATTAAGCTCACAAATTCTGCCGATTATCATCTATTCATAATTGATAGCCACAATGATTAAAGATTCTGTCTCCAAGGAATACAATCAGTGAAGTAAGCAGCCAATTCCGCAGCTACCAGAAAAAAGTCATTAGTATGGCAAAGCTGTGAACAACTGTCACCAATAATGCAACTCACGTTGACAGTTTTTGTCCAATCCTCTATTTATATGCTTAATAAAGTGTTGATTTGTTTTATATTGTGTTTTAATCAAATGATATTTTCTTCTGACTGATAGATTAACTTAGGATAGTCATATAAAGGGTACAGACAAACAAGGATACAGTCAGATTAGAGAACAGTCAAACAAGAATAGTCAGATTAGAGAACAGTCAAACAAGAATAGTCAGATTAGAGAACAGTCAAACAAGGATACAGTCAGATTAGAGAACAGTCAAACAAGGATACAGTCAGATTAGAGAACAGTCAAACAAGAATAGTCAGATTAGAGAACAGTCAAACAAGGATACAGTCAGATTAGAGAACAGTCAAACAAGGATACAGTCAGATTAGAGAACAGTCAAACAAGAATAGTCAGATTAGAGAACAGTCAAACAAGAATAGTCAGATTAGAGAACAGTCAAACAAGGAAACAGTCAGATTAGAGAACAGTCAAACAAGGATACAGTCAGATTAGAGAACAGTCAAACAAGAATAGTCAGATTAGAGAACAGTCAAACAAGAATAGTCAGATTAGAGAACAGTCAAACAAGGATACAGTCAGATTAGAGAACAGTCAAACAAGGATACAGTCAGATTAGAGAACAGTCAAACAAGGATACAGTCAGATTAGAGAACAGTCAAACAAGGATACAGTCAGATTAGAGAACAGTCAAACAAGGATACAGTCAGATTAGAGAACAGTCAAACAAGGATACAGTCAGATTAGAGAACAGTCAAACAAGGATACAGTCAGATTAGAGAACAGTCAAACAAGAATAGTCAGATTAGAGAACAGTCAAACAAGAATAGTCAGATTAGAGAACAGTCAAACAAGAATAGTCAGATTAGAGAACAGTCACATAAGGATACAATCCTAATCAAAAGATAACCCAAGACCTAGTTTCAAACTTTACAGTCTGTATGCAATATATTTCAATAATACCACGAGCATTTGATATCTGTAATTTGTTTTTTAAATTTCAATTTCAATTTTAAATATTAAACGATTCCCCAAAAAGATATAAATCATAATTTGCAGTTTAAATTGACCCAAAAAAACTTCTTTTTCAAAACCTCTCAAGAATATTCACAAGAGAAACGAAAAAGACTAGTGTACCAATTGAGCCTCACAATGAAAATGAGATCTGCCTATAAACCAGAAAGCCACAATTACAGGCTTGGTTAAATGCATTCCTCAATAATATTACAAAATCAGCTTTTAAAACCTCCCACTTTGGCAGTAACATGACATTTTGCACATTTAATTACAGATTATGCTCAACACTTGACAAAGGGCATGCAAAAAATATTTAATTAAATTGCCTCCCTGCAAAGAAAACATCTAAGTTGTGTAAAATGGAAGATTTTGTCCGAAGTATCGAAAGTTGCTATGTGGGAGAATTTATTAAGTTACACGACTGCAGCAAAGACAATCAATTGGAAAAGTAAGCATGCGTGGTCAAAGTTAGATGAAATCAAAAATCAAGTCTGTTTCATTGCGACTCGACTTCCCCTTTTAAGTAGTTTAAGTTTATCTCTCCTTTAAAAGATTCTAATCATGCGGAGAAAAGTTTTGCATAAGAATCCTCAAAATGGCAACATAATCCTTGTAAAAAGTTGATACGGTGAGAAAATATACACTTTTTTCCACTTGATTAAATTTTACAACAAGGCTGTCAAAATCTTTGAAATTTATGTCAAAAGCGTATTAAAAATTTCTCATTTTTAAATTCTTTAAAACGCTCTATTGACACATCTGACAAGTTCATGCACTGAAAATAAAATTAGGAACAATCACTTTATTTACCAAAAATGAGGTTTTTCGTATTTTTGGGCAGGGATTAAACAAAAAAAATTCTGCACGTATGCTCAGGGAATCATTTGTCATTCGCAATGACGTGAACAAAGACAGCATATAGATCTATAAGTATAAAAAGATCATGGAAATCCTGTTAATCTCTCGGCAGGTCTATGAAGATTTTAAATATGATCCCTTCGCTAAATCTGACATTAAAAATCCAATAAAAATGTATTGAGAAAACCTATTGAGCTCTCACTTCTTCAAACAATGATAAAGCATCTTGAAATGATTGATTTTAAATGAACTTATCGTGTACTATTTTACCAAATTTTTCAGTCTGGTTTCTACGTTTCAGTTTGATTTGGCTCACAATGATTTGTCCCGCCCCATTTTAGACAACTGTATTCATGATTACAAACTTGTGTCCACATCTTGAACTGACAAAAAACACAGAATGGTTACCAATATCTCAAAGGTTTTGAATAAATAAATCAATTTACAATTTGCCTTTTCAATTCCCTAAACTTTTCAATTTGTTAAAAAAAACTATCCCCAATTCTGAAACAAACCATAAAACAGACAAACACTTCTGCAAGATGCAATTAATTTTATAATGAACACGACAACACAGTGCAAATGAGAAAATTATCATAAAGAGTAAATAGTTCATAACAATCCACCTATACCAAGGCGCCAAACACTGAAAAGCCATCCCTTTGAGTTTGTCATTAATACAAATCAGCTGAAAAGGTAAAAAAATTTTAATTCTTTTCACTTTCGGAAACTCAATTATCGTAAGCTGAAAGTGAATTAATTATTCAATTTGAAAATTACAACTACTCAACTCAAAATATTATAAAAACTATTATTAAATAATGCAACATAAAATTATCTCATTTCGTATTGTACAGGTTTATTGTAATGCATTTTTCAACCATCCAGAACAATTACCGACAATGGTTCGTATGTACAGAGGAAACCGACCTAGCTTCGCCGTATTAAAGCAAAGAATTTTGTTTTCAATACAAATAAAAAGAAGTTTTTACAGTGAGATTATAAATGTTCAACACACTTGTTGGAATTACGCAAAAAACAGATTGGGGGAGGAGGGGTTTCTATAAAACGCATGTACCAAATAAATTTCACATAAAACCCTAATACATGCCTCCAGATTCCCAAATATAGCAAACAAAGACCGTAGGTTACCAGGATCTCCACAAATGACCGGTTACCTCTGGACAGGTTTACCTCTCGTTAAGTACAGGTAATTCGTACAATCAGCTTCAGTAACAGGGACTAATGAAATTATGGGATAATCAAAGTCTCTTGCAGTTACAGGTGTAAGTACTACAGGTAATCATATGTAGATAAACCACTTGATGCCTAGATAATCACCACAGGTGTCTGTCAGCTCAGTATTTTTACATGAATTATGGGTATGTGTTCTGCAAGGATTGTGGTAAAACTACATGGCTAAAGGTCCAGGTATGTAACCAAGACAACAAATTAGGGTCTTGTCAAATTGCTTTTGTCTTGTCATGGTGCATGGTGACAAAACTGCGGGTGGGACGTTTATATACTCAGATACGTGTTCTGAACTGTTTGTACACATGTCAGACATATGACTACAGTGGTCGGGGACTCTCTTGATGCAGGAAATAAAACATTTGACCACACACTTACAATTTTTTCGGTTCATTTCGGAAATTCAACATCCCCAATTTTGTTTCACCTTGTTTTAACAAGCAAAAAATGTAAACAAAAATCAAACACTGTGCCATCAGACTTGAGCATGGTCAAAGTCAAATGGATGTCAGGCAGTACAGCTTTACACAAAATAAGATATTTCACTTTGAAGTCGACAAATATTTCTGTTGTCCTAAGTCATTTGAGCTTATTATTGGTGCAAAACAATCAATTATTCTCATTGTAAATTATATTGTCAGACATGATCATACAAAGTTGTATTAAAAATGGCTGACCGTCCAAACCACAGACATGTACCGTTATTGAAATACACTGACAATGACCAATGAGCCTTCCTACAACGTGATAGGATAACTCCCGCCAGGTGACCGATGACTTATAACAATTCATAATCCTTGTCCAGGCGTTCATCTAAGATCCAACCAGGTGTATGACAGTCATAATAGATTATTACATTACGTACCTGGGACGATCTTCAATCAATCATATATTTAATGTTAGAGTGGGCATCAGTAGAAATCATTTAATCAATACTGTCGCATTTAGCGAGGAAAAAAGATTGCACGGAATTTCCAGGGTGTTGGTGTGTTGTGGTGTCATGCTACACGATTTTGTATTTTTGTTTCTAATAAAGAGGTAGAAATTGATAAATTAAATGTGCATACATGTCGACCAATCAAAACAAAATTTCATATAAACATGTACAGTTATAGATTTCTGGTAATATCAAAGTGCTAAGATACTGTTAGGCTGTATATTGTAATGAACAGCTTTTGTCGTTGTCTCCAATTATGAAGTATGAAATGAACATCTTATCTTTAGGTAATGTGTAGCAGATATACAATTTTCTCTTCTTGTATCGAGCAATTTTCGTAAAAACCTTTCAAGAGTTAATAACAGTCAGGCCTCCATGATGGTTCAAGGACCTGAAATCCCATGATGTCGATTTTAGTGATGCAGTTAATTCACCAATCTGATCAGATGAAGCTTCATTGTAAAAAAAACTTCAAGGCCGAATCATTTAATGCATACAATGTCACATTTCTCATCCAACCAACATGCACACTGACAGTGTGCTAACCAAATTAGTAAAATTCAATTAGCATTTCCTAAACTTGTCAATAATATTCCTGCAATGCAGTCGCTACCCTATTTACCATCAACCGGCATCTAAATTCATTGTTGATTATCTTAGCGATCACTGTAATCTTATAATGCGATGGAATATTGATGCCGATCTGTCAATGGTTTCCCTGGTGTTTTTACAGGAGGCCGAAAGAATGCTTGTGACACTTTAAGCTGATTAAAGATCTTATATCTTACATACTTAATTTTGTCTGTTATCTATCATTTGTTTAATCTCATTTCCATGTATTTACTGAGCAAAATCTCCAGGATTGGACAGACTGAACAGGATGATGTCTGAATTGACAGAATACCATGTTGCTGCTTAATGACAATTGACTTTCCCGATTTTCATGTCATAACATGGCTTTAAAATTATTTTTATGACCAGGTAGTGCACATGTAGCTTTTGAGAAAACACGAAAGCCTTGCACTTTTGCCCATATTAAATACATATATATTTTCTATGACTAGTATCCCAAACTGCAACATACGATGCTACACCATTATGTTGTGGCATCTTAACTAAGTGGTGAAGGGCCACATTCCTGTGATGCCAAAGGAATGTGGCCCTTGACCACTTAAATTATTTTTCTTTCTGCTTGGATCCTAATCATTAATTACATCATTAGTCAAAAAAACTTTTGACAAAACAAAGGTCATTTCCATTTTCGTGTAATAAATGGAATAACTTTTGAATGTTTCTTCCTAAATAGAAGGCCATTAACATCTAAACATGAAAAGATGTTTTAACTTCCTGTGACACAATGTTTTGGTGAACTTCTCTGTGTTTACATCCCCATAACAAGTGAGACAAGATACGTGTTTGTCAAACATCCTCAACGTGATATTCTGTAACTAGCGTTTGTCAAACATCCTCAACGTGATATTCTGTAACTAACAACAACCTTTTTACCTATGAATGTGGGCTTCCCATAGGGAGTACATGCTTCCTTAAAAATATGAAAATTTCCCAAGCTTAAAACTGCCCTCTGAAATATTTTTTCCATTCAAAAGTTTACTTTCAAATAAAAATCTTATGAAAAATCTGGGGACCTAGATTTTTTAGTTACTTTGACAAAAAAAAAATTGTCTGACTTTGAGTAAAGTGAGTTAACACAGAAACTTTTCTAAATTTAGGGGAGACAGAACAAGATCAAAATATTTTTTTTCAATTACATAGATCATAAAATGGTTGCTCCCT
The DNA here is from genome assembly GCA_944474755.1 of Limnoperna fortunei. Lineage (NCBI taxonomy): Eukaryota > Metazoa > Mollusca > Bivalvia > Mytilida > Modiolidae > Limnoperna > Limnoperna fortunei. The sequence goes on along the minus strand of OX104121.1, from coordinate 24,057,267 downwards.
ATTACATGGATCATAAAATGGCTGCTCCCTCATAGGCTTTTCAATTATAATATCATAATTTCCATTAAGCCATTGAATTAAAAAAAAAAAACTTGCACAACTTTATAGATCTTTGATATTTTTCTGTTGTGTCGCACCCCCAAAGTTCTTAAACTTAGTTCAAATGGAAAATGGTTTATAATCTCTTATAATTGAGAAAGTTTAAATAGAAGTAAACTTTGTATTACAGTTAACAAGATGATAGCTGTAATTAATGTCAAAATTACTTTGAAAAATCTTAATTAAAATTTCAAACTATATGTATAAGTAACACACACATATATAGAAGTAGACTTGCATAGTATTACATTTAAAAACTTGATAGCTTTAATTAATACTAAAATTTCTTTTAAAAGTCTCGATCAATTTGAAATTGTTGAAATAACACACCACATGTATATTTTTATATATTTCTCAATAATAAATATGGTCATATTTTTCCGAGATCAAAATGGCCACGAAAGAACAAGTACCTAATGAAGTGTATAGAGATAATTACCGTTATAAACCGTGGCAACGGAAACATCATACATGTATAAATATTTACCTCTTCAGCAAATTTTTTTTGGGAATCCCTACTTACTATGTATACACAGATAAATAGCAACAAAGAATTGAAAGGAATTTTTATTTAATCAAAGTAAAAGTGGACTAAAAAAGCATCATCACACCCGTTTTAAATATATTATTATCCGTATTACTTGCAAGACTGCTCAAGCAAAGAAATTTACTTAATCCACTTTAAAAATAACAAGCTTTAAAAAGTCAACATTTTAGATTCCCCTTGTCCCAACTTTAAAATCTAGATTAAAAACATGTTTTAAAAGTAATGTACAGGAACCAGTTCAATACAGTTCAACAGGGTGATTTTTGTATTTAAAACAGTTCAACAAATTTAGCCAATTTTGCATATCTAAATTAAAAAAAACTGCTTTTGTATGGACAACATGCTTAGATCAGACCTTACATGTGGTTAAGACATCCCCATGAATGAACAAAAATTTTAAAAAAAGGTTAAGAACCAAATTTTGAGATAAATTATTGGTACATGGATATATATATACATAAATAACATGTCACCAAACATGCCTATGAAATCTGATTCAAGCACAAATGTCAATTTTGTAATTTTATTTCCATGTCTGAACATATGTATTCAAGATAAGCAATGCTCCGCCGTGGGTTTTCAGCAATACCATCCCAATACTTCTTTCCATGAACTTTTTCTTCATATTATTTTAAATGAGAGCTTAGTTGTAATTTGGTACAGCATAAAAGATATGTAAATAATGGACTTGAGTTTTAAAATGACAGTAAAATAAAAGTTTTGTTGCTGTCTTGTATTCCGTTCAAAAATTTATTTTCACGTAACACAAATATAATACCAATAAAGATAACATGTTGAAAAAGCGTACAGAATTAATTTCCCACAATTACACCCTACTTAAGATCATTACTGAAGAATAATGCATCATGTGCTAAACAAGGTAATATGTTACGATGATGAATCTTCTAATAATTAATGCTCCCTTATTTGTCATGATTATTACAGAATTGACAATTTTTACAAGTGTCAAGGTCAATCAACTCCTTTAATTTAAAAACCTATCAACAATCAATCAATTTCAATTAATTAATGAATTATCTCCCCTGGGAGCTGTAATTTGCAGTTCAGGTACTTTTAACTGAAATCAATATCTTTGCCACAAAAAGTCTAAAGAGGACACAGACAAATAAATTTCTAATATGTAAAGAGGTATATAATTTGCCAGCTTTCTGAAGTAATTATTCTGCAGCCTCTAGACAACTGATTTCCAATTGTTCACTAGTACAATGTACTGTCCGACTGTAGGTCAATTGATATGAAATCTGCTTACCCGTTGAACTAAATATTGAAAATGCTTCTTAACCATTTGTCATTTAATAGTTTCATTAAGGAAATTATCTTGTTCTTTTAAAACCACCATCTTGTGGTGAAACTAATTTGACCTTCAAACGATCTGAAGAAGGTTGCGAGAAAGGACTAGGAGAGTGTGTTCGAGTCCTAGCTTCATTCAACTAACCATTTTCTTTAAGTGATTAGCATTAGACAGTAGTGATAATGTATTTGTGCAAGACTGAATAACTGTTGTATACAAACTTCAACAAATTTTCTGATTTTAATATACAACAAAATGAATTGTTTGTCAGATTTGTTGTGCATGCAGTGCCTACTGAAGGTGTCGTGATTATGAATGAAACATGCTTTTAGAATTTGGGGCTTTTTTTTCCCAATTTCTGATAAGTATTCCAATTATATATTACTTTTTGATCTTACCACGACTTAGATGTATACTTAAATAATCATTAATTTCTTGAAGAGTTCTCTTTGCATACATTAAAGTGTATTATGAAAGGATGAGAATGAAATGTATTATCCAAATGACAGTGTATATGAGAAATATATGCAACTTTCCGTTTCTCCTCTGTCCGATTAGTTTCGAATATTTACATACGAATATCATTACATATTCTGAGATTTTCTATATTAAGACAAAAATTCAATACAAATGACTATTTGATGGTGAAATTTAAAATTTTATAAAATTAAAATTTATTTAGTAGAATATATTGACAATTGGCAAGGGAAAAAAATCACTTTTAAATTAAATTCTTGTTCAGAATTACATCAGAATCAACTTTGCTCTTTAATGTCGAAATTTAAACTTTAAGGAAATCTGTGAGAAAATGTGTATATTAACAATAACTTGTTGAAATGTATCCAAAACATCTACCCTAAATTTACATTTAATAACATGGCTTTAGACCTACATCAATTCAAGATTTTTAATATCCTATCATTTGCCTATTTTTCTAGTTAATGCAATGAACAGGACACAAACAATTACTCTCTATCGTCTCTTTCAACCCTCGATTTGTGACATTAAATCACTTGAAAGTGAAATTAGTTTCGCCACACTACATCTTTTCAAGTATCAATGATATATGAAACACACCCTATGTAATATTTAAAAATAATGTTATAAAAAAGATCCTGTTTGAACTTTGTTTACACTGTTAGATCTGCTGTAGATGCAAGCTTAAGCCTGTTCCATTTAACAGTGGGAAGAAGAAATTGACAAGATAAGCAAAATTTATATTAAAATATGTAATCTTCTTAAAATGTCATCTTTACACATCTTAAAATATAAGTCTTTGAGTGGAAAAAAAGAGAAACATGTCAGTGCTTAAATTGTATACATTTGAATTTATTTTCTACATTTCTTGATAAGATCAGAATTATTTAAAATATAAATAAACTTGTACATGCAATAACTGTTCATGAGAACATCTCTGGGAGCCCTTTTACTATTTTTTTTTACAAATACCCTACATGTACTTTGAAGGTCTCGATGCTCATTTATACATCTGCGCCCCCTATCTGTTTTATATGTATCTTATTTATTGTTCAACTTTACTGTTAATACAATTTATTCACATTAGGTTCAATTATTACGACTACTTCAGAGGAATTGTGAAGGTACACATTTTTCAACTGCAAATAAACACTTAAAACAAACCTACTCAGTCATAATATGCACGCAATGAAAACATTGTAAACAAAACATTATACATCTATTAATAATTCAATGAGGAAACAAATTAAAAACATCTGATAAAGGCAAAAATAGCAGCAAACACATCATCATTCTATTTTTAGCTCTACTTAATGAGAAAATATCTTTTTTTTTTAAATTGATCTTTTGTTGTCAGTATGTGGTGACAAATCAAAACAGACATTACTGACGTAAATCTCTTTAGATTTGTAGTAAAAATTATTACCACATACATTGTCAAGATTTGTTAGCTATACTGACAAGTCAGTTTCTTGCAAGACCTCTCTAACATTTTCTAAACAATGTTTTCCCGGCACTTATTCCCGGCATCCAAGGTCAGGAGAATTCAGGTGTCTCTGCTGTTCCTTTCTCATGTGAATGGCATGGTGGGGGGTGGATGAATTTTGATTTTTTTTTTATTCTGTCAGGAACTTGAGTATAATTACATTCTTAAAAAGAAACAGAATATGCTCATTTCATACAAGGTTAAAAGTCAACTACTTGCCTCCACAGCCAATAAAAATGGCCTTGATTATGAAAATGAAAAATGGCTGACACTGCATTGGTCCATTCAAAGTAGCAGTGTTTTTCATTTTAATGTGTAAAGTGATCTAATTTTTGGTCTACAATACAATTGTACAGGTGCATGCATGTGCTTTGTAAAAAACTATTAAATGTGTTAAAATGACTTCCTTTGTATTTCAATAAACAAAATTCTTTTGTTGAATATCCTAAGTATTTTTGTGGTAAATGCACGATGTCGTGAGAAAACAGGAGAGTATTATTACATGTATTTGTAAATATACCACTTTAAATTTCTACTGAACCACTGCGAAATTAACTGCCAGTTTTAGTCGGTATTACTGAAATGTGAAGTCACATTAGTTTAAACTTTTGTGAATTGGTTCCCATTCACTTTTTTATGTCCAAAACTTTAGTCATATTTTTACAGGTTATTTTTAAAACGACACCAAGAACTCTTTCCACGATAATTATATTGCGAAACATGAATTTGCTCTTTTATTTCACATAAAACTATTGTACTGTATTTTGTAAACACATCAATTTCTAATATTAATTGCTATTAATTTCCTTAATGTCTTAAAATGTACGTCATTTAAAGCATTTTTAATGAATTAGTTTTATTGAAATGATAAAAATAGTTCTAATGTCTAGGCAACACAAACTACAATATATGTAAATCCTTAAAACTTCTGTTTAAATTCAATTAAATTGATTTTAACCATCTTTCATTTAAAAATTTAATTAAAACTTTAACATTAGACTTAATGTTTACTGCTAATTATAGTCCCTGAGACTCCAATTGATAAAATACAAAATTTGTTTAACCTTTCGGTATTTGGTTCACCATTTTTAATTCAGTTTTTTACACTCAGGTCTCTTTAAACTAATCTTTCTCTGGAGACAATTAAATTTAAAACGACTTATTTGAACTATACAAATTTAATAATAATAAAAAACCACCATGAAACAATATATCAGAAGCCTTGTAGCAGAGATAAAATTAGTATGTCTGATGACAATGTCAGTAAACGTGGGATTTCTATTGCATTATATTTTTTTTACTCGTCTGTATAACATCTACTCCCTCCCTCCTTCATTGCTACGGTACCTAATATCACCCCTTTGAATTCTTCATGAAGATGGTTGCTGACTACAGAACATTTTGAAATGAAGCTAGTTTACAACATAGCCATGATTAATATTTGAAAAATCAATTAAACATCCAAGAACCACAAAACACTTTAGACATCACATAGGGAAAAGTTCCCATCAAAGATCTATCTGATGTCTATAGTAAACCACAAAGTGACTCATACAATGATCATAACAACATGTATTTATTCTTGTCTTTTATGGCGATTTCCTTAATGTAAAATGTAACAAAAGTAGGCGGATTCGCTCTGGTGAACTGTCAAGTTAGGGAATATCTAAAAACCAACTAAATGATACAGCATTTTATTTAGTATTTTACTAGCACATAAATCTTCTCAATTTGTTTGTACTTTAAGTTATATATAAATTGATCCAAAATGTTTCCCTACGGCAGATCTTGAGGGTTCATCCATTATTTTTTGTATATGTCGGAGTTTGCACCAATTGCAGTAAAAGCTCTTACAATATCAGATGGTTATTTAATTTTATGTCCCAAAATGGAACCAAGTCCTACATACTTCTTTAATCTTTTGTAAGTGAGTTTTGAAAATCTTTTTAGAAGTACCTCATTCATTGACATATTTCAGCTTTTTTCAAGCCAATGCATACCTTAATAATGTTTACATGTTTTTTTCATATGAACTTCATAACTGCCAAATTATTCATAACAAAATAAAGCAATAAAGAAATTTAAACTGCCAAATCAGTAATTTAGAATCAAATATAGAAGTTTGATGAAAGAATCAAAGGTTGAAGTCTGACGGGAAGTGATTGACGTGTAAATTATATCGTTTCTAATATTTATTAAGCTGATGAAATTTCACTTGCATAGTTCATAAGAAAGTTTCGATACTTCATAAGAAAGTTTTGCACTAAATAAGACTACTACAAACATTTAACCTTTTTAGTATTCAGCTCAGAACGCTTCTCATATAAACATACTGCGGTTTTACATAATAATAATTCCATTAACATCCGATTTAATTTCTATACCCTATTTTTTTTACTGCAAGCTGCTTTCCCTTTTATAACAACTTATATCTTTATTTGCAATAAAGCACTATATTCTATTCAAATATTACACCCGAATCAACTTTCTGCTTCAAAGATTGAGAATAGACTCCGATTTAAAAATTCCAATCACATGACGTTTAATGAATACTAACAGTATAATGTTTATACTGAGACGGGACAATCAAAATGCTGTCGTTGACGAATGATAATTCAATGACGTTCACAGGCCATTGCACTATCTTTTCATTTTAAATATAATTATTGTCAATTCCTAAACAAAAATTTACGTTGCATTGATTTCACTAGCCACATCAACGTTGTTTAATCGCAGATACGGCTGTTTAAGATCTTACTTATGTTAGAAATCAGTATGCAGCTTGGAAATATGTGAATATTAAAATCTCTTCCTCACATGACCTTTAACGGATATCAAAACTGGATCAAGTTTTCTATCGACCATTTTTGCTCAGCAAGTTTCCACAAGTTTTTATAGAATTCTAATTTCAATGTAGACAATTCTGAGATTATTTTGAAGGAAATTCTTTTAGTGACTGAGGTGAGGGAATGGAACCAGTTTTCTTCTTATCAATTACCACCACAAAACTATTTTACAAACTGGGTAATGGGCTCAAACACATGCCTTTTTTATATCACAAGGTACACAGCCATGAGTGTCAAAACCTCAAAAACCTAAATTTGCAGTAATTTGCCAAAGAGCTGACGAGAATTGTGGTACATGTATGTCTATTTTTAACTGCCAAAATCATATATGTTTATTTTTAACTGCCAAAATAATGTATGTCTATTTTTAACTGCCAAAATAATTTAAACAGCTGTTGAAACTGACAAAGTATTGAACATAATTAAGAAATTTACAGGACACCCCAGCTTAAAAACTTCAAATCAAATTTTATACACCTCTCCCAAAAAAACGCTCATTTACACCTCTTACTGAGTGATTTCCCAATATAAATGTAAATAGAACACAGACTCGAGCACATCATAATAAATACTAGCAAAGTATGGTACAATATGCAAGAACATGAAAAACACCATTTTACATTCGTTAATGACCCAATTACAGGACACTTTCCCATATCTCCAAAGTAATGATGATGTTTTGACCAAGGTTACCAGTATAATTAACATTTTATGACCATGTTCCCTGTCTTTCACATGGTAATTTGTCTGCCAGTGAAAAAATGAAAACAATTAACCAAATTTGTGGAAACTTGTTGTTTTTTGCTTTTTTTTCAATGTTTGAAGCTCAATTCAAAATTAATTTAAATAAAGATTTTTTGCCATGTAGCCAACAAAAAATTCCTTCAAAATCATTTCTACTATAAAGCGTGAGTATTAATGTATGATGATTTGTGTTTAATCGGTGTCGTCAACTTTTTGTAACTATGTCTTGAACAAAACTTTGATTTCAGTTGTTACATAGTATTAAAATAAGTTTATCACGGAAAATTCACGACCAAAATATGTTTGAAAAATAGGACAGCATCGTCTATAGAATATGGGATATATTCGTGTTAAACAAATTTCCTTCGAAATGTTACCAAACTATTGACTTTGACCGTTCAAGCTTATAATAAATTTTACACATAAAGTGTTGAATTTCTTTCAATCAGAACAACACTCAGTGTTTCAAGGTGATACTGTAGAAATAATCACATTTTAATATTGGAACAGGTTCAAAAAATTTCTCTTCAAGCAAACATGTTTTGTATGAATACGATACCCTTACAATATATTTCTACCGCAAGTCCAATTAAAATTGTAATTTGTATTCTATTTTTAGACTGACCAATATTTTTTTTGTCATTTCTGTCACAGGTTGTGTCACACTTGTTAATTTTGATTAATTTAATACCTTTAAAGAACATCGGTACTAAACGGAAAACTGATACATAAGTATTGGTAACGACTTATTTAGCCCTTTATTTATTTATATCATTGTGTCAAGTGAAATGTTTTGTTAATTTACGACCATGCATATAAACATATGTAATTTTGAATGGGGGGGGGGGGGGGGGTTTAGATCCAGGATTTTCTAACTTAATACTGTGTACCTTGCATCATAGAACAGCATTTTGCACATTTAAAATGAAGACATGAGAGTTGACCATTAGAATGGAGTAACAAATTTGCTTGTTTGTTTTTTTTTTTTGTTTTATAAACAGGATATTAAAAGTCATAATAATTACCACTACCCCAAAGGGGACAAATTTCTTAATTTTATACCATTACAATATCGTTTTTTTCTCCAGATATGTGGGCATTGTCAACTAACACCAGGTTGTGCTGTTTTATGTGGATAATAATGGCACAACTGTATGAACAATCATTTGCAAGTGCTAGTGCACTGATTTAGGGCACCAGTTCTCTTCCTAGTGGCACCATCTGGTGTTAACTGATACTGCAATATCTAAACATATGAATCCACTTACTTTTCCAAAACCAGAAAAGAAATTTTTGACATCTTCTACTGTCGTTGAAGCTGACAATCCACCAACAAATATTTTCTTTGTTCTAGTGACCATCTGAAACGAGAAAACAAATGGCTTCATAAGTAGTGTTACATTTGTCAGCTTTGTCGGAATCTGGATATTCCGTAGTCTTTTAGCTTTGTTTGGTTGGTTTTTTTTCTTGCTATTTTTTGTACACATTGCATTAATCATAGTCTTATAATAACTGATTTGATGTTAGTTTCTAGTTTCGAAATAGATTTAACACACTACAACTGAGGAATACCTAGAGGTTTTAAATGCAGTGTTACCCTACCCTTTCCATGGAGAGGTTTTATTTGTTTATTATAACATTTGCAGGTAAAACCAATTGACCAAACAGATAAGCCCCTTTTTTTTACAAAATACAGGTCAAATTAGAATGGACGTTGCCCACAGTGACCCCTGAGAAAAAAAATCAAAATTCAACCAGAGCCGTAGTTCATCATGTACAGACAAATAAAACATATCTGTAATAAATTGTACCCACGCAGAATGCATACAGGGTGTCATTATTATACAGCAAATAATGGCAGATTATGTAGTGGCAATTGTCTCCTATAATGATCCTTACCAATCTTACTACTTCACCATTAAACTGTTATATAACGATGTTAATTACATTGTGTATGTTTCACTGTTTGAAGACATCATATCAGATTTGATGATGCAAAAAAATTGACAGATCTTTTCATTTCTGTTATAAATTATTTCTCTATTTTAAAGCATAACCATGTTAAATTTGAAAATGATACTAAAAATCTTATTAAACCAAAGTAGGTAATTAATTAAACCTCTGATCACATATTAAAAAAATTCTGTCCTCATCACCCTCCTTCAACACTATAGGCAGAGAAGCCATTTTTTCACCGATCCTATTTGTATGTAGGCATTTTATATTGACCTTTGACTTTTACATGTACTTCTTTCTTTTCAAAAATGTATTCAAGTATAACAAAATAACACTGACCGAAATGTTCAATATCCTTAAAGAATGGCTACCATGGAGCAAAGAATGAAAAAAAAACCCACACACATTCATTAAGTTTTTGTTTTCATCCCTTCTTCATTTTATTTTCCCATACTGAACAAACATCACTTTGATTCAGATTAATGTCAACTTCTATAAACAACAACAAAAAAATAATCGTGCATGTCTATTGACGCTTACACAAAATGCCTTAATCTTCCTACGATTACAAAAGTTATGAACGTTACGAGGTAACTGAGAATAATTTTAGCGCACTTCAAATTATGTCACAATGATGCTAATTACTTAAGAGCCAAAGTGACGTCTACAAGACTACATTGATGACGTGCCCAATGTAAACATAGATATGAAATAAGAATAAGAATTTTTTTGCTTTCTTGTATTATAACTTAAATATTGACACATCTGACAAAAAAAAAATGGGTTATTTTATTACACATTATAACTGACTAGTCTGGCAGATTTTTATCTATTATATAGCTTTAAAAACAATACTTTTATGATGCCAGAAATAAAGGGGGAGGGGAGGGAATAAAACAAAAATTCATTCTCTAATTATGTTTTAAAGTACCAGGAAGTTAATGCATTCAAGTGACCCCTCCCCCCCCCCAAAAAAAAAAAAAGCATGTCAGTTCAATCAAACATCCACCAAACATACTTATGAAACATTTTTTTTATGGAGATAAAACAAAAGGGAATATCAAATGACCGATATACAGGTCATTGGAGATCTGTAATAGATTATCAATCTTGTTACCTGTCATCTCATATACAGGTACAACACAGGTAAACATTTATACCTTTATCTTTATTACCTGTATAACAATCAAATATGACCTTATTGTAACGAGTCACATGGTGTATTTATTGAGACAATAAAAAAAAAAACCAAATGGTACAGAGGGCTTCGCAAAACTTTGTGAAAATAGGGGTGGGGGGTAGGTGTTATCTTAGCTCTGTAAATTAAAATCACAAAATATTTTTCCTAATTTATTTTGAGACAATTAACACGATTCCAAAATCTATAAGTGATGTCCATTTTTATTGCATTAATATACAATCTTGTTATTCCATAATTGTTGACATGTACAATACACAATAAAAACCAATTCCATGTCAATATAAAATATAAGGCATGTACATGCATTTTTATGTCTGACAAATCTTTGCTGGTAACATTTATATTAATTTATTATATGTATGACAATTTTATAGCATGTTTACTACGGAATTGCTTTCTCTATTATTTAACGAAATAAACAACTTTATATGGTTCACAAGATATTGTAAAATCTGTACTTTTCCCTCCAACATGTTGACTTAGCACAACAAAGTGAAAATTTGGGATTCTTGATTGGTATACACTTACAGTTTCAACAATCTTTGAAAGTTGTTAGACAATGCTCTTAATACTCTTCAAACAGAACAACAAACAATTTGATTGGATACCAATAAAATGTTACCTAATAATATCCTGCCAACATTTTACACCTTTTGTACCTACAAGGGTCGTAAGATTATGACAATAAATTTACTATTACAAAATTCAAATATTTGATCTGGCTATATAATTTGGTCTTTTCTAAAGTGGGTGGTCCTTTGATTGTTTATGAGATATATCTTAATTTTGGTTAACGGAAACGAATGTTTGAACAGTCAGATTTTTCTGTGATATTCTGTTATTTGTACAGATTTTTTTCACAAAAGGCATTCACTCATTGCATGTTTAGATAGATATCAACAAAGAAATTGTGTCACGAGAAAAACAAGTTTGAACAATAGTATCAGCATTGTAATAAACTTCATGAAATGAAATTTTAACACGTAACGGTTTTGGCTAATAAAAAGAATTACTGGCCTTGTGTATTACAAATGTAATTTGCAGTGACATATTTTACTGGTACCTGCAATTACCTGCATTTGTAAGTCCGTAGGTATGTGCTCATTTTTAATGAATTTTTTAAACAACCAATTCTAAAAAGTTTTAGTTAATTTCCAGTCTGGCAATATTTAAACTGTGACATATAGATGCATATCTTCTATTGGTCTTTTCCTGCTAGTAGCAAAATATAATTTTCCAAGTTGCATCATAAAAAACTTTGCTTTCAAGAGATGTTGGAAATGTGTGAATTGTAAATGAATATTTAAACTTGTACAAATGTGTCTTCAGTATAATTCTTTCTAATGAGAATTCCTATACAACCTTCTAACTAGAATTCCTATACAACTTTCTAAGGAGAATTCCTATACAACTTTCTAAAGAGTATTCCTATACAACTTTCTAAGGAGAATTCCTATACAAATTTCTTAAGAGTATTCCTATACCAATCAATTTCCAATCTTTACTGACACATTTCACCTGATCGAAATCAATTTCTTAGCATACATGTACTATTCTGTTTCTCGTCAAGCCAGCACATTAGCTGTACACATACATGACATTTATAGCCGATATTAATTGCATTTTGCAAAAATATTCTCATGCCAAGAATTTTAGTAACAAAAGTTGTTTACATGTGGAGAAATATTAAATTTTCAATCTTAGTTCAGGGTCAAGATATTTTTGATTGATTGAAGCCATAAATAAACATTTCCTATCTGATTCTTGTTGGCTTACAATCTATCACAATATATCACGTTTTTTTAATACAATTGCCTTTAAAATGTAAATTTCTGGAAAATTAATTAAATAAAACTAACGACAAACATTTTGTTTATTAACACAGCTTAAGCCACAATGTCCAATTGTCCAGTTACATTATATAAACAACTGACATGCTAATCATTTAAAAAAAGACCAAGCAAGCTTGAGTAGGTAAAATGAGTATTTTTGTGAGCTAATGCTTCATGACTGTAACACCCAGCTCTATAACTTTATACACTCTAATGCACAAACACACAGAATGAAAACATTATATACCCATATCTCCTATGTAGTGGGGGGGGGGGGGGGTGTAAAAATGGTGACAGTAACCCCCAAAAGCTATACATGTACATAAACTTTAAAAGATAAGATACATGTATGGTGTATGTTTTACAAAATTAGCTTACAAATTCTGAACTTGTACTTAAACCTACTTGAAACAAAAACACTCTACATGCGTTTTTTATGCCTAATTTTCCCATAAGTAACAACAAATATTCGCCCTTGGTTCAATTCCAAATCTTCAATCCATCAATCACTCAAAAACTTTGTCTATTTTAACTTAATTTCAACGGCCCCGGTCATGAATAAACAAACCTGTCCCACGATTAATTTAAATTAAAAACCTTGCTGTCGCTGTACAATTTGTGTACATGTCAAACGGGATCATTGCTATATTTAAGTTATTCATTACTGTCTGACAAGTTTACTTTTCTTTACATAATAAATGACCTTTTTATCTAAACAACGGATCCTTCTTTCAAGAATGCCTTGGTTGATATGGCCTGCTGGAGACCACGGACCATCTTAAGAAGTGTTTTAACATTTTAAGCTAAATGTCTACCATACATCCTGCAAAGCGACGACAATCTCTCAGTTAATTCAATAAAAAAAAACCTTCATGGGTTTTAAATTAATACAGAACAGTTCAGTCTATGTCTTAGTGAACCCCTAAATCAATTTTTGTTTCGAGTCTGCCATTTTCCACTAAATTGTAAACAATTGTGGCATCCATGCTTTCTTGACTAACTGTAATTTTCGCACCTTTTTTTCTACCACTTATTCAGTAAGACACACTACATTGAAATCCTAACAATATATTTTTCAACCAGACTGTCATACCTGTCACATTTGATTGACTCAAAGCTTCATTTTAATGGTTTTCTTAAAACACCATAAAAAATTGACCTTAATTCTGCTAACAGCTCTCGTACAAATATGGATCAAGAAGATGGTGCACCACAACATAATACAATAAAATCAATCTTTTTAATGATCAGTTCTCTACACCATAATATCCGAAATGACAGGTTGTCAATTTTTTGTTAAAGATTTGGTAAAAGATCTGCAGACTTATCTCTTGTGACCTGTTTGAAAGTAATTGATTCATAGTGTTCCTTTAGGCAAATTTGTCTTCAATCTTTTCCAATATTGACATTTGGGATCAGGGATGGAGTGTTCAAGATGGCAAACAAACAGACGATCTAATGAGTTCCATGCTGTAATTGAGCCAACAACTTAAGACAAACTTGTTCTAACAACTTTAGTGAAAGGTGAATTTGTGACAAGTGAATAGACTATTGAACTATTTTGTGTACTAAGATCCTTATTTTACAGGCCCCAGACATGACACAGTATTATTTATTAGTTATACATTGTATGAAAAATGACTTTTGATGTGATTCCCCCCACACCCTAAAAAAAAATTAAAGTAAAAAATCCAACACTAAAACAGATAAATCGTACGAGTAGCTTAAACTTAAGCATAGAAATCTATGCCAACTTGAATATCAGACTGAATTTTCTAGATTGTAAAAATAATTTCATCAAACTGACACACTTAAATTCCACTTACAACTTTCTTTGAAAACACTGGTCATTTATAAAATGTTGGTTTTTTTTCAACGAACTGTATGATTGAAAAATTTATATTTTGCAGCTTAGAAGCTATGATAAGCACCGCAAATCATAAAGAGGAGCCTAAAGACACTGATGTCCATGATAATTCAAGATAGAGATCCACATTTAGAAAACAAACACAGTACAAATCGATAAAGATGTCTGACCCTATCACTGACTCTCCTCCAGACATTTTCTACTGAGTGAAACCATCCTCTTCATTATATGTAGAGATTTTTGTATATTTCTGCCTATAGGCTACACTTTTTTTACTGTAAATTGCTGTATTACCTTTTGTACAAGAAAATTATTTCAAGATCTAAAGTCCTAAATGACCTATAACAAGAAAATACATATTATATGAAAGTGACAGCTTCAAAATAAAGGAAACTGACAGATCTTTCACAAAAAAAATTAGAACAGTATGCCATTGGCTTGATTTAATGATGTATCAACCATGAAAAACTTTTGTAGGTCCCCAATTTTTCCCCCATTTGTATCTTTTTAGGTTTTATGACTGTTAAAATTCACTGTCCAGTTGTTGTGTTTTATTAGTATTATATTTTTGACAGAGGATTTTAGCATGCATTTTGAGTCAACATTATTGTTTTACAACAAAATTGTAATTACTCGATACAAATAATGTCAAGGTAACCAATTAGAGTACACATTTTTTTCCCAAAAAACAAAAAAAAATAATTTGCTGAATAATGTCAACAATTATGAATTACTTTATGAATAAATTCAAGATTTCATTTACAAAATATGAATTTTATATGAACCCTCTCAACTACATCATAATTCCTCTTACAGTTACATTAAGTTGATATATCATTAATGCGTTTTAATTCTTCTTGCTTTCAAGTTACCTAAAACCTCATTTAAAGAAATCTCTCATCTAGAAATGCTGTAATCATGTGCAAAATCCCATTTGAAGAAAGTGTTTCAATAGCTCAATTTTCTGTGAATTACAACTAATTTTCAACAAAACAAAATTGTTCATAATAACAAAATTATGTCAGAAAATTACAGTGTTATCATGACAATGAACTTGTGGCCATAGGGCAGATGACTTCTGTATTTAAACATGAAACATAAAGTAACATCTATTTAACGTACATGTATTGTTTTCTAAAACTAAGAAAGTTGTGGTTAATTTTATAGTATCATTTATCACATCATGCAGACAAACAGGGAACAAAATTCATTCAAGCTCCAAAGATTTTGTACTTTTATTCATTTATGAATGATTTGTATTTCCCACTCTGAAAAATACAAAAGCACTGTGTACAGGGAGCTAACAAAGCATCTACAATTGTTCTAGAAACAACATTAACTCTCCAAATTTAAATGAAAACAAAATTCCATCAAAAGATTGTTTTTTGGCACCCATGGACTTGAACAGCCATATTGTTCCGGGATTTTCATTCAAAACATTCACACGAGTCCAGCTTCAGAACAGGAAGTATAAGTCTAAAACAGTATGAGTGTATGTTTTTCTAACAGCCAGGTTTTCATAGTCTTAAACATTTTTTTACAATTTTCTTTATAAATCTTTTATAGTCATCATTATTATTTGGCCTCAATATTTAGTTTTAGTACTAATTAGACAAAACCTAGTTTAAATTATAAACTTGGTATCTTTGAGGATATAATTATATGACTTCAAACTTAACAAAAACAAACATAAAAATTAATTTTGAAATTTTTTAATTAAAAAGATGTCAATGTGAAAACTGTTGCATCTTAATCAGAGGTTAATTATCAGGAGAATGTTATAATAAACATGCTGTGCAGTTCCATGTCGAGAACACCCACGACTAATACTTGCTGAAATATCAGAGGAAAACACCAATGGAAGTCTATAGTGACAAAACGTTACATAGAAAGTTACGTAATGTACTGAATCAAATTTTTATCAAATTTCAAATATACTTGGAAACTTTGTAATCCAATCCAAATCATATGATTATGAACTATCCGTATCAATCCGTTCCAAGATAAAATCTCAAAATAGTTCTCTTCAATCAAGAAAAAAGGTTTCAATGCAGTTATGAAAAGAAGCACTTTCATTTTCTATTAGATAATTTAAAATCTTTTTGTGACCCTCCTAATATCAACAGTTTTATACATACTTGTAATGTCAATATTGAATTCAATTTAAAATCCTTTAACCTAAAAACAACATTTGTTAAAAAACTTAAGCAGAAAAAATTCAAACTTGAAAACTAAAAAGAAAAATTTAATAAATTTAATTTCTTTTCAAGACTAACCTTTGGTTGAACAGGCATAACTGGCATAGGTGTAGCAATGGCAGTCGTCAGATTCATCATGTTTATAACTAAGTACTAATTCCAGAAAAAAAATCACTAAACACTAACTAGGGTATAAAAATCCTTCCTTCCTCTCTCCCTTTTAATAGACTAATGTCGCTGGTACAAGCTAGAACTGATCTTGTATTCGATCTCTCTGACAATGGTTAAGTAAACATATGAATTGAGCAAACATTTTATAAATACCCCTCGTTATTAACGTTATGAATACTGAAGTACTTGTACACGAAAATAATTACTCGTCGATTTCAATAGCGATGACAACGCATGCAATTGGGATGACCAAGATAATGAAGGAATTTTGGTGTTATTAGAAAACGGAATAATTACTGGAACAAACTGCAATAAATAACTTGATGTTATTCTGATTGTGATAATTGCAGATTACGAAAAAAAAAGAAAAAGTTTTTCAGTTCTAAATTAAAAAGATTTGTTTCAAAACGTGGCACCAATTGTTTAGAGTTAACATAATTGCCCTAATTTTGAAACTTTAAAAAATGTCCAATACAAATTTTAGTCGGTTTTCGCTTTAATAAGATGTTTGCATGATTCATATAGCGCAAAACCTTTTGTTGACGTTTTTTAAATTGCTGTTAATTGGGCGAACCTTTGTCGACAAGGTCATCTATGTAACGGGACTATCGTCATAAATACAGTTCAAGTATCGCAACACCTTGATAATAAACTGTCAGCGAGCTATATCGGGTGACAAAAGGATCAGAAATAAAAAAAAACCAACAATCATGTAAAAGAAATAGACAATAGGAAACAGACAACTATACCATCCAAATATCCAAACTGAACAGGAGAAAAATTTTCTAAAGTGCAATTTTGTAACAGGGAAGCAATAAATTTAGCATGATGACCATGTAACGAAATAGAAATGTCTAAAATGTAAAATGTCTTGCAAATGATATTGCAAAAAAACCCCATAAAATAAAAAAACCTCTCAACTAAGACAAACACCATTTTAAAGAGTTTCTTTCATGTGTTGAGAACATAATTCCGCTAAATGCATATGTATACAAAAGTTTTGTTAGTAAATGTCTTAAAAGACAAGAAAACGTTTCGATCACCTTGATGCGTATTTTTGCACCTAAAAGTGTCAAGTGCTAAGCATTTATTTTATATCTTTTGCAAACTTTCACAGGGTCAAACATGAGTGAAATTATATTGCAGTTTAAACATTTGTGGGCTTAACTCAAAGATGGTGTGCAGTATCTTAGAAACGGAGTCCACTTTTGAAGAATATTTATAACACGCCTTACTTTTCACAAATCTTGTTCAACAACTAAAGCCCATTTTAGTTTTAATGATTTTAAGTCTGAATTTTTCTATGATTTCTTTGTTACCATGGTAACTTTAAACAAGAATGAACTATAAACATTTTCCAGACCAAGATCCTGGGAAAATAAACGTCTGCATAAATTAGATCAAATTTTTAACAAAGCAGCAGAACTTGTGAACAAATTTTCTTTTGAGAAGGTAAAGATGAATGTAAATAAACGTACACAAAGAAACGATTTAACGTGTCAAAAGCTTTTAGCTTCTATCCTATAGAAATTGTGTAAACAAGATGGACAATATTTACCCAACTGTTTGTTTACCACGCTTTTTCCGATCAACCCCAAAGTTTACTTTCAATATTTGCTAACTCTCTTGTAAACATTTCGGATATTTCAAAACAACCTGCACACCCCATCATTAAAGGCAACATCAAATTAACCAGGTGAGTTTTAGTATTCATGGAAGTTTCTCTACTTCAAAAAACTTTTTTTTTTAACTTTAGGCTTTTATATATATAACTTCTTATCAAAGGTTTAAAAAAAAAAAAAAATACCTGTAAGGTCTTTATATTGATTTTTCAATAAAAAAATTTTAACTTGTATGTAATATTAGTTTAAGCACCAAGTATAGTCAAACAATGTTTATTGATACAAAGTTTTTAAAAATTGTATGTTTGCCTTTTAAAATAAACATTTTTTAATTGTAAGTTTATTCCAAGCTCAATAAAAACATCAACTTCTAGATTTTTGATGACAATTTTAAAAAGGAGGTAGGTACGTTCTTGGGCACTTGTTCGAGTGGCAAATCCTGCTGTTCTCCATACAACTAACTGTCATGTAATGGCTTTGTTTTATAGGGACAAAAATAATTATCCGGCAGAATTCTGGTGGATTTAGATATTTCCCTCAATCCACAGTTAGTGTGACATCATTGTTGGCATGCTATATCTTTTGCATTATCATAAGATTTTCCAGAGTAATTTATTAAACAAGCAGACAAGCATTTGTACAAAATGGAATCTGGTTTCTAGCACATGGTTCAACTAATTTTTCATTCCCCTACACATGTCTATCCTTAAACTACATTTTTGAAATCATTCTTTTATCTTCACACAACAACTCTAGACTGTTATCTTCCTTTTAGCTTTTCCATCTCTAACAGAAGAAATTAGACAATAAAACTCCAACACATGTCTTCAAAACCCTCGCCTAAGTCAGCTGCTAATTATTTCAATGAATACACTCTTCAGAGTAAAAATCCTTCTTTTATCCCTAGCTTATTGGGCTATTAGCAGCACAGACCCAGATTATTGACACTATGAATAGATTTCTTGCATCATTACTCGTTCCTACATAAAGGATCTGTACAGGGATTTTATAGCTTTTATGGTCTTTTATTCAGATTCTTCGGGATGTTTCCAATATCTCGAAACAAAAAATTTTTAATTGTCCCATTTTATACCTACACATTTATCATACTTCATTACATGTACATGTACAACATCCATGTTTTTATTTACTTGTACTTTTGGAACAAAACACATATTTTTCCCAGTTCTTCTGCAAAGATCAGTTATTGCAAATTGTAACAACTGACATTAATGTGTGGTAGGCGGAGGTGTGGAAGGTGTGACTGCTCCCTTAGAGCAATAGGAGAAGGTGAATTCTGTTTCATCAGGGCAGTAGGGGAAGGAGTGATTCCCATCCATCAGGGCAGTAGGGGAAGGAGTGATTCCCATCCATCAGGGCAGAAGGGGAAGGAGTGATTCCCATCCATCAGGGCAGTAGGGGAAGGTGTGATTCCCATCCATCAGGGCAGTAGGGGAAGGTGTGATTCCCATCCATCAGGGCAGTAGGGGAAGGTGTGATTCCCGTCCATCAGGGCAGTAGGGGAAGGTGTGATTCCCATCCATCAGGGCAGTAGGGGAAGGTGTGATTCCCGTCCATCAGGGCAGTAGGGGAAGGTGTGATTCCCGTCCATCAGGGCAGTAGGGGAAGGTGTGATTCCCATCCATCAGGGCAGTAGGGGAAGGTGTGATTCCCATCCATCAGGGTAGAAGGGGAAGGTGTGATTCCCGTCCATCAGGGCAGTAGGGGAAGGTGTGATTCCCGTCCATCAGGGCAGTAGGGGAAGGTGTGATTCCCATCCATCAGGGTAGAAGGGGAGGGTGTGATAACTGTCCCTCGGAGCTGCTAATAAAACCCACAAAACCATATTACACATGAAGACTAATATCGAATTTGAAACCAGATGCCTCAGCAACTATTACATAATTTTTATATAATACATAAAACTTAAATTGTTTATGATGTACAACCTTGTTTTTCAATTTTTCAAATTATTATGCAATTGTCAGTAATATGTATCATTCAAAGTAATTTGTAAATTTCAAAAGATATCTGAAACTGGAATTTTTTTTTTAAACATATGAAAAATGTAATAGTTAAACATTATTTTGATACATTAAATCGATATTGTGATAAAGACAGATACACTTTTGTAATAAAATCTATAGGACACTCTGTAAATGATAAATGTATATGAATTATCTCAACCTTTTAATATTCTGCCAATGTAACCTCTCAGTTTAAACGAAACCTTCAATATTTTTCATTAGTTAGTATTATATTTTTGTCAATACATTCTCTAATAATCCCATGAACAAATACATTTTCTCTCTTTCTGCTGTGCGATTCTTAGATCGGAAGGAATTTTCTGTCTTCATACATCGATGACATGTCTAACAAGAAAATAGCTTTAGTATACTATTGATCTCGTGTTTGCATCAGCTCTGTTTAATTGAAAGCTGTGAATTCATTTCAACAAAAATTCCATGCTCTTGCTTGAGATGACAATTTCTATTTATGGATACAGAGTACATCCCCAATTGATTTTCTTTTATACAAAGGTCATAGGTCATATGCAGATCTTTCATCTTGGCTTGGAATCTTTGACAATGATTTAATGAATGATTGTGACCTTCCATCCCATTTCAAGCCCGTTGGCAACCAAAACCTTTGTTTATCTTGTTCACAAGTGTGCCATCTCTGGTCACATCTGCCCAAGTTTACGACGCAACAAAGCCATCATTTACATGTATAGTATTCTTTATGGAAATTGGTAGTCCAATAAAAAAAAGATTCAATCAATTTTTTCCTCCGTATTCAGATACAAAATTGATTTAATCATACTATGAATTAAATATCTGAAAATTATTGTCACCGTAACAATGACTTTGTACAGAAAAATAAGTGTACATGAAGTGCAGTGATTAAATCATGGAGGATTGTATTAATTTTTACATGTACAAGGCTGTACATGTAAAAATTAATACAATCCTCCATGATAAAAAACAAAATAATACACAATCTTTATGAAGAGGCAGAAATTGTAAAAGTTGGGTTTTCCAGTGAATTGGCTCTAAGCATTAATGAAGAGACATTACATGGTGCAATCTGATGTACTAGTAAGCTATTAACAACTCTGTATCTTTGGTTATCAAAAGCGATTCTCGAGTACATGTACTTTTCTTTAAGGACAAATTTTGATATGCTCATTAGGCGTAATTTATAAATATTACTCAAAGAATTATGGCACTCGTGTATTAAATCATCCTGAAAACAAAATTTTACTGGGAAAAGAGTAGTAGATAAGAACTTAAAATCTTAGGGTTACATTCCATAGAAATTAAAGGATCAAGTTATTTTATTGATCACACTGGTTTCATTTTAGAATATAATTGTTTCTTGTCTGGCCAAAACAATTTATTTTGGGAAAAAAGTACACAACTTCCTAGTGACACCAATACCAAATCTATGTTTAGAGCAGAATGCAGGTAATAACAAAATACTGATCCTAAGGAAACTGTTAAAAAAGAAAATCCACAAATCAAAGTCCAAAAAAGTGGCGAACTTTAGAACCAAC
Organism: Limnoperna fortunei; assembly: GCA_944474755.1. Taxonomy (NCBI): domain Eukaryota; kingdom Metazoa; phylum Mollusca; class Bivalvia; order Mytilida; family Modiolidae; genus Limnoperna; species Limnoperna fortunei. The sequence goes on along the minus strand of OX104121.1, from coordinate 24,035,353 downwards.
AACCAAAAATATAGCTACTACAGCAATTGCCCTGACTTGATTCAGGCATTCAAAAGAAATGGTGGGTTAAACCAGGTTGTATGGCATGCCAAACCTACCAATTTCATTACTGTAGTATACATGTAAGTTGGTTAGTTGATTTAAATAGATGGGTATCATATACCACTAGTATAAATTCCAAATACTCACAAAAATAAGGAAATGTTTGTTTCTAAGTAAGAATTGACGGGAGCTGAAGATCTATTAATTTGATGTATTTTGCAATTCAGGAACATTAATTTAAACTTAAATGTCAAAAATGGGAAAACCTTACAAAACAACCCTGCACTTCACTTGATTGCACCACAAAGTCAATCTTCAGTCTTACAAGAATTCAGCTTTCCCCTCTAATAAACTGATGAACAAGAACTATATTGAATTTAAAAGTATCCAAATGTCAAAGTCAAGCTATCGAGATAAACACAGGAACACGAAGATTGAATTTAATTGTTCAGAGCAGACAAAAGCTTCAACTTCTATGGACTTTGACATTAATAAATGAAACCTAAAAAACATTTCAACATGATTTCTTTCAATAATCTATCTATGGCTATACATTCAAATCCATTTCTTGTTCTTTAGATGACCTATTCAAACGATTCCTTAGTACCTAGGAATCGATTTCCTGATGTCTATAAAAACTAACTTATTACACCGTTTGTTTAGCATGACTAAATACCATTAATAAAGATTCTATTCTATTATAGCATGGAGACAAAACAGAAATCTACAATTGTCAACACAATATTTCCCAGCTGTGTAAAAATAACTTTTCCTTTATCTGTGTCTCTGAAAAATCTTTCCAAAAAAATGTTTATTTTTATCTTTAGTAAGCATTGGGATTGATATTAGATTAAGTTTCCCCAATAAAAACCACTGTCATTTATATTTTTTCCATAATTAACATCAGAATCAATTTCATGCTTTTATTTGCAGCTGAAGATATCAATTTCTCTCTGGTTTTATTTAACTACAGCAAATCATTATTCAATGACTTGATGTGAGGCTTTACATGAGGTCAAAGTTCATTCATATAAAACATGATTTCTTTAAATTCCTCCCAAGTATAAATTTAATTTATAAAAAATTTGATTTCAGTGAGAGAGTATAAATGGATAGGTCTGACAACCATTTCCTTAAAGTTTACAGTTCAATAATTTACCACCAGTTTAAAAACAAAGCACCTGCTGAGCCTCCCAAAAAAAGAGTTTTTGACAGATTTATGTGAGTTTTTTTACAACAAATCAGAATAAACAGGTCCATGTCAGTTAATGCATAGTGCCACTACAATTCCATTTAATACATGTATACTTATCAATAACAAGATGCCGTGTATTTAGTATTATGTTCTCAGTTGTTTTTATGTGAGTATTGCCCTGACCCTACTGAGTGTATATGTTAATATTGCCCTGACCCTTCTGGGTATAGATGTTAATATTGCCCTGACCCTTCTGGGTGTAATTTTTCAATAAAGATTATTATCCAAACAAATTGATATAGAATTGTCTACAATTCATAGTTCATATTTTCAAAATGTGTTTTCAATAATGTAAAATGGAAAAGGACAAGCCTAAAATTTCTTTCTATATTCCATTGTCTTCCAGATGCCAATTTAGGACTGGATTACCTAAATATTGCCCTGGTGAATTTTCATACCTATCTTAAGCCCTCTCACAACTGTTATTTTAAAAATCCTTTGATCTACAAGTTGACATGTAATGTAATTGAATTTTGACAGACAACACAAATTAAAACAACATTATTCCATCAATTTCCTTAACACAGTCATTAAGGTAAGTAAAATCTGCCCTGCGTACATTACTATGCTTGTTGGTAACATAGTTACGATTAAGGCCTTTGTAGGAATGAGCCCCAATAATAATTCTTAGCGTTTAATACGAATTGGATATCTCTATATCTCTCTACGATTTGCCACATTTAACATAGCAGGTCCGTTGATCAAAAGGATCTACTGATTTGTTAAGGTTTTATCATTCATTCTGAGTATTACTTTTTTGAAATTGAACACCATTCAAACAACCTATGGTCTATGGGGACACATATTTCTATTTAAAAGTACTACTCAAAGGCCTCATTGAGTACATATGACTCTACCTATATCTAAATATCAATCAATTTTACTAATTTATTTTTTTTGAACATATTGATATCCTTACATATGCATTGTAAATATTAATTGGTTTCTACTGTTAATTAAAAAAAAAAAGATTTATATCATTTGTCATTTCCATGAACAAAATTTACGATTTTCGTTGGTAAGTGTGGTCAGAGTAAGTTTACATGTAGTATATTGGTAATGATCTAAACTGTTAATAAATGTATGTTGTACATGTACTTGATAAAATATGAACTTAAGAAACCTACTTTTTGATACACTAAAGTATATTTTTCTTAATGGTATATTTTGATTTTAAAAAATTTCTATCAAAATAAAAGGTATATAAAAAAATGTTTTTCATCACCACATAGAAGATGAATTCAACCATTTTTTCATGTGTTGAGTAAGTGATGATACATGTATATGATTTGAAAAAAAATATTCAAGATCCGTGAGTACATACAACAAAACAAAAAGAAAAATATCTGATTTATTTTTATAACCATAGCATAAATATTCAAATAAATGCTAAAAATAAATTGTTCTTACCTTTGGCTGTGCTTTTCGTGGGAATGCAACTTTGGGGTCCACCTGTGGATAAAGGTACCATAAACTGTTAGCATCCATGGCCATAGTTTACAAAAATATGTGTACAAAATAAACACTCCCTCTGACAGGCTAAAAATATGTCTGTGCAGTCCAGAGGTAAAAACAAGAACTAGAGCAATAAAACTGTACAAATAATCTGTCTTTGTCAATCAACAGTTTTATGGTCCTGTGACAATCCTGTACAGCCAAAAATTGTTCTAATGTGATCACGTTTTGGCGTAAAATAATCACAGTTGTTCACAGAGATCTGGGATAGCTAGCACAGGACAGCGATGTGGTCCCAAGATACATGTACTATGCCAGAGTAGAGCTACTGCACATTGGAATGTACCAGTACAAAATGGACTATGTTCCACGCCTAAACTCCTAGGTCAGTGTTCAGGAATTAAGCGAGACAAATTGAAATAACAGTTTAACTTAATATTTACTTTCTTTAGACACCAGACTGTGAAAATTGACTGTGAACCAATTAGAAACCCTGCTTTCCAAAGACTTGAGTTTTCCACGTCACTCCATACACAAACGAAATTGTTTGGACATTATAAAATGTATTGAAGTTTTTAAACGGATCGTTATATGACAACAATGGAACATATGTGATATAACCCTGTTTTTTCCCATCAAACTTTTAACAGTAAGTAAACATTTGTAGAGTGGATCGAAATAAAGGCGTGTTTCTTGTTATTTAGGTAACAGTTGGAAATTCAATGAAAATCTATTTTCAGCCATTGGAAAATGCTTTTCATTACAAATATTGCATAAAGGGTTGTACAAACAAGCAGGTAAACACCGTGGTGAAAGCTGAAGAAATGGTGGCATTTTTTTCTGGTACATTGGAACAATGACGAATAATTTTAACAAGTAAGTGTTCAGCAAACATAAGGATAATGGATAAAAACAATTTAGTCAAAATTGTTATGAGCCATCTCTCTATTGTTATTGAGCTATTAATATTGTTGCCCGATTTAATATGAAATGCAATTTTGAAAAATTGTAAACAAACTTAAATTCAATGTAAACTAGAAGTGGACTTTAACCATATGTCTTGGTGTAAAACAAATAAAAACCTTTTATTAATGTGTTAGATCTACTCACGAAATTGCTCTGAAAACATTTTATTGAACCTGGAGGCAGGTCATTTAATTTTAAATGAATATTTCTTATCAATAAATTTCCTTGTTTTTAAATGATTATATAGACAGTACTTTGACCAATTTACTACTATTACAAATTAATATAGAAAATTCCATCAATTAAATTGGTACACATAAAAATTAATAAATTTGCATGACTCCTCCAGGTCCACTTATATTTCAACAAGATTTTAACCAACAGAAAAACAGCATGTTTTTTTTTTTATTGACAATACTGCAGACATTTCCTACTATCATAAAATCATCTGAAAATAGTACAAGAAAATCTGTCAAAACTGTCATGGTTGACAGAGAAATAATATCTTTATATATTTATGATGACTCATGACAATGTGGTCAGTCCACAATTTACAGTATATCATGGAAATCACTTTCCTGAATTTTTATGACTGACAATACACATACATGTACAGGCAATCAGTCTAAATAGTGTATCCCTGACAGTGACAACTTTTTGTGCCATAATTTTTATGTTGATGAACAGCATAATATTTTTAAGGGGACAATACACATTCTAAGCATGGCATTTTATGGGTGAACATTTTAAAGGGAGACAACTCTTTCTTCCTATAATAATGGACAAAACACATTTTCTTTAATGTGTCAAATTTTAATGGGAGATAACTTTATATTTTATTATGATGAAAATGTTTAAGGGAAGTAATTCTATTTAAATAATTATGACACAATACATATTTACAAATGGCAGAAAAATTGGAAACATTTTAAGGCAAAAACTGCATATTCCTAAATTAACATTGCACACTACGCATTAATTAGGCAATTAAATGTAGGTAAACATTTAAGGAATTGTTCAATAATTGTGTCAAATATTACATAGAAAAGGAAAACTTTTTATTTTGCACTTAAAATACCAATTAAAAATAACAAGATTAGTAATTAAAATCCATTCAAAGGAGAGGGTTTGTAAGTTCAAACAATTATCACAGTTTTTAATCTGGTGTCAAAATTTAAACAAGAGACTATTGGCTGCCTGTAGGCAATGTACAATTAATAACAACAACATGTCAATTACATCTAGAAAGTTGTGAAATGGACATGGGTCTTTGATGTTAAAAAAATCTCCCTTTATCTTTTACCTTAATCATGAGACATTTGTTTTATTTTTAAAAATGACATAATTAGACAGCTGAAGTATGTAAGTTGTCAAAAGGAACATGACTACTTTCATTTCAAAATGATGACATAATCACCAAGTAATTCTTTTCAATTGTTATTTTAAACCACCATATTTGTTATTGTTTAGTTGTTTGGTTTTTAATATCTCAATTGTAAGTTAGGAAAGTGAAAATTAAAAACACAAACTTTGTTTATGAAAAATTTAGCTTGTTTGGTTGATCAGGTTTTTAGCCATTTTTAAAACTCTTTAATAAAATATTTTGTTGCTATGGGATTTTCTGCTAGACAAGCTTATGAAAGATTGATTGATTGGATGTCTGCTTTACGTCCAGCGAGCAGTATTTCAGCTTTCAGTTTTTCAGGATGGGAACGAAACCAATTTTAAAACCTGGAATATAAAACCAAGCCATTTCACATCAAGCCCTCAGATTTGCTGATTTATTGTATATTTCTGATAAATATTCTAATCTTTTACATAACTTTTAAATCTGATGCTAGGTTTTGAGTTTCGTATAACACAAATGTAAAATGTACTACAGTTGCTGATACGGAAATGTCATATGTAAGCTATTATGAGATGTTTTTAAATTGCTGTAAATGCACAGAAGCTTTATTTAAAGGGTGTTGTTCCACTCATCCAACTTGGATAAATGGGAAGACATCTCTCAAATAAAACCTTTTTCTCACTTGGGCAGAAAACTGAAAATTTGCAATTAATTTTCTCTGTTATTTCACATTACAGAATAATTGCAAAAGACAAATAAATAGTTGCAATAACTGATTTAGAACTGATTAGAGTTTTGAAATTTGACCCCTCTTGGAGTTCAAAACAGTTCACACTGTATATATTACATGTCCTTGAATTATTAAAGGTGACTATATTTCACAGTGCATTAAATTGTACTTAAAAGACATAAAGAAAAGGGAAAGACATAAATTATATGATAAATTACTGCAATATATGTACATGTATATAGGATTCGCAATTGTACGACAGGAAGGTGATGTTTTTAACCAAAAATTTTGAATTTTAGGCAGGTGATGAATCAAAAACAAGGTTTTATTGTTGCCTATCAGAAAAGGTTTAGGGTAGGAAGCCACAGAACCAGGTGAAGACTTCAACAGGCAATTCTGGACAGCTCTACTCAAGCACAACCTGCCTACAGCAATGCTCGAGTGTGCAACCTCAGCATTAACAAGCAAGTGATCAATAGTAGATGACTAACTATCTTAACCACTAATCCACTGAGAAGTTATCAGTTGTCAGCAACACTTGTGAATCCAGTGAATAAACCTTCTATTATTATAATTTATAAAAGGTTAGTACAAAGCCACATACCACTTTGGAATCTAATTCATGAGGACACGCTTTTAGCACCTTGTCGACATCGTTAGGCTCCTGAAATGTTACGAAACCAAACCCTCTGAAAGGAAATAAAAAAATACATAGGTTAGTCCCGATCACCAAAAACTAATTTTGTACATAATTACAACTACTGCTATATGAATAAATATTTAATGTTATTTAATAAATATTAATGAGTTAGCAAGTATTACTACATGTGTAAATAAAACCTCAAAAATGCATATGCATCAAGAAAAAAAACAAACAGCCTTTAATACTGAAATACTACACCCAAGGTTTGGAACTTATGATCACAACTAGGGAAAAATAATTTCAAGAACAGCGAGAGCTTTATTTAAAATACATTGAATGAACAGTGGTGTTCAGAGAGAAGCCATCTGGAGCATATCATTTATAAAATCAGTCTAGAATTAGAAACACCCTGATTATCTTTCTAGATTCAAGGTCACAAATTTCACTGACATTCCTATGCAACATACATACAGAAATCAACACCTTTGTGTACATATCAACAGGTCATCCATCATTGATGGAAGGTATTATAAATCACAAGAGATTTGTTCACAGAAAACAGCTGGACCATGGCTGTACAAAAAATCTGTAATACTCAGCAACAATGGAAAGTTGTTTAAACTTGCAACGGCTAATCTTTACAAACTTGCAATGTTATAGTAAGAAGCTAGGTCCTTTGTGACAGAAAACAGCTGGATGAACTGTGAACATTTTATGAAAGTTTACAGACTGAAATTAAGACACAGTACGCATACACTATTGTATATAAATGTACTGAATTTTAAGGACAAAAAAAAGGTTCAAAGTTTTGAAACTAGCAACTGAAAGAATGTCTTATAAAATGTACATGTGTCGTGCAGAACAAATTTTGACTTGTCTAACAACCACACACAGAGATAAAAAATAATGTATGTTAATCTCTTTACGCCTTATGTCAAAATCTGCACATAAAATAGTCCCTACTGTTTTTCTTCAATAAGATGATTATATATGTGCCTTAAAATTTCAATTGAAAAGAAGAGTTAAAAAGACAAGTATGCATTAAGAAGGATTGGGCATGTTTTCCGTCTCACCAGATAAGTCCTGGCAGTTTTTTTCCTTGTAATAACATTGTCAATCATCCTATAACACATACACACCGAGTATAACCCCTTTTTCTGATTCCCCAAAACAACACCAAATGGTTAGGTTTTTTTGTTAACATGGAAATGTTTATAAGCAAAGACCAGTCTTCACCTGTACCGTTATCAGTCAGTTTGCTGCTACATGTACATGTAGTTAAGACATGATGTCTAAAGCATTAAACATAACCTTTTAACCTTTCATTTAATTTAGCAGAACAAGAATTGTGACTCCTGGTTAACATCTGGAATTTCTGTGCATGAAAATTTTCCCATTGATGTTCCGTAATCATTCATGTATAAGACTCACTTTTTTGTTAGAAATATCATATGATCAAATATTGAGTATTATACACAGGAAGTTAAAGGGTCAAATTAAATTCACACATACACACTACCTCATTTTGTTGTTATAATTTTTCTATCCTCCAAAAGACTAATTTACAAACTTATATGCAATAAGGATTGCAGTGTACACATTTTTAGGCAAATCTAAATACATAGAAACATGTATTATACTGAAGCTTAATAATTTATACAAATTTAAACCAAATTACATATTGAAAATGTGAGAAAATGACATAACCATGTGAAACAGACAACCTCAATTGAAATTGTGCATTGTTAAAATTTTTTAATGTTTTTTTTGTGAAAACATATTTACAACAGTCAATAACATTTTTAAATGATTTATAACTCTTGTGAACTAACTTGCATTTTCTGCCATTGTTTAGTGCATGTAAATATGAGATATTCAACTTAACTTAAAATTATTAATAATTTTTACCATTGTGTAAATGGAAAATTGATGCAAATATTTTTCATAATTTTTCAAAAATGTTTCCCTGGTATGATACCATATAGCAGATGTTGGCAAGTACACACATGTAAGCCAGCATTGTATTCAATACAAGAGTCATCTTTACACCAAAATTTTGGAGAAAAGACTGAGGGTTCACACCTAAGCTCAATGCGTCCCCAGGTGAACGATAGGGGATTATACGGAAAGCCTGACCAGCTAACATGATTGGAAAGTGCCTTGCCCCTTGCAAAAATGTCAAAAAGAATAGGCTCATCAGGGGCGGATGCAGCCTCAAATGAAAGGGGGGGGTCCAAATTTGTCATGGTGGCCGAATGCCGGCCTCGCAGAGGTCGTATTACGGCAGGGGGTCTGAACGAAATGGTGTAAAATCCTGCATTCTGACGATTTCCTGACACCTAAAACATGTCCGTTAATATGTCATTTTGTTAAGCTAAAACATTTATAAAACTGCCAACACAAAAGTAGGGGTCCAGACCCCATGCTTGTCAAAACGAAAGGGGGGGGTCCGGACCCCCTGGACCCCCGCTCTGGATCCGCCACTGGCTCATTGTAGTGGTTACAAAAGGCTTATTTTTCAGCCCAAACCCTCCATACATCTCCCACCCCTTTTCCTGCTGATGTATTTTTTGTTCACCTTTTTCTTGTCCTGTTTATCGCTGAATGCTGCTTACTTGAGTATTAGCAAACATCAATCAATTAAGTTCAGTACACCTACATTTTGACAAAATTCTGGTATGAAAGGGTTACTGCTTATTAAAATTTGTACCATTTACAGGAATGCTTGTTTGTACAACAGTCAAAAGTATGGTAGTATGTACTTTCTTATAATTAACTGTCAGTGTTGTCTTTACTAGTACTTCCTCTTTCAGCTTTAAAGAATAATTGTATTGCTTCATATCAAAATATGGGTACCCTCAATCTGTTTGACTTGTACCGAAGTTATTATAATCATGTTAGTTTAAGCTCCGTTGCATAAACATAAATTTTTAACACAATTTTCTTCAAGAAATTACTTTTATTACTGCTAATTATTATCATTTGAAATAGCATTTTTTCTGGCAAACCCCGTTAAAATTGTCATTCTTTACACATAAAACTTTTCCCAGGCTTTAGATCAGCGTTTTTATCCTCCCATGCAATTGTTTATGTATTTCAACCGAGAGATAATTACATATTTTTTACTCTACAGTAAGGAATGCTGAGAGTATGCTCATCATTAACTTCCGTTAATTGTTAATGGGTACTTGAAATCTACTTCAGTGGCTTTTATATTTTCCTCCTGAAGTTTTAATGGCAAATTAATCCAGTATGATGTTAATATCTTTTATAATTTCCACGGAAAATGGCCAAAGTAAAATTTTTGCAACGCTTATTCAGCTTTGCTACTTGATTTTGATCATTTAGGATATAAATAATAGGCATAAAGAAACGTAATTATTCTTTAACTCTATTTTTATGAATTTTATGTGTTTTTAATGTTTGATATTTGTTGTTGAACATTAATTCCCATGACAAATGTTACTGGTTTGTAAGAATGATAAAACTGAACAGGTAAATCTCCAGGTATAGGCTATACGATTTTTGTATTTTAATGCCTGGCAACAAAAACTTGCATGGTACACATGAACTGCTAAAGAATTGAGTGGATCCTAGTTTTTTATTTTGTTACTAGTGCAGTAGCGTATGGTTGTTGTTCGAGTGTTATTTTCCTTCATGTCTGTTATGTATGTTTAATCCATGTTTTTGTCTGCCTATTTTAAGGGTTTTTGAACCAGTGTCTTAAAAAGTAATTGGACAAATTTTCTGTTAAAAAATCTCCCCAAATGAATTTTTTCAATGATTTCACCACAATCCTTAACATCTCAAGTCAAAGATTAGGTTCTGATATAGAATCACTTCCCTCTGAATGACAAGAAACTTGCTTAAATACATGTACAGTTGTATGTTTCCTTCAGACATGCAATTGACATTCCCTGAGTAACAGATCTCCCTGTATATTTCACCCAAATAGCAAGTTGTCTTTTGTTATTTCTTAAATGACAGCATGATTTAGTGATTCCAAAAATACAAGACAGTATTCTAACTGCCCTACATATCTGACTGAAATATATTTATCAATGTATTTCAAAGGTTTGTAATTTCTGATGTTAGAAGGGTGTTTATATTTTCACCTCACATGTGGCTTCATTTAAACAGGTGAAATTTGTGACTTTTGGGACTTACTAATTTTGGAAATGTTTACATGTAATTTTCATATTTATAAGTTGTTCCTAAATGTAGCCTATTTTTTTATTAACCCTTATTTTCATTTTATGACTTTTTAAAAGGCAATTACAACAATTTTTAAAATGAATGTTGCCCATGGCAAAAAAATAAGTCCATTTATTTGATCATTAAAGATAATTAAAGGTAGGCAAAATTTTCATCACTCATATACACACAGGCTTTATCTATCTTGCAAAAAAAATCTACAATCTTACAGGCTTGATTTTTTGAAGAAAAATCTTAACCATGTGAACTTCTCTTGCAATCTGAACATATCCTACTAAGAAATCACATAAAATGCCAGAACGGAGGCCTTATAATCAAGTAAAATGCTGAAAGTTTCTATCCTGAAGCGAATTCTATTGTTATCGTTTAAATCAACAAGGTGGAAGTATTGTAACATTATTCATTTATTCTATCATATTAGAAACATGTTATTAAGTATGACAAATGAGTCCATTGATTTGCAATTCAAATATGCAAACTTTGAAATACTTTTATAAGTATGCTCTAGTTGGATCTAATTAGACTGAAATTACTGGTCTTTTAAATACAATTTCGTTTGAAGTTTCCTTATATGACTTAAACTTCAAACTGCAGTTTGGGAATACAAAAAAAAAGAAAAGAAAAGACAAAGACAAATATTTATGAAGTCTAGATCTTGCATGTCTCAGTTAAGGCTTAGATATTACTGGAATCATTATTTCAAGTTTGGTAACAGGGTGAAAAACTAAAGTCATTGCCCCCTTACCCACCCCACATTAAAATGTTTAAATGTGAAAAACATGCCTTTAAAAACATTTGATATGAACACAGTGAATCACTTTCATTTTATCATGAAGTTTATCAAGAAAATGTCAAGATACTGGAAATTGTAAAGAACTTGTTGATATCAACCAGGTACACATTAGCTACACAAAAATTCCATTAGTGAAATATATACAGATTTTATGGCATGTCATAAAAATTTATACACAGTACATTGAATAAACACATTGTTTATTTTTGTGTTATATGAATTTATCAGGTAGCATGTTAATCTTGCTAAAAGTTGCCTAAATAAATGAAAACAAATTACATACATTGTGGATATGTACAAAGGATACTATTAAAATTTTAAACCTCAATGACCTAATATATTATAAAAACATCATTAAAACTTTAACGGAAGAATTGAAACATTGTTGTTCATTTTAGCTGAGCAAAAATATTTTCAAGTATACACCCTAAGAAAATGACTGGACGATTTAAAATCAATTATCAATTGTTAGCAGTCAAAATCAATTTCTCCGGGGCAAACCGAGAAACGTGCGAATTCTAATAATAGATAACGAAAACAATCAAATTGCATTGATAATCAATGACCCGTAAATAAAAAATGTAAACAAAGATTTACCGTGATCTTTTAGTGGTGGGATCCTTCATGACCATAGCCTCTTTAATTTCTCCATATTTACCAAAATGTGCCTTTAAAGATTCTACAAATTAAAAAGACACAAATTTGAAACTGGCCATAGAATTTTCAAGCACTTGCAGATGAACTCGGTGACATTACTTCCGACAAAAAATCCATTGAAATAATTAACGGTGTGTTATGCTCTTTGAACCGGAACATCACAACTTTAGCGTAAAACAATTCTATTTACAAATTTCGTTAATTGATAAATGCACACATACCTGCTGTAGTTTGCCAGCTTAATCCTCCAATAAACATTTTTCTGCAAAATAGAAAAATAAATTCATTAAGAAAGCCATAAAGCCAATGACCTATTTCACTCGAGTTGATTGAAACTTGATCGCGTACGCTAACGAACAAAAGATCAAACGGCGTAAACAACGTCGGAATTCACTACGAAATAAACATACCCGGGATCGTTTGGTATATCGTCGATGCCATTTGATGAAATTGGTGAATTTTGAGCAGGATCCATCTTCATTTTCTAAATACTACTGCTAACTAAACACTACAAATGTTATCCAAGTAACTGCACGTGGGGATGACTGAAGGATAGCTACACTACTATTGGCTTAAGGTGGGTGGGCCATCCGCGCGTCTCTCAAAGGCGCGAACTATCAGTGATTGACAGTCGTATATCACTTATCGACTGAATAATTGGTTGTTGCTCAGCAACACAAATCACTATTTAATGACGTAAGACTAACACTCAGTCGTAAGCCACGCCCTTTTATATACATAATACACAATACAAACAAACACGCCCAATTTCATTATGGCATCAAAATTGAATTATTTTTAGTGATTTGCAGTTAAACAGCACGCATGAATGAAAATGTAACATTACAATCTGCATTTCAATAGCGAATACACATTGTGAGATAAATAAATGCCTGAGTTGAATTTCAATCGATATTTTCATTTCTTTACGGTAAGGTAACGACAACTCGAATAGAATTGACTTTTGATATTAAATTATGACGACCGATTGCGCTACGTAAACAAGTCAAGCGAATTTATTAATCCGCTTGTAATTGCATTAAATATGTCTTAGTGTCTAAATATCTTTGGCAGGGTGAAATATACCAGAGTTTTGACATTCAGGGCCGATTCGTCGTCAAGATATTATCAATAGTTTTGTATATAACACTTTCTTCTAATTTATCAGGCTATCAAACGAAACGTTAATCTCGCCTGACTAAACTTTGCCAAAGGTTCGCTGATAAGATGTCCCTAAATCGTGCAACTAAGGGAACCATTTATAGATAAAATATTTTCTTTTATTGAAGAAACTCGGGTTAATATTACGCAACGATTTTTTAATTAAATCTATAGAGGACGACACGAGACTGTACCCGGGGGACGGATTACTCCACACCTGTCGTAACATTTACAAAGCGTGTGAAAAGAAATTTTCTTAAGAAAGGGTAATGCCATGATATATATGGAATTCAATTTTTTAATTTCGATTAAAACAAAATTAGAGTGTTTTGTTGTGACAAGTATGTGCAGTCCACAACTATTGTGCTTATTGGGGCATCAATCATTGCATATTTAGGACCTGAAGATCACAGCCCCTACACTATCCCTTAAAAAAACCCCTAAATAAAAATAAGTATAACCCAACAACAATAACAAAAGAAAAATATCCAAGTAAAGAAGTATTAAAAATATTGCCATTACATATAATAAGATTGTAATAACTCGAAGGGAAACAGTTACTGCGAAAAGTTCTGTTTATACAGTCTTTGTCGCCATTTTGTGTGTGTTTCTGGAACACTGCTGAAAGAGGAGTTAAACACCAGTCAAACAAAATAAACGAATATACTTTGACGTCTTTCTGTCAAACTGACATTAAGCCGTAACGGTATTTTATCAAATAGAATTATTTGCTATGACATCGGAAACCAGCATGAATTAATAAGATTAAACGTGAACTAACTGAAATAACGTTAAAGTATGCTTACCCCACGTTCACAAAAAATGAATGGAAAGGTTTCATAATGATTTCAACTTTAGATGGCATTTTAGTTTGCGGCGGAAGAAGCCACTGAACCGACTACCTTAAAATTACATAAACCGACCCTAAGCTGATGGGCGTAACGATTTCGGAATTTTTTTTGTATTTTAAACATGTCCTTCTTTGATTTCTGCAATAAATAGCATTTGCTTATCATGAGACTATGTCTACAACAATAAGAATAGGCTTACCAGGATGGGACAATGTCTACAATAAATAGCATTGGCTTACGAAGGAAGGACTATATGTCTACAATAAATAGAATAGGCTTACCAGGGAAGGACTAAATGTCTACAATAGATGGCATTGGCTTACCAGGGAAAGACTATATGTCTACAATAAATAGCATTGGCTTACCAGGGAAGGACTGTATGTCTACAATAGATAGCATAGGCTTACCAGGGAAGGACTATATGTCTACAATAGATAGCATTGGCTTACCAGGGAAGGACTGAATGTCTACAATAGATAGCATTGGCTTACCAGGAAAGGACTATATGTCTACAATAAATAGAATAGGCTTACCAGGGAAGGACTAAATGTCTACAATAGATGGCATTGGCTTACCAGGGAAAGACTATATGTCTACAATAAATAGCATTGGCTTACGAAGGAAGGACTATGTCTACAATAAATAGCATTGGCTTACGAAGGAAGGACTATGTCTACAATAAATAGCATTGCTTACCAGGGTATAGGACTATGTTTACAACAAATAGCATTGGCCTACCAGGGAAGGACTATGTCTACGATAGATAGCATTGGCCTACCAGGGAAGGACTATGTCTACAATAGATAGCATTGGCTGACCAGGGAAGGACTATGTCTACGATAGATAGCATTGGCCTACCAGGGAAGGACTATGTCTACAATAGATAGCATTGGCTGACCAGGGAAGGACTATGTCTACGATAAATAGCATGGGCTAAACAGGGAAGACTATGTCTACAATAAATAACGTTGGCTGACAACCGAAGGACTATGTCTACAATAAATAACATTGGCGGAGCATAGGAAGGGCTATATGTCTACAATAAATAGAATTGGCTGACAACCGAAGGACTATGTCTACAATAAATAACATTGTACAACAAATAGCATTGGCCTACCAGGGAAGGACTATGTCTACGATAGATAGCATTGGCCTACCAGGGAAGGACTATGTCTACAATAGATAGCATTGGCTGACCAGGGAAGGACTATGTCTACCATAGAAAGCATTGGCCTACCAGGGAAGGACTATGTCTACATGCTACACTGTAAAAATGGCGTTTAGACTTGGAACGTCAATAGAACATGTTTAAGTCTAAACGTGTTTAGGATTATGTTCTATCCCTAAACGTTTAACTCTAAACATATTTAGGATTTTAAACATGTTTAGAGTTAGAACACCTAAGTTTGGTACATGTTTAGAGTTAGAACACATAATTTTGGTTTTTCATAATAAACATGTTAAAGTGTGATGTTCCTCCTAAACATGTTTAGGTTTAGAACATAATGAATTACACACATATGCTGTCTTGTAAATTTATAGGTAAACATTCTTTGATTAACTTTACTCATGTGTGTAAGTCTTTTATTGTTTCTATAGGCAGAATAGATATCTACGGTTGAAATATCTCATTCCTGAAGAGATGGGTTGGGTACCGGTAGTGACCCTCCCCCCCCCAAATTCCCTCTCTCTCTGTTTCACAACGTTACGTGCCCCCTTTCCTTTTAAACCCGCTACTGGCGATATGTCAAGTTTTGTCCATATTAAGTATCCAAGAACCTCAATCTAATTAAAATTAACCCACAATGACAATAACAAAAAGGGGGAGCAAGTTAGTAAAGATTTAATTTTAATTAGATTGCCTATATTAGTCCAAGTCGTATCAACCAGAACACGCCAAAAACATTTTAGTTTCTACACTTATGTATAAATCAGGGATTATATTTATACGATCCTGTATAAAAAAATTAAAATTGAACGATCCAGAAAAAGTGTCGAGTTATCTCCCCGATAGATGGCGCAATAGTTTTCTTTGCTTGAAAGTAGCCGCCAAAATGGACGTTGTTGAAAGAATTACAGACAAAATCCGTGATGAAACTTCAGCGCCGGAAACAATCCAGCTTTGTGCAGAGAATTCCTTCAGTACTTCATCGATTTCTGCCTTAGAAGGTTTGTATTATCAAATAAATGCTGTCAGAATCTGAATGTCATTGAAACAAACTATAACATCATGTGCCCCGGCTATTTATCGGCTTGCATTACACGAAATGAAAGTATAATACCACATAACACAACAATAAAGCAATATGTATGTATGACAAGAACATGCACCGTATTTAAAAATTCACTGCACACAACCGCATGAGCATGGCTGATCGTCCAGCAAGCATTATTTCAGCCACAGGGGCTTGTAAAAATAGATTTACTTGCGCTCTCGAATGATACTGGGTCGATTTTGTTATAGTGTGGGAGAAGGGAAGAAACAGAGTCTATACCCGCCAACTTTCAAAAAATTTTTTACAATATTACTTTACCCCTATCTACACGGGTTTGTAATTCACGTCTTTCCATATGCGCGCCACCTACCGGTGACATGTTCAGTAACTCTAGTTTACATGTAAGACTGTAGACAAGCCATAACATACATGTGTCACACTATACCTTCAATAAACAATAAATTGCCACCTACGTAGGTGAAACACCCGTTAAATTAAACGGGGTATTAAAATATGCATCAGAGTATACAAACTTTGAAAACTTTTGGCGAATAAAAGTGTGCAGTTAACAACTTTAAAATTTATACACAATAAGTGTTAGCAATGAACTGTGATTAATAAGTTTTTAATAAATTGTTAAGACATTTTTTTCCCCACTTTGTGCCCCAAGGAAATTAATTACCTGTTCAGCGGATGCAAAATACTACATACACCTGGCTGCCGGTTAGATAAAGGTGATTTTTATTGAGGTGTCAACAAATATACATGTTCATGCAATATAAATGACACAAATGTATATAATTACTAGTACATGTAATTATTATATGTCTCTGATGTGTGTGAGCATGGCTTTCAATACATATACCTATAATTAAAAAAATGTCCCACTGAGAAGCTTCCTTTACAGGTGACTGGTGTTAATTGGGAAAGGTACACGTGCAATTTATAATAATTACCTTGGGGAAAATGTGTTGCTTGTTTCGGATAAGACCTTCCAAGGAATATTTTACCCAACTGGTTTAGGATAAGCTTTTTCCAAATTGCAGTCGTAGGTTTAGGGAAAAATATCAAAAATAAAATAGCTTAAGATTATTTAGTTTTTTATTTTGTTGAAGGAAATTATTGCAACCCAGAAAGGTGCATCGTTTTATTGCAGTGATGTAGAGATGTATTAACACGTGATTTCAAGTTTATGAGGGAATGCTCCTCCCATCATGAAGTTTTTCCCGCCACACCTATTGATTGGATTGTAATAGATGTGTTGCTTTTGATACACGGGGCCACCCACCTGTCAATTAAGTCAATCACATCAGGCGTTCAAAAGAATGACAATTGACACTGAATACTCCCATTGTGCACGTCCGATTGTTGTTGAATTTCCAGACAATAATATTATTTGTGAAATGAACAATTGTGTCTACCCAAAAATAAAACTGGAACGTCACAATAACGAGGTCAAAATATGTTGCAAAACATTGTTTTTATGGTTTCAAATGCATTGGAAATAAGTATTTTCTCACTGAAAGTTAGTGGCAAGCATATACTGCATGTGCGAGTCATACATGTAAATCGCGGTTACCCGCCCCTTTAAGGGAGGTAACACCACTTAATTCGCAATCGGCGAATTATTTCTGTTCCGAATTGAATTATCTTAATGAAAAACCATACCTTGATGTTTCTTATGTCATTTAACTCTCAAATTTTAATAATTTCCACCAGTTTGAAACGAAACGGACAATAACCCTTGACGGAAGTGGTGACTTTAAAAATGTTAAAATGTATGTCATGTTTTATTAGATAATGAGTGTAGCTTCCGTTTACAGTACATTCATGACATTGATAGAACTGATTTTATCTATATCAGGGGCTGCTCTGGCTTCTAAAAAGCTGGTGCCAAAAAAATCGCCAACTGCAATTTTCCGTCGCCAGTTTTGTAAAAGTGTCGCCATATTAGAAATCGCTAGATCACTATATGACATGGCGAAATTGTTTTAACATTATGTGTGACATATTGATATTCTGTAACGTCGGAAGAAATCCAAGTTTGCCGGACTCTTAATTCAGTTTTTCAAAAGTTTGGTCTCGAGCAGCCCGTTCACTAAATGTATTTGAATCATGAAAAGATGTGTGAGGGATTTCTTGTTGGCAGAAAACCAAAATTTTACAGTAATTTATTAGAAACATCTATTCCCGTGAATGAAAATAAAACCGGAAATAATGAAAATGGAACTACGCATGTGTAAGAGTTTTCTAATTACGAAATTAAGACGGACATCCGGTCCGGAAATCACTCAACAACGACGTCAGTTTTCATACCTGTATTTTATTAATTAGATTTTTATAAAAAAAAATATTACTACAAAAATATGTTTGTTTTGTTATTTTTATAAATTAATTAACAGCATCAATTGTTTTATTACGTCTACTCAAAGTGATGCAGGTAAAGCTGCTTTTCATCAGACAACTTTGTTGATTCATTTATTGCCGATTTCCGTTTAATAGCTCCAAATAACACACATGTCACTGGATACTACACAATACACGTGTATTTACGACCATAGAAGCCGACAAAGGATCTTTAATGATGCAATCGCCGATTACCAATAAATTTAAAACGTGCATGCATCGTTTAACACTATAAAACCTTGGCGCCAAAAAAATCGCCAGACGCAATATTTTGTCGCCAAATGAAAATAAAAATCGCAATTGGCGACATTGGCGAAGCCCAGCGCGGCCCCTGTATATTACATTTTGTTTTTAAGCCTATTCTTTTTACTGGCTTTTTTTTTAAATATAAATTTACATTTCTTGCATAGTAAAACAAGATACGGGATGATTATTGAAACGTTGATAAAGAATGAAAACAAGTTTTTAGTGTTTAAGTTGTACTCGTTTTAGATTTCATATATTTTTACAGGCTGAGGACAAAGAATTCATCAGCATGAAGAGATTTTGAGACTGTTGAAGCAAGAAATGAAGACAAGAAAAAAGATTTTCCATTAATTTAATACAGAAGTGCAAGTAAGAATAGTTCTTTTTTGTTTTTATTTGTAACAATATTTCCTCTCATTAATCTCCCTCCTTATGTTAAATTCTTTTTCGATAGGATCAGTATATGACCAAATTTTTATTTTTTTTCTCAGTTTGGAAAAAAGTGTTGGTCTGTCTATTTGTCAGTCAGTCTGTACACACAGTGATGTCGTAATACATAAAATACCTCTCAATTTGTTAGATTCAGTTGATTCTTTGTAAATTACTGCAATACAAGGTACATGCCTTGAAAATGGAGTAAAAATGTTTGTATTCTTTTTTTTCTGTAAATATCATTAATATTTTGCTCAAGGATAAAAACAAAGTTGCTGATAAAAGTTTGCTTGCATGTTGTTGTTAGTTTTTTATGTATCTGGCTTATTTTGTATGTTTTAAATATTTTTATTCTTTTTTAGGCAACTAACCCAAGCACTGTGAAGACGACAACATCTTGTCTTGCGATTGTAAGAAACAGACACAAAAAATAACACCATTTATGTGTATTGAATCGATATAAAAAACATAAAAAGGCATAGAAGATCTTATACTTTTGTTCTTTCTGGATCTCTCTTGTCCTAAGTGCTGCCAGCTATTAGGGTTCTACAAATCACACTACTGAAAGACTGTTCACATTTCCATAGAGTTGCTAACTTGATAAAGTTTAAAACAAAAGAACAAGCATCAGACAATAGTGAGGAGGACAACAATGGTTATTATACATATATTATTAATTGCAAGTTTTTATCTGTATATATATTGTAAAAAAATTTAGTTAAATGTTTCTTTTGATACTATTGTTTTGATGGTTTGTTGTCTTATGAACCAAAATTTCACATTTCATTTCAAAATCAGCTAAAAATATGAAAACTTGATTTAAAATAATTAATTCTATAAACAAATACAACAAATTGAACTTTTTGAAATTTAAAACACTCCATTATTTTAAACCTACCGAAGATAACAACTTTCAAACTGGAAATAGATGCAAATGAATTCTGAATGGCTGTTAAAAATTTGCGAAAGGAGATGCAATATCACTTTTCTATCAGCTGTTTTTAAAGAATTAACCTCTTAAAATATGTCATGTGATGGGGTTTACACAAATCAAATTTCTGAAAAAAAATTCAATTAATAATATTTATTACCAAATGAATATATTTTATTACTGTATGGTTGATACTTGCTGTAACATTTTCACAAGTATAAACTTTTTGATATGATGTGTGAATCTCACTTTTTATATTGTAATGGGTGTTAATGAGTTGTGTTTTACCCATTTAAAGTTTGTGCAAGGATTTGTTAACTGTACAAATATTTTTTTCACCTTTATTGTTATATTGCCATGTTCATTGTAAAGAGCTTGCCTAATAAAAAGCAAGTCCTGTCTTGGTTTTGTTATTGGGCACCACCTTGGAATTTATTTAATTATTGGTAATCTCACCATGGATCAAATTTTTCTTTGATCCCATGGCCATACTGGAATAGCCTTTAATGTGTAAATAAATGTGTATGTGGTAGAGGTTAACATTTCATGATTCTGTTTGAATTAGATTTTACTTTCTTGTCGATATGTTCACAAAGTCTGGATTTTCAGTTTTTATCATTTGTCTTGAAAGTATTGTTTAATTATACAGTTAAACTTGTCATTTGTGGGAACATGCATGAATAAGACATTGTAACCCATGTTTGATTCTTAAAAATTCATATATGATATCATATATACATGGTGTTTTTGATACATTCTTTTATAGAATAATTCTTTTTTAATCTTTTGTTTAATTTTAATACAATGTAGATTAGTTCTATTGATCATGTCTATTGCAGAAATTTACATGCTTGAAAACAACTGTAGTAACTTATACATGTACACTTAAAAATAAAATATTAGACTCAATTTAATGTTTGTGTTGCATTTTTGACATTTTAGCCAGTATGTTTGGATCTGTATGAAGAGTAATCCTAAATTCTCCAAATATTAAATGAGAGTCCTCAAACAATTTGCTGAACAGTCTGTAAATTAAAAACTAGTTTGACATAGAAGCAGGGAATGACTATACAGGAGGAAAAGCCCAGGAATTGCAAGTAGAACATGTTTAGGGTTAAACATGTTCTCAATCTAAACACCAGTTAAGACCTAAACATGTTTAGGGTTAAACATGTTCTAACCCTAAACATCAATGCAAACCTAAACATGTTTAGGGTTAAACATGTGCTCAAGTGAGAACAGAAAGGGCGTTTAGGTTTATGTTTAGACTCTAAACACATTTTTTACAGTGTACATGCTCATGTCTACAATAAATAGAATTAGCTGACCAGGGAAGGAATATGTCTACAATAAGAAGGATTTACTGAGCAGGGAAGGACTATGTCTACAATAAATAGCATTGGCTTACGGAGGAAGGATTATGTCTATGATAGATAGCATTGGCTGACCAGGGAAGGACTATGTCTACAATAGATAGCATTGGCTGACCAGGGAAGGACTATGTCTACAATAAGTAGGATTGACTGTCCAGGGAAGGAATATGTCTACAATAAGTAGGATTAACTGACCAGGGAAGGACTGTGTCTACAATAGATAGCATTGGCTGACCAGGGAAGGACTATGTCTACAATAAGTAGGATTGACTGTCCAGGGAAGGACTATGTCTACAATAAGTAGCATTGACTGACCAGGGAAGGACTATGTCTACAATAAGTAGCATTGAGTGACCAGGGAAGGACAATAAGTAGCATTGGCTGACCAGGGAAGGACTATGTCTACGATAGATAGTATTGGCCTACCAGGGAAGGAATATGTCTACAATAAGTAGCATTGACCGAACAGGGAAGGACTATGTCTATGATAGATAGCATTGGCTGACCAGGGAAGGACTATGTCTACGATTTTATAAATAGAATTGGCTTACAACGGAAGCACTATGTCTACAATAAATAGAATTGGCTGACCACTGGAAGATTATGTCTACAATAAATAACATTGTCTGACAACCGAAGGACTATGTCTACAATAAATAACATTGGAAGGACCATAGGAAGGAATGTCTGCAATAAATAGAATTGGCTGATCATTAGAAGACTATGTCTCTGGTTAACGTATAAATGTATACAAATTCGAAAAAATACAGACATCTGCGAAGTATTAAATCTAAATCTTGATAACTGATACCTTTTGTCGGAATTATTTTAGAGATGAACGGATGCGATGCATCCTTGCAGCGGCGGGTGAGGGGGACATGAAGACTTGGCAATTAAGAACTCAACAAATGACTATAGTTTACTAGTTTTTGTCGTTGTGTGCTGCTTTATATCTTTTCATTGAAAAGGGGAGGGGGAAGGGGGGTACTGATTGTTACAGGCTAACGAGATTCACAGTTTCAAACAAACTATACATAACATGTATAAACACGTTGTTCGATATTATGTTGTTCGGAAGGGGTAAAATTCATGAAAGAGATTTTTAGTTATAATCTGAAAACAAAATAAATCCCCCCTTTTTTCACAAAGTCCCATAACCAACCAACCAACCAACCAACCATCCATCCATCCATCCATACATACATACATACATACATACATACATACATACATACATACATACATACATACATACATACATACATACATACATACATACATACATACATACATACATACAATACAATACATTACAATACATACATACATACATACATACATACATACATACATACATACATACATACATACATACATACATACATACATACATACATACATACATACATACATACATACATACATACATACATACATACATACATACATACATACATACATACATACATACATACATACATACATACATACATACATACATACATACATACATACATACATACATACATACATACATACATACATACATACATACATACATACATACATACATACATACATACATACATACATACATACATACATACATACATACATACATACATACATACATACATACATACATACATACATACATACATACATACATACATACATACATACATACATACCTACATACGCCTGTCTACGAGGCTTAAGACAACAGTCATCATTGATGGATTTTTTGAATGGCGTTTAACGCCAATATCAGCAATTTTAACAGCTATATCACGGCGTAGTTTTTTATGGGGAGGCAGCCAGAGTACCCGAAGAAAACCTCGACCTGCGGAAGAAAAACTGGCAATCCTTGTGTCACTTAAGTTTGGAGTAGAATCTACCTGCCTGCATTGAGAATGAACCCGCAATCTCAGTGTTGACAGAACACGTAATAAATAGAAGACGAACTTCCTTAACCACTCGGCCACCGAAGCCCCCACCCCCATCATTGATGCAGACAAGTTGTGTGTTTATCAGTTCCATTCAGAAGATTTTTTATGTTTAGAAATAATCATTGTTGCATGTTAGATTAGTGAGTTTCCAATTGAAAATTTTAAAACTACTTTATTGTGTTTAGTTTCTACATGTCCAGTTGTCACATTCCAGTTTCCCACCACAGATTTCCTATTTTGGAATGCATTTCTGGTGCAAAATATTGCAGCACTGAAAAACATATTCCACATTTTCTCTTTTCGTTCTGCTTTTAACTGCAAGGGCTTAAGAGCTGGATATTTCGAATGGTATAGCATCAGGGTGGATCCAGAATTTATCATAAGGGAATGCATAAAGGAAGGCGCTCCGTCGGCCGGTCCTGACACATTCTTTTAACAGTGGCTTATGGGCAAGAGGGCCGGGGCATCTCGACCCCCTTGGTCAGCTATTAGCATTTCTGTACGACTAAAGTTTTTTTTCAGCCAGTGTTTCAACTTAGAGGTCCATGTCCAACTATGCTACTATATGTATTAAGTTTTAACTAAAATAAATTTTGCTCGTCAGGTTACCATTAGACAGGTCAGTTGGATCAGCTAGTGAGCGCTAAATGACATGCATATTGTCGATTTTGATTCGATAATGAATACATTAGAGGGTTTCAATACCAGTTTACTTGTTTAAAACTATTTGCAGCAAGCAGACATAGCTTTGGAATTTTTAACCTGTTACAGAACTTGATTCAGATAACAAATTGTTTCCTTACTTGTGAAAATAAGCAGTGAAAACTAATCACGCACGATTAACCTTTGATTTGACGCATTTAATTGGTATAATCTAAATGATATTTGGCAGAAGATATGCCATGCACGTGCCTTGACGCAGGCGAACATGTAAGGTGACACGTTAGATCAATATATTACGTCATAAAACGGAAATGTTTTCTAAGGAAATTAACTTTTACAAATAGCAGAAAATGCATGAATGGCACTCTCGAAGCACCTGTCTTCGATGCATTAATCAAATATGTCAGTCCAAAAGATATATTTTCGATATATATGTCGAGGGATGAGGAAACGGATCCCAGTGTCAACTTTCAATTGGGTTTGTCATCTACGCGACAGACAACTAACGACATGGTTTACGTAAACAGTAGAGTGTGATTTTAATGTAATATATACTGGCAAAAGAACAAAGAAATATTTCGGCTAATTTATTTAATGAACCAGCACATTCGGTCTTTCAGTACGTAATAAAGCGCGTGCCATAAATTCAGTACGTGTGTCACTAATTTAATTCCCGCGTAAAATGAACTATTCATTATATTATTCAGTATTATTATTGGGTATTGGAAACAAAACGAAGTCGAACTTATATTTGTGCAATCACAATAATGTAATAACTGATTGCTGATCGACATTGTTACCTCAATCTTGACACGAATGTTTGTTTATTTATTTATTTATTTATTTATTTATTTATTTATTTATTTATTTATTTATTTATTTATTTATTTATTTATTTATTTATTTATTTATTTATTTATTTATTTATTTTCAGTATTGTGTATTTATTTATTTTCAGTATTGTGTATTTATTTATTTTCAGTATTGTGTGCGCATATCTGACTGCTAGGCTAAGATACTAAGATAGAATGATATTTGGAACAAAGGCTAACTAAGTTTTACAGCCGAACTAGATTAAAGTCCCCATACATTTTCACTGAAAATGACCAAATCTTAACTCACATGCATGTGGTCGCTTACTTACCAAACACCTATGATTTTCACATCCAAAATATTTCGCTTTTCTCCGGGTACTCCGACTTCTTCCCCCAATGATAAATGGACGCCATATTATAGCTGCAGTGACGCAAAATACCATTCAAACAAAAAAAAAACTAAAATATTAAATTCAACTGCTTATGTAAGTAAAACTGGAACACGCAACCTACGCTTTGATAGGCGCGTGATTAATAGTAGATGATTAACGACAACAGAGGCCCAGATTCTATTTTGTTTATACATGTTATACATCGGCGTACTTCTAACGCAATTCCTACCGCTATGACGTCGTTGATCGACCTGTAAATACATACCTTTTATTCTGATCAGAGGCACAACAATTTCTTTATTTTAAGTTGCAAACTAATCAAATAAAAATTCCCGCCCCTTGTCTGACCAGATCCTAGCACACAAAGCATATACTTCAAAAAGAGGAGGTGGGGGGCATCATCAATTTTTAAATTTTCCCAAAACAGATTACAGTTAATTTAAAATAATGATGACAGAAAACAGCAATTTACATGAGAAAACAGACAAAAATATTTAAAAAACAAGTACTATCTTTAAAAAAGATAACCGACGCATTAAAGATATAAATTGAGTTATGCATTAAACTATGAATCGTCATTATTGTCATACAAATTCCCCGTTTCAATAGACCAGAAATGTTTGATGGAAATTTTTTTGGGGAAGTACTGACGGACAATTATTACTACGTGAAAGAAGTCATGAACCTATAAATTAACATTAGTCCCAGGTGAAACGAGTTGGA
The DNA here is from genome assembly GCA_944474755.1 of Limnoperna fortunei. Classification (NCBI taxonomy): domain Eukaryota; kingdom Metazoa; phylum Mollusca; class Bivalvia; order Mytilida; family Modiolidae; genus Limnoperna; species Limnoperna fortunei. Next base: position 24,009,091 of record OX104121.1, on the reverse strand, counting down.
AATTATTAATTTATACATGTGTTCGCCCCCCCCCCTTTTTTTATTTACGTGTTTTCAATATTTACAGATTTACCAAGCATACAGTTAACTCAAAATTTATATTTTGTTGTACATGTACATGTATTCCAGAACGTTTATTGCTATTATGTATTGAAACCCACTGCCTAAGATACAGAAATGAAGTTTTTCTGCGAGCACCAAAAGCTGTTATACAATTATGTCAACAAATTGAATATAAGAATTGTTTAATAAAATGTTTATAGTTTAAAATTTACTGATTTAGCAAAGTATACTTTACAATTAGAGCCACAACTCTCTATCTATGTGTGTACTACGACGGACGCCCAAGAACAATAATAACACATTTGATTTACTATCGACATGAATATATAATGATTTGTGACGAAAAAGTGCACGTTGTCTCGCTGCGCTGCCATCAATGTGAGGAAAAAGTAGTGTACTGTGTGTGCGTGTCTGAAGTTGGTACTAAGACGACAAATGCGTAGCGATAGCACTTTATACAAGTTCTCCCAGTAGCGTTGTAAGAGAGTTCTTGGTCACATAAAAATAAATAAATGGATCCTTGTGTAGTCAGACAAGCTTGCTCTCGCAAGAATAAGAGTCAGTGTTCGGTAAACTTGTATTGTTGTCAAAACGCATAAGATACACGATTCAACAATATAAACATCACCCTGATTCGCAGATCAGTATAACTATTTACGGACGGACAATAATTCCAACAGTTAAATAAAATGATACGTAGATCAGCATAAATATAAATGTAGAGCTTGTTACTTCTCGATGTTATGGAGTTACTAAGCCAAATGTAACTCCCCTATTTATACCAAATTATGAGCAATAAATCAGTATTTTCTGATGCAATAAATCTGATGAAACACTTCTGATGCAAGAGTCTGATGCAATAGATATATAAGGACCCCGGGGTCCTCCCTACAGGACCCTCCAGGACCCTGCAAGGACCCCAATGCACCAAATATTAATGACCTAGAATACCATGGTGACAAAGTATACCAACGAGGATACCAAGCTGCCATGAAGGACTCTAGTCAATCACTTAACAATATACGAAATAGAATTAGGTACCTAAAACAGGACCTAGTACTACAGGACTCCCAGGATACCTAACAGGACCCTTTGAGTAACCTGATGCCCTAGTTTATGGACACATATGGTTGACCTAGTTAAAGTGATGAAATTCTTGTAAAACACAGCATGAAACCACTAATATTAGCAAAACAAAATTACACATGATGAAATAGTATGAACTTTGCAACCTTTAGAATGTAAAGTACAATCTTAGACTTAAACGTCTTATGTATATTAAAAAAAAAGGGGGGAAACGACTGTTAGCAAAATTCACTACAGATTGTTAATTTGTATTTTTTTAAGAAATTAATTAAAATTTCTCTTCGTTTCTTTTACACTCTATAAAATCCCGGAAAAATCCAGGGTGTTAATATGCGTTTTAATTTGCGCTGTACTTCAAATAAAAAATATTTAACATTTTTGTACAAGTAGCTTAATATAAAACTGCAGCTCATCGCTATCGTTCTTAATACTTAAATTGCACTTTGAAATAATTTTATAAACAAACAGACGGCAAAATCTAATAATAATAGTACACAATTTTAAAAGGAGAATTGCCAATTTACCATCCTGTTCCGAACCCCTGTCCAACTGTTTACCCTGTTTGGAACCCCCGTCCAAATTGGTTTTTGACTAATCAAGAAACAGAATTAGGATCACGTTACTTGCTTTTCGAGAGGTGAAGTGTCATGAGGTCAAAGGGTAAAAAGTGAATATAATACCGACTGCGTCGGAAAAACAGATAACAGCAAAAACTTATCGAAGGTCTATACGGCGAGAAAATGCACACATTAATTAGTGTTTCCGTAGTAGCCAGTATTTGATTCTAAGTATATTATTCCCTTCATAGGAGACTCAATTACATTTAAAATGTAATGAATAAAATGGATTAACAGATAAAAGAGGAAAAAAACCTGTAAAACAGTTAACAATATTCTGACTATTAACATCAAACAGTGTTTTTATTTTCTTTAGAACAGTTAACAACAATGTAAATTTTTCAGAAAATAGAGAACAGCTAATGGTTGAAAAAACAGTTAACAGTTGCAGTTTCCCCTTTTAAAATTTTATCTTTAATTTGCTCTCACTTTCTTTATATGGTCGCTGCTTCCACTCGACGAAAATAAAAAATGGGAGCGAAGGTAAAAGATTTAATTTTTAAGTTAGATTATATACATAAAAGCTACTAACTATACAAAACTACTGATTGAATTCAGCATACATATTAAAGAAAAACGTGGATCACACAAATGAATAGCGACTTTCTATACCTCGTTTCCTTTATTTGCTGTTATAGAGATCTCCATACACAAGATAACCTTGACTATTTCCGCTATGGGAACTTTCCCAGTCCTTTAACTGAAATGGTCGAGAGATGTTCCGTCGGAACATTGTTCCGTAATATGTGCACGAAGAGAAAAGGTTCATATTTACTTATTTATTGTATGAAAGAGATATCTATACCAGTACGCAGAGCTACTCAGAGTTATCGAGTTAGACCGAACCATTTTCGAACAAAGTTAACCCGCCACTGAAGCTAATGATAGTAAAATCTAAGTTTCCATGGAAATCGTATGTACTTCCTTCAAAAAATGTTTGCATTAATATTGGAAAATTCAAACAACTGACGACAATATCAATGAACAATACTACCAACAGACGACAGTGTCATTGGAAATTACAACCAGTAGAGCAGACGACAATATCGATCAGGCAATACAACCAACATACGACAATATCATCAGGCAATACAACCAACAGACGACAATATCTTCAAGCAATACAACCAACAGACGACAATATTATAGGATTAAACACTGGGTTTTAGGAAATTATCAATGTGTAAACTCCGGCGACTCACTCACAAACTAAATAAAGTCCGCTCAGAGGAAATATCGATATATAAATTATCTGAGAAGACGCCATTTAAGTGTTTTTATCCAATCAAAGCACTTAATATAAATAAATTACAGCATGAATAGAATTATCATCAGGCAATACAACCAATAGACGACAATATCATCCGGCAATACAACCACCATACGACAATATCATAAGGCAATACAATCAACAGAAGACAATATACTAAGACAATACAGCCAACAGAAGACAATATTATCAAGCAAAACGATCAACAGACGACAATATCATCAGGCAATACAACCAACAGACGGCAATATCATAAGGCAATACAACCAACAGACGATAATGTACTCAGGTAATACAGCCAACAGAAGACAATATCATCAGGCAATACAACCAACAGACGACAATATCTTCAAGCAATACAACCAACAGACGACAATATTATAGGATTAAACACTGGGTCTTAGGAAATTATCAATGTGTAAACTCCGGCGACTCACTCACAAACTAAATAAAGTCCGCTCAGAGGAAATATCGATATATAAATTATCTGAGAAGACGCCATTTAAGTGTTTTTATCCAATCAAAGCACTTAATATAAATAAATTACAGCATGAATAGAATTATCATCAGGCAATACAACCAATAGACGACAATATCATCCGGCAATACAACCACCATACGACAACATCATAAGGCAATACAATCAACAGAAGACAATATACTAAGACAATACAGCCAACAGAAGACAATATTATCAAGCAAAACGATCAACAGACGACAATATCATAAGGCAATACAACCAACAGACGATAATGTACTCAGGTAATACAGCCAACAGAAGACAATATCATCAGGCAATACGATCAACAAACGACAATATCATTAGGCAAAAACTGCAACTAACAGACGACCAACCGACGGCGTACATATATAGGCGATATAAACATTTTTCATTAAAAGCAATCGTTACGATACCCCGTGTCTTATCTGAATAGCTTTCTCATAATTAACGAGCTTTTCACGTACGTACTAATGTAGTGTTTGCGTTTGATTAATGTCAGTACCAACATTTGACGACAACAAACAGAGCTATATAAAGCGAAATTTCCATTTGAAAAGGTAGATAAATATGTTCTTTTTCTAACAGTAAAAAATAGTTCATATAGTACTCTTAATAAATTAAAAATTTGACGTCCAACGTGATGCGCATGCGCTTGATTTATTTAGCGAACTGCTGTGAACTTGTACCAATTAAACTCTTTAATTTTATTGTATAGCAAAAATTTAATTTAAATAGTAAACATTACGTCAGTATAAGGCATTTGTAGATGTTTACACACGCACTTCTAAAAGGAATGTTTTATGAGCCTTAGATAAGAGTGCACTTTAATTCATTAATTGTTATTTGATTACGGATAACGCGAGCGATGCTTCTTTACGATCTTTGTGAGTGCATGTAAATCATGTAAATGCAAATAAAATATGTAAGACGGTAGTGCGACTTTCTGAAATCAAATGTTCCAAGGTACGGTTGCATCTGCCAACATAAGTTAGGAATTAGGCCTTGGTGTCAACAGGTATTGAGTCGCCGACGATTGATCACTGGAAGGTCAACATTAAGGTTGTGAGATTGAGCCTGACATTGGGCAATGTGTGCTCGACTGTCCAACTTTAATTGAAACAGACGAACACGTTTTATTGCCGGAAGTCGGGAGTCTTAAGTACCGGCTACTACCGCTTCCTCTCCTAATGAAAACTCATTTACCGGATACATAAACTCCCAATACAATCTCAATTGCACTCTGTCTATGAACTGACACACGGTTTCAACTTACAGAAAAATACAACGGAGACACCTGGTGGACAATGAATTGTAAATTAAACGTGTAAAAGCTAAGTTAAAAAACTATTTTGATACCATTGTGTTACTTTTTACCAGTTTGCTGAGCAACATAAACACTAAAAGACACGTATCTTCACTTGTTGTGTCAGACCTTATATATGATGATAATATTTTAAACAGATTAATTGTTGAATGTTTGCTGAAAGTAAAGCTGTATTTTAGCTATAGTTATGACGAAAACAATTTAAGAAACAATAAATCAACAGAGAATTAAGAGGACAAATATGAAGACAGTTTTAAATTCCACAGTAATAGTATGGATCATTGGTAAGGGATGAAAATAGCCATTTGTAACGGCTGCAGCGAGCATACTCTTGTCTTCATTAACAAAGGACTTCTTATGGTAAGCAGCCAGGTTTTCTTTGTCACTACCTGACACCTACCTACCTTGATCCGGGGATGCTCGGTGCAGCTCTGTGCGTCGAGAGCTAGGCCCCTCCCAGTATATGTCATAGCACTGCCTGCACAGATATGTAAAATATGTCAAATGTATAGTTTGGTAGGTTTGCTAAAAGTGCGAATGCGTTATACAAACAAACAAAACAAGAATTGACAGTTATTTAAAGATGAAATGGACATTTATACTTTTGGATTCATTAGTTATGAATCGGGTCAACCATGCTGAACAATAATATAAGTTATATACGTTCATATCCGTAGGTATGGAGATTTTAACATCTGAAGTGCCGTAAGTAGGCCATTGGGCGAACCGAAGGGTGTACAGGGGTACTGAAGGTGTTAAAATCGCCATATCTACGGATATGAACGTGTATAATTAATTTATCACCGGTATTAGTTTGAAATAATGGATTTTTAAGGTACTTTGTCAAAGCAATGGCGGACGTTAAAGTAACGTTTTCATCATTATCAAAGAAAATTTGATTGAAATTTGATAAAAATGAGGCTTTTTTACCAGGTGTAGGGTACTACCTTTGGTAGAACAGTTCTCAAAAAAAACCATTTTTTGTTGGATTCAAACAAATGTTTAAGAAATTAATTTTGGCGCTGAATGTCTTGCAGAGACGTCATAATAATGTGACGTCGTTGTTTGTCAAACTGCATAAATTATCTTTTGTTTCTGTTTCTATTAAAAATAAAACACATTGGGACCTTTTGTTGAAGACTTCATCATCCAATACATGACACAAACCAATTACAATTTATAACATAAACGCATCTTAAGTACTTTTTTTGTAACTAACGGTTAGCAATGCTCGGGTATATTGGTTTTGTAACGACTTGTAGCTGACCAAGCAGGAATAATACTCATACGGGGATGGCGAGTCTTGGCATGTAAGATATTCATCGCTGTTGGCTTATCAAATCTGGTTTAAAACAAATAATGCCCTCGGTACATAATTTACTTTATCAACTATATGCAGAAATATTACAGAGAACTTTTTATAATGAAGTTGAAATAATTTTTACAACCTCAGCCAATTGCAAAAATGGAACTGCGTATCGTTTTTACCTAGAAACGCCTTTAGCGAATATATGTTATATATTGATTAATTGATTGGTGTTTAACGTCCAGCAACTTATATTTCAGCCGTATGAGGACGTTGTATTGTTATATAGACCAAGGAATAATTTAGCATAAAAATTATAAAACGATCTGCCCGTACCGTCTGTTAGTACTGCATGTAATACGTAAACAGAGATGTACAAAGAAACAGGAATGTACAAAGACATGCGTCATCATTTATATCTATATATCTACCAACTAGCGATATGTACTTTACATATCAACAAAAGCAGCGTGAATATACAGAGCAAACCAAAGAAAAACACGTTCCCGCAGAGAGGCGCTGTGTATCAGATTCGCCTAAAGCATCGAATCTCCAGACGGTAACAAAGCAAAGCGCACATTTCCATGGCCTCTAAGGAAAACTAGTTCAAGATATGTTTTATTCTATTTGTTAAATATACATTCTTTCACAAATAGTTTTATCTTTGTTTAGATAGTAATAAGCCGTGTGTCTTTCTTCAAACGACCGTTTAACCGGTAACACGGTTATTGCGTAAACAAATTGTTCAGCAAAATAAACAACCTATATATACAGACATTCTTTATCTGTTATATTGCATGATAATGGCAGACCATTGTTTAACCAAATCTGATTCCGATACTGCATAATGCATAAATATATATAAAGAATGGAAATTAAATTAACTCCGTAGACATTCTTTAAAATAGTTAACTTTAAAACATTTTGGATAAGATTTTAATGGAATATTCCAGGAATATACCAGGAGACTTTGGTTAATATCATCGACCTCCCAAGTAATACCATTATGTAAAATGGGGCCATATCTAGAATTACGGATTGATTGATTGATTGATTGAATGGATGTCTGCTTTACGTCCAGCGAGCAGTATTTCACCTGTATTCAGGACGGGAACAAGTTAACCAGCAATTACTCAACGGAAAATAGAGGTGGGATGGGTCACAGGGAATACAATTTTGACTGCCACTGGAAAAGTATGGAGTTTTGGGTAGGGGCGGAAAATTTAGCCTTTTCTATCAGCTACAATGAGCCTACTCTTTTTCGAAATCTACAAAAGGGGACTATCGTGCAAGGAGCGTGGCACACTCCAAACACGTTACCTACTACGGTCCGCGGTCAGGCTTTCCGTATTATTAACTGGTTACAGCTCGGAGCGAGGGTTGTAGCCAGATAAACGGTCCATATATCGGGTCCTTCAGAAGTCTGTAATCTTAATGCGTTCATACACACGTTACTTTTTCTATCATTTCATTGAATACATTAGAATACAACGAGTCCAATACAAGACAAAATACATTTTGTTTACCTCTAATTTTTTAACATGTGTTGAATACTGAATATTTTTTTTGTTTTTTTTTTGTTTGAATGGTGTTTAACGCCACTTTCAGCAATTTTCAAGCTATATTATGGCTTCTTGATTTTATTTGGTGAGGAAGCCAGAGTACCCAGAGAAAACCCCGACCGTCGGTAGGAAAACTGTCAATCCTTGTCAATTAAGATTGTAATCGAATACACCCTGCCCGCAGTGACTCAAACCCGCAACCTCAGTGTTGATAGACCACGTGATCAATTGTAGATCAACTACCTTAACCACTCGGCCACCGAGGCCGCCTGTTGAAAAATTAAAACTCTTATATTCTGTTGATATTTTACAGGTTTTAAAATTAGTTTGGTAATTCCCAATATATATATGAATTTGTTGTATGGCACGTGGAAATTCGAATCATCTTTTTGATCGGGTTGTATCACCTTTACAGCACAGGCTGTGTATTAAACGCAGTGTTGTGACGGAGCGCCTGAATACAACCATGGTTTATATTGGGTTCGTGTTACTCATTTCTCCTTTTTTGTTTCGTGTTGTATATGTTTGTAAATCTGTCTTTCTAATCGCCCCTTGAAAATCGGTTCTTGTTGTTTCGTCGGTTTTATTGTTATTTTTCTCTGTCCAAAGTGTTAACATTACCAAAACGACAACTCTCTCTCTGTACGAAGTAAGGCAAAATGTGATTGTACGCTAGTTGCATGAGTTCAGTCCAAAATTAATTTGGAACGTAAAAGTTAAAGACACGTGCGATTCCAGACTTTGGTTGGCTTTTGTTGTTAATCGCCAAGTCATTCAAGCATGACGCCTATTTATGGCTGGATCATGTGGTCTTGTTGTTTCTGCCTAGGTTTCTAGTTAAAGAGAAGCAGGCTTTTATAAATACCAAAAAGACTAGCAGACCAGCTGCATATATAGCATTCCGATTTAGCACTTCGCAAGCCCCGTTGAATTTGCTAATATCAGAGACGTACATCTTTACTTTCAACATTCCATCTGTCCACATGTAGCAATAGCTCTTTTATAGCAAACAAAAATCAAAATGACCGGTGGGCAAGTGTTCCTACTATCTCTTTGGTTGTGTTAGTATTTATCATGGTCGGGTAAAAATCTGTTCTATCTGGCTATGCTAAACTGTGAGCTTGCTCAAAACGTGATCATTTTTTTACCGTAAGTTATTTTACATACGGTAATACCTCACAATATACACGAAGATAAACAACATAAGTACGTTCCTTTTTATCTAAAATTCTTTTTTTATAGCCAAATCAATGTAAAGAACAGTTATTAATCTTCAATGTAATCATTTAATTTAACGATTTCATATTCACAGCTTGCACAGATGTTGAAATGTATACATAGAAATATCTTTTAACCCATAAAACACGACGAAATATTATAAAAGCACGCGTCAAATAGATTCGATATATACTTAAGAAAGTATATCTACAAAATCTAGTACACGTTACGTAATTTTATTGTTCATATAAATTTACAGAACACTTTGATAAGAGATTTTATTGTATATCCACCCGGTGTTGAGATAAGTACGTAAAATTTGTTATTTTCCCGTTGTAATTCAGAAACATTGACTCTGGTAAAGTGGATACTTCAAATATGTGATAAGTTGAAATATATTGAGCAATAATTCAGCAACTGAAGTATTTTCAATTAGTTACGAGTCTTTATACTTACTAAATATCCGGGCTTTGCAAATACTGTTAAAATACTGGACAAGCATGGCTAAACATGATGCGCTTGGTCTTTGAAGGGGAAGTTCTGACGTTTGACAAATATAAGCAATGCATTAAAATTTGAACCGAAGTCGTGTTTTATCAACTTGTTGATTTAAACAAGTCTTGATAAGTTCAAAACTTCCGCCTTTTATAACTTTAGTTACTTTAACGATTCTATTCACTTGGTAATTCATGTTTAGTTTTGGTTAAATTGTATTCTACACCATTTTCAGCCATGTTTCATCTATATTATGGCTTGCAGGTGTTATGGGATAGGAATTCCATCACTACTCCCACCCTAACCCCCATCCCCCCACAAGAATTGTACGTCATTATACATAGCTGAATAATGCTAAATGTGGCGATAAACATAGAAACTAAATATTTTTAAACAAATATTTTAATCCAACCGCCAACCGTCAATAGGTAAGAAAATGTTTAAACGTGTAGTTGTTCAGATGATCTTTGCAGTGAGTATGACTCAGCAGAATAATCTTGATTTATAAAAAAAAAGAATAAGTCCTCTATTGAAATCCAATTTAATCAATTTAAAGTCTATTTGATGTAATCTAAATTCTAGGTAATCCGTCAGAAACTTTACATTTTAACACTAGAGTAATTTGGATCGTTTGACATATCAATATTTTTAAATGCATAATTTTATAATTATAAACATGGTTTTAAGATACTTTCAGCAATTATTTGATTGTGCTTTGAAACCAATTTTCAGCACCTATTTGATTGAGTTTTAAGTCACGTTCGGCACCTATTTGATTATGGTTTTAAGCCACTCTCAGCACATATTTGATAGTGGTTTAAGTCACTTTCAGCACATATTTGATTGTGGTTTTAAGTCACTTTCAGCACATATTTGATTGTGGTTTTAAGTCACTTTCAGCACCTATTTGATTGGAGTTAAAGCCACTTTCGGCACCTATTTGATTGGGGTTTAAGCCACTTTCGGCACCTATTTTATTGTGGCTTTAAGCCACTTCAGCAATTTTTTATTGTGGTTTTAAGCCACTTGAAGCACATATCTGATTGTTGTTTAAAGTCACTATCGGCACCTATTTGATTGAGGTTTAATGCCACTGTGATTGTGCTTTTAAGCCACTTTCAGCAATTTTTATTCGTTTATTTTGGTTGTTTGTATGCCACTTTTAACATTCCAGCAATTTTATTAATTTCGGTTTTAGGCTATTTCAGCAAATTTCATTTGAATATTGTTTTACACAAGTAACAGAAATGTTTCTGTAATGTCATAAAAATGTCATCAAAGATACCAGGGTTAATAGAAATCCCTGTTTTATTAGGGTAGGAAGTCGGAGTACCGGACGAGAACACCCGAACTTAGACAAGGAAAATTGGTAATCTGTTGAGCAATCAGACTCGAACTCAAATCATTGAATATAAAACGGTTCTGTTTACTTGGCCTCTCTTTGACAAACAATTCTTTGAATCGTTTGATAAAGTATGATAATCGACAGAAAATTGAAATGATAAATTATGCATTTACGTATTGTAAATAATTTTTACGACAAAATCCATTTAAATCGTATCTTTAAGATATTTTGGAGGTCCTGAATAGTCATTTGTCAATCCGAGATAATGACAGAGGTGCAAAAGAGACACCATAAATTATATTTTTATGATTAATAACTTTTGAGCAAACAGTCTTTTGTGATTTCTTTAAATATCTGGCAATTAGCAAGTGCATTTTAAAAATAAATTTCAGGTTTATTTGAACAGCAACTTTGAATAATGTTAAACCTTTTGATGTAAACGGTCTTGGTACTTAAATATTTTTCCCAATAGATTTTTATAATATGACGCAATCACATTTTAGGCTTTAGATGACCCAGTAATATGGTATCACGTTATCTCAGCATGCACTGGCCTTTATCTACAAAATAGTCACTAGCTGGGACAGTGGTGGTTCCTACTCCACCAATCCCCCATTAAAAATAGTAGAGATTTTGATTTTCTCCTAAATCGTTAGTACATATACACACATACAATAAAATGTATCAAATGTTTTAAAGAATATAAGTCAACAACACACTATATTTAATGTAATGTTGTAACCACTTATGTATGTAAAACTCCACCCCTCACGTCATTACATTCTACAACAAACAGAACATACTGGACCTTATCATGGCGGGAACAACGATGTTTGACACTCTTATTTTTGAATTGTATAGTGCTTGCACATAGAAGGAACACACACAATTCCGTACAAACCTGTAAAATCTATCGTAAGTGTTAAAAAATCAAAGGGAAATGCATTCTGACGTCAACACTTACGATTTGTGAAACTCAGGCCAGACATGTCTACGGCCATAATGATGGTTGCGACAAGAAGAATTAGGTACAGGGAATCTACACTTGATTAAAAAGGGGTTCTGTGACATTTAAAGTTTAACGAGGGGATAGGCGGAAATGGAAGGGAGATAACTATAAGTGGTTTCGAATTATTAAGACTGAGTTTTTGTTGCTAATTAATATGGATTTCACGAGATGTCCTGTTTTCTGACTATAAAACCTTAATGTTATATCATCGTTTCTCTAGTTGTGTTTTTTATTTGGTTTGGTAAAATTCTTTAAGATTGTGTTGGCTTCAGAGCAATTAATTTTTTTCGGTGAGCGGAGTTATAAGGAGGAAGGCCCGTTGGCGTTTTGCTGACTGTGATCCGCACAAATAGCTCAGCATACTGTATCTAGAACGAATAATCGTACCCTCGCTTTTTTGTTGTTAATCCGACAAATCACAGAAATAACTTCGGATTATAACGGCAGTAAAATTCGGCCTAAGCATACTTTACTTATAGTTTTCGTATACACTGCACATACCATTAATATGAGGGCTACAAATTTCTGCAGCCAGAAAGAAATAAAATATCCATTTTGACTATTCTTTAGGCCTATATCTTTTTATGCATACATTGACATTGATAAATAGATTCTTTTCTATAGAAAACAAATATCAGATTTTAACCTATTTTGTCATGACACCAAGCACACCCCAAATAAAATAACAAAGCTGTCAGAAGAATTAACAATAAATAAAAAGAAAAAATAAATCACGTTCTTTTTATACATAATTTCATTTCAATGAAATGAGCTTCAATGATAGTGTGCGGCATTTACTTATGTAGATTTCAATTCAAGTTCGGGTGTGGGAGCCTTTGATCTTTGACACTCATTATCACATTGATGAATTTTAATCATATTTAAAAATGCCTTACTTATCATATAAGAGGCGCACTACATAACGTGACTGTAAATGACAAATTTTCGAAATTTAATTATTTTTCCAGATTTGTGTTCAAGATAGAGAAAATAAAGTAAAAAATGTCATGCATAAACAAACAAAAATTCCCAGCAAAGTACACAATACAAGCATTAAGCCAAAAACACTAAAATCAACCATAAATGACAAAAACACGTGTTTTACACTTCACCTTGCCATCCACAAGTATCTAACGACCTTATTTTCTTAAATCCACGAAAATTGATACCCACGAATAAGTGAAACCACAGTAATAATTGAACAATATCAGAACACAATGATAGTTTAATGTTTGGAGATAAAAAGGTTCCTCTTGATGTTTATAGGTTTTATCTCTTAGAGCCATGCGTGGGGTTTACATGTAATTATATATATTCTGCTGTTTGGCTTTTGAAGGTATTTGTGAAGAAATTTGGGTTAAAGGACAATATTTCAAAAACTGTTTGAATAAAATGTACAAGCTAATTTTCTTTTATACTATTTCGTAATCTAATTTCTTTAGAAAGAAATTTTTAAAAAGGATAAACAAAATGAACTCAAATACTAAAAATTGTCTGTAATAGATACCGTTGGTATTTTGTAAATTTCCCACGCATTGAAAAAAAAACGCATCATCAAAAAGGTGACCCGCTCTATCGTCAAATTATTCATTTCATCTTGGTAATAAACTGTATTGGAAAAGTTATGAAATTTCTCGTGCATACTAATGTTTACAATGATGTAATTGAAAATAAGCAATAAAGTAGAATTACGAACGTCATAAAGGAATATATCGAACTTAAAAATCTTAAATTATGCAATCCGAGATCTCAGATTTTAATCGGTTATTTCAGATTAACGATGCGTTATCTTTAATTGCATGGTAATCCGTTACTATGAATTCACAATCTATTATCATTTATAATGTTATCATCGCTAGTGTTTTTGTATTCTTTACGAGAGTAAAACTATGTTCCGTAGCGGCTTCCATATTGCAGCCTCAAAGTCAAAGTCGCCGGGACTCAGAATAACCGATTTTTTAATTCAGTACGTTGTGATTCTGATTCGATGATTGTTAGATAAAAAAAACTGACAAGACAAGATAAAACAAGTCAATTTTATTTGAAGTCGTATTATATAAACATATAACTGGTGCGTGTTACCTTAGTAATGGAAGTTGAAGGTTAGACACACCGTAACACCTGCTTTTACCCGCCATTTCTTTAGAAATGCCTGTACCAATCTTGGACCATTGCTGTAGTTACTTTATTTTTGGTTATTGGTTCTCAAGTTACGTTTGCCGGTTTTATTTGCGGATTGACTTTATGACAGTGTCCTTTATTATAACCTTCATTTAGAAGGATCCCATACTGCGCATGCGTGAGAAGTTAAACGAAACCCTTAGTTTATTCTGAAAAGGGACTAGGCTTCCACTATTCAGATGAGATGAATCAATTTAGAATTATTTTTCTTATTATTTCAATTTAAAATTTAAATTATGTCATTTAAATGTTAAGCCACGTGTGTTAAGCACTAGTGGATCATCGGTTCTTCATCAGTTCTTGAGGGGCCTCGGCGGCCGAATGGTTAAGGTAGTTAGTTATCTACTGATCACGTGGGGTCTGTCAACACAGAGGTTGCGGTTTCGAGTCTCACTGCAGGCAGTGCGCGGTCGTCTCCAATCTTAAGTGACGAGGATTGCCAGATTTCTCCATTTACTCCGGCTTCTGCCCCCAATAAAAACTGGACGCCATAATATAGCTGAAATATATGGCTGAAAATTTGCTGAAAGTGGAGTTAAAAACTATTCAAACAAGCACAAACAAATCGTCAGGTCATAAAGGGCATCATTAAACCCATTTGATCAAATGATTCTATGTCTTTGAATGCATACATGTAGACATTTTTATATACAGCGATTCTTTCTATTTATTTTCTTTTACATTTTACGCGAAGTCGTGACGTCACAACATAAAAAATACAATAAATTGCAAGTATGAAGTAAAGAATATTAGCAATATTAAATAAACACTTTTTACATATGATTGCTGTAATGAAATAGATTTACTTAGTTTGTGCATCCGTTCGTATAGATTTTAAGCTAAATTCGGATATAAGATTCTTTGATCTTTGACACGTGTATCAATGCGTTTTCACATTACATTAGTTTTAATTTTAATAAATTATGTTATATCTTGATTATTTTTTATATGTGTTTGAATGCATTAGATACTAGAAAATTTTAATACATAAATTAATTTGTAAAGGCTTCGAACTGAAATAAAAAGCTTCGCGAGATATTCAAAACAAATTGATTGTTTGATATCTACTGCAGGTCATAGGCGTACGTAGGAACCAGTACAGGTACGGAATCCAGTACCAACAATTTTAAGAAAATTTTTGTTTGTGCACTAAACTAATACTCTCAACTAAAAGTATGCTTGTCCATAATGTTCAATAGCATTAAACAGTATCAATATATTTCTCTTCCTAAGCCTTTGCTGGTAACCGTGTGGTTTATAGATACATGGCCGCCTTCTTTTGATCACATGGTACCACACTGGGAGGGATGGACAAGCACAGCTGCCCACCCGTCTCCAAATGGCGGAATGTGATGCCTTAGCTCTTGTTATGCTCCTTGCATGTTAAAAAGCTAAAATGATGTCGCAACAAAGGCTACATCGTCCTTACCCAATTTTTCATAATTTTCTAATACCAATTAAAATTTTCTCACCATTTGTCAACTAATATACACTGTATTGTTTTATTAAGTATTGTTCTCTTTCTGAATATTTAAATAAAGTACTTCTCATCGGACTATAAGCAACCAGTCAACCAATCAATCATTTGACGATCGACGTGTCATCATTTTGGGTTATGAGCTGCAAAATTGTCAACATAGGCAAAGATTACATTCAAACAAACAAACAAACAAACAATATTCCAGCATTATATTGAATTTAAAAGAAACCTTGAATATATAATATAAATAGTTTATATACAGAATTACAATCGCAAATGACTAGCACTAAAGTGATATCGTGCGTTCCAGAGTTTGCGCCTTTTTTGCCTCCCTTCGTGTTTTAATGATTTCAATATGCGTGAGCTCTCGAACCAGAGGTTAGCCCATGTCACCTAAGAATATCCTAAACCAGATATCCATCTCTGTGTGCCTCCCTGAACTTGACGTCAAAGGTCAAGGTAAAAGGTCATCAACTATGTTATGCAACACTATCTATACACTTAAAAACCACATATTACAAGAAGTACAGGATAATCCATACCTAGGCCTCCAGATATCAAATGACCTAAAATGGAATATGCACATCAACAACACATGCAAGAAAGCCAATCCAACCTTGGGCTTCCTACGGAGAAACCTCAGAAATGTTCCAGAATCATGCCGCAAGACCGCATACATCTCACTCGTAAGATCAGTGATGGAATATGGAGCCACCATCTGGAACCCATATCTAAAGGGAGATATAGACAAGCTGGAGAAAATTCAAAATAGAGGGGTCCGCTTCATCACAAAGAACTACAGAAGCCGAGAACCAGGCTCAATCACAAGGATGAGAACAGACCTAGAACTAGAAACACTGGAAGAAAGACGAGTCAGCCTACGTCTAATCCTGATGTACAAGGTGGTTGAGGGGTTGGTACCGGCACTGCCAACATCCCAACTCGTAAACTTTGCCAGACCAAAGAGACAAATCAAAGCTAAGAAATTCCAGGACCACATCACAAACAACATTATAGATAAACGTGTGTGTAACAATACTCGAGGTCTAACAATTCCAGACAGTAAGACACCACAGTACCAGCACTCCTTCTTTGTCGACACCACCATACGCTGGAACCAACTACCAGACAACATAGTGCATGCCAGTTCCGTAGAGGCATTTAAGACCGCCCTAGGGAACCATCGCCAGTAATACCTCCGGCGCTCTCTCCCGTTGTATAAAAGCCAGTATTGGATACTACAACGTAACCCAAACAGAAACAGAAACAGAAACAGATCTACCTGCCCAATGGTATTTCGGAACACTGAACCATCGGAATTGCGAGCTGCCCCTTTCAAAAACCGTTGCACAACTTGAGAAACTCATTACACTTAATGGTTCTCTGTCATGCAAGTTTTGCCTATTATAACATGACTAGCCCACTAAAGGGCCAGACCTATCTGCCACATGGGCCAAACCCCGAGAAGCCTTCATCGTATAGGTAGGTTGTACGCCTTCTATTTTTGGAAATTTCCCATACTTACATTATATATAAATTCTCTGCACATCTGTGCATCTCATTCAGTTAAAAACTGGGTTTAATAATGTAATTAAATCGTTGCATATGGGACCGAAACCAGCCGAAAAGCGAAGTGAAAACCACAAAAATTTAATTAAATTTCGTTTCGCGTTTTTGCTTGTACAACCTAAGGACGAAAACGCGAAAATTGATGCATCCGGCTTCCTATGTTACTTTTATAATCAAAAGCGACAATTTGTTTAAGAGTTAAACACTAAATATTTGCCAACGCCCAACATTTTACAAGTATTGCGCACGAAATCAGAAGTAAGAAGTTTACCATATAAATATCATTTAAAATTAAGGAAAAATACTAAAATGTCAAGAGTACGGAAAACCCAAAATGAAAATCAGAATAAATACACAAACAAATACTTTTACAAGGAAACTGTTTCGGTGTTTATGACTAGTATAAATATCAGGTAGGTGTGTAAAGGATCAGGTGTTATTATATGAACTTCCATTAAGTATGTTTGTTTGTTTGAATGTTGTTTAACGCCACTTTCAGCAATTTTTCAGCTATATCATGGATTCCAGTTTTTATTGGGGGAAGAAGCCGGAGTACCCGGAGAAAATCCGCGACCTTCGGTAGGAAAACTGACAACTTGAATTTAGAATTATTACCTTGCAAAATGGGATTCATCATGCAAACTATAAGGAATTGTTCTAATGGAGTAAACTAGTGTCATCAGTTCCTACTATAACAGAACTATTCAATGGGTTGATAGTATGACTGCTTAATTCAGGACGAGGGATATGTTTACAATTGAGCGTTGGACAGGGACGGATAGAGGTTACGTCGTTTGCGAATTGATTGATTTTAACGTCAAGCAAGCCTTTATCGTGCAATGAGCGTTTCAATCGCTTAACACGTTACTCACTACGGTCATGATTCCTATATAATATTGTTATTTATGACTTGACAAGCTCCACCAAACCTGATTTCCTCACTTATCTGCTTCATGGGGACGAACTGAGCAGCTCTGTTGGCCTAGACCTGGAAAACTATCCTGGCACCCAGCTGAACAATTCAAATCTTTCAGAGCAGTTTGTAAAAGCCCAAAGACCTGTGCCAAATTGAAGGAGCTTATGTGTAACATTATTATTGATTAGCATGGATTTTTGCCTTTTCTTAAAACTGGCAAGAAAGAAAGATATAACAACAATGTATGTCCCAAGAATACGAACTAAAATAATCCCGAGTTTGAGTAGGTTTCGTGTTACTCTATTTCTTTGTGGTGTGTGTTTGTTTTGTTCCGTGACCCTCTTGAGTTTTTGGTTGAGCTCTTGGTTTTGTCTGTCTTTGACTTATCGTTTCCTATAAATTTTTCGAATAAATTTTATAAATAAATAAATAAATAAATAAATAAATAAATAAATAAATAAATAAATAAATAAATAAATAAATAAATAAATAAATAAATAAATAAATAAATAAATAAATAAATAAACAAACAAACAAAATAAAAAAATTAATATAAATAAATAAATAAATAAATAAATAAATAAATTTTCTGTTCATATGCTAGGATGTGAGCTCCTAACAAAACACATTTGTACATAACATAGTTCTACAACGGATTGTCAGATTTTTAGCGCCAAAAGTCATTTACTTATATAAACTTTCACATTATCTTTCGTATCTCCTATGCTACATAATCTGTTTGTCTCCTATATACAGGAGATAAGGTACGATATAAATTAAAGAGCTTTTTGAACAATTAAGAACTTTTATCCGTAACCAAGTTGCTTTCCCGTGTTGTTTCCGACAGTTAGTACGTAGTCTTTCAGTCTCCAAAATGTCGTCTTATCTCTTTATGAAAAAGACAGTTATTATAGATAATACATTTATTGATATAAACTATTTACATTTGCTAACTTTATTCGAAGATGATAGCGTCTAAATATAATAAACTACCATTCAATATCATTATTAATGATGTTGTTAGCATTAAAACAAGTATTTAATATAAAAACTATTATACCAAGAATATTCAAATTATATCATTTGGAAATTGTTTTCCTTTGATCTTTTTTGTTTAGATAATGTAAGCATTCACAACTTTAAATCATAATGTCTTAATAGTTTTACTCTATTATATTATCTTTATCAAATAAACTACATTAGTTTTCATAATATAAAGCCCGCACTAAAATAACCGATACAAAAAAGTATGCAAAAAGTTTTAGTTCTTACCAAAAGGAGTCCGAAGGACAATAAAGCTGCCTTATATTTTTTGTTAGTACAAAGTGGTTTAATGGGTATATTATAGTGTTATTGAATGGGCGTTTTCATATTTGACCTGTGTTATGTCCAAGAGAAGCGGTATTGTGTCGAGGATAGCTGTATTAGCCCGAGGCATCGCCGAGGGCTAGTAGTTATTCGATGCCCAACACCGCTTCCCGAGGACAATACATGTAGAATGTGAAAACTCCCATTTAATGATACTTTTATTAACCAGTTGAGTAATTTTATAGAACCATCTTATCATTGACCAATATAGCTATACTCGATCAAATTCGGCTTATCATTGACATAATAGGATTAATAAAAAATCCTTAGTAACAATAGGCCACATGAAATAACATCTGCATAGCAAGTCTCAACAGAAATATTTGTACCTAAGCTCTATCCAGTATTTATACCGCGGGAATGCAGCTGTACAGAGGGCGTAGTATTCATACCGCTTTTTCACAATAAAGACTGAAGCCTTCGCTATTCAGAAACATTATTTTCTATAAGAATACATAAATTTTAAGGACGCCATCATACAATATACATAGCTCTCAATAATAGCTCTTTTAGAGCCATCCATATACCAAATTTTATTTCACAGTTCTTGCTGGACCACGCTACAACCCGTGCAACATGAAATCACACATATAGTTTTTTTTCCTTTTATACTTAAGAATCTAGATCCAATAATCATGCTTCTAGGCATTACACTACGTGGGTTGTCTGATTATTATGGTCTTGTTTTGATTTCCCCAACTATCATTTATTTACGTTCGTACCCGAGAGACATCGAAGTAATTTCGACCAATCCAGCAGCTGCTGTAGAGATTGTCTTGTTGAGCCTTGTAATTATAGTCGGACACAATTATATAGTTCAAGTCTCACAGTAGGCAGGATGTATGTACTCTACTCCAATCTTAATTCACAAGGATTTCCATTTTTTTTATCGAAAGTCAAGGGGTTTCTCCGGGTACTCCGACTTACCCTCCCCCTAAAAAACTGGACGCCATGATAAAGCTGAAAAATTCCAGAAAGTGGCGTTAAACATCATTCAAACAAACAAACAAACAAACAAACGATTCCGATATTTTTTTTAATGACGAAATTACTTACCGAATTATATTGGATCTAACATTTGTTCAGCGAAGATGTGTTACTCTGAAATAACTAATTGCATAAGATAAACTAAGGTCAATTCAGTACTGAGGAAAAAGGTATGTAAATGATTTTCATGTGGTTTTCCTGAATTACTAACAAATGATCATAATGTAAACCAATCAAGAATGATCCCTGTTTTTGTTTGTTTTATTTGCCCAAACACATTTTTATAATGCTTTCAATGTTTCCGGTTTTGCAAACGGTACAGACGCACTTTTCAATTTTGCAGATCAGAAGTTGACTTATAACGTAAAATTTAATAAGATGTAATTAAATAGATCTGAAGATATTTTTCATTGATGTGATTTCTATCTGCTGTCTTTTATTCAAAATGCCAAACAGCGTTATAATTTAATTCTAAATTTTATCTAAGCCATCCATTTTCTTTACAAATATTGTTGTTTACTTTACACAAAAACAACATACATACTTTCATTCAAGTCTTTTCAATGTGGGGATAAACTGATGTTATTTTTATGTTATCTTGTCAAATTTTTATTTGGCATTTATTCACGTATAAGTATACGAGATCAAAAGGTTATAAATTTCCTTTCTTTTGAAAATTCGATGGATTTATCTGTTTTCTTTAAATTTACAAAAGATCACGGAGACGGTCACGTTGATGAAAAACAAATACGATCGACGTGAATACAAACGTCTGTGTAACCAGGATATAGGTGTGAACGAGATTTACGTAGTCCACCTTTAAGCGATATTCGTGTTGGTCTGATATAATTTACTTTAATTTTTCAAATAAAAGGGGCTCTAATTTAAATTATGATTATGTCTTCGTTCTAATTTGCCTACGTAGTATTTCAATATCTTGTACACCATAGTGTGAAATAATACCACAGTAGGGGTTGATCACCAACTGATAACGTATGAGTATTACGGACTATTGATATTATTAGACGTGAGACTCTTGATCCGTTTTTTGGTACTTTTCCCTTACAGAATTTACTGTCGACTTTTAGGACTAAAATCTGCAAAAGTTTTGAGGCCCCTCCCTACCCAACCATAAAACACCCATAAAGTTCTTTAGATTTCTCTATAAATCTGTGTTATTGACTTATTTCACGCAATCTCCACACCTTAACATAAATTTAGGATCCACTACTGTGATACTCCTTCGACTGCCTTTGTTGTGGTATATCCTAAACCGATTACAGCGTCATTCTCCTACTACTGTACCAGTCGGAAAGATAACTTCCGGTAACCATATTGTGTTTGAGACCAGATTTTCGAACAATATTTCTTGTACATTTTGTAAGAGAAATTAACAAACTGTCAGTAGCCAATAACATCTCGAGTCTTAATTATTTATGTCCTCAAACTTCGTTCTCATTTTTAAAATTGATTATTGTTTAATTTGTGAAAAATTTTAAAGTAATTTGTAAAAATAAACATCTTCGTCAAACTCAGATAATTAGAAAATAAAACAATCACATCAAGTGTAAAATAAACAAATCTGATATAAAATTGATATAAATTACATTAAAATTTTCAAATTATCGGTAGCGTGATTTCATTAAAAGTAACAAATTACTAAATATAGATTAAAATGTATATACATTCTAAGGCCAAAGATTTATTTCACCAAGTATAAGTGTATCGCTTGTAAACATACGAATTCAAAGGAATTACATTAGTTTAATGATAAGTTGCGTTGTTTTGTATGTAGTAATGTAACATATGTTTAGTTTGTGAAGGATCAAAGCAGTTTAATCTTACAACTAACTTATTTCTCAATATATGTTCTTTGTGTGTAAATGATTCGGTGTCAACATATTGTTACAAACACTAGACCTATAATGTCTTACAATAACCCACTTATAAAAGATATCAAATCTGATTGAGAACATGCAGACGCCATGATAGATTACTAAAATTCCCGCCAAAATGACTTAGTGAATTATTGACCTTGTGATTATTTGTGTAATTCTTTTGAAATTCGACTTAACTATAAAACGAAATGCAAAGCAGATTTTGTAAGTAGAATCAAATTAAGTGTTAATCCTCGATGCCATATGATTGCCAGGGAAAGCCATCATTAACTAAACAATTTACAAGACATGTTCTTCCTCTCATTAAACACACATATAACTTCAAAATACATGCTACATGGATTTGACTGAATAACGTTCAAGGCCACTTTCGTCAATTTTCAGCTCTATCATGGCGACCATTTTTAAAACAAAGTTTTCAAACTTCAATGCTGCCAAGTTTAGAGGAAGGCGCATGTCGTAGTCACCATAGTAGTATTAGGTGAAAGGGGAATCAAAGCCGCCATATTTTTCATATAATCGGTCGAGTGCCTTATGAATGATGGACTAGATTCAACATGTGGTCAAAGATAGTAATCCACAAATTAAGATATATTTTTTCTGTCACTTGACCGTTAACTAGGACAGATCTGCCTTGACCGTTAGTCAAGATTTAGCGTCGCCGTCTATAAATGAATCACGTGAAATGACTCTAAGATGGCGTTTACTAGGTTTGCGGACCCGTTCACTTTTTGACAAATTTATAATTGGAACCTCCTTTCAGAGTTCATTTCAAAATATTCCTCTTCTTTCTTTCAAAATAATTTCCAGTACTTATGCTAGTGGCAAAGTTATTCAATTGTGTCATGGACAGGACTTGAAACTGGAAAGAAATTCAAACCCTTTGATAGCACGTGTAGTGATGTTTAATTATCCGTAAGATGGTGACTACAACATTGAAACATTGTTGGAAATAGAGTTGACAGTTGACAACCTTAGGATCTAATGAAGCATTGGTCATCAAACCAGTGGACGGACATTACAGGGAAGGTTCCAATTGCTTGACCCACAGAGCAGCCCAGCGCGTTCCCGGGTGCCAGATAGGCGATACCCTCTTAATTGGAGGGTTGTCAGGTCATAATACGGAAAGCCTGGTCGCGGACCGTACTGGGTGACATGTTGGGAGAGTGCCACGCTCCTTGCAAGATAAAGACCCCAGTGTAGATTTTGAAAAAGTGTATAGTCTCATTTTAGCCGCTACAAAAAGCTAAATTCTCTTCCCCTACCCTTACTCCATACTTTTCCACTGGCAGTCAAAACTGTGTTCACCTTGTCCCATTCCACCCCTTTTCAGTTCATTTATTGCTTAACTTGTTCTCGTCCTGAATATATCTGAAATACTACTCGAGAGAAAAAAGAAAACATCCAGTCAATCAATCAAACCTGCATACAAATGTAGTGTGGTTGTCTTAATATATTTTGACATTGAAGAGAGCCATTAATTGCTCGAAAATTTTTACTTTTATTAATCCCCTAGTCTTGTTATTATTTGGTTATGCTGCATCGTCATGTTTGTCAATCCGATATATACTTGATAAGAATGCACAAGCATGCTAGATGGTGGCTTCTTTTTGATTCTTCAAATATTTATATGGGGCCTTGGTGGTTAAGGTAGTTCGTCTAACTAAATCGATTCCATCCTCAATTGACAATGATTCTACTTTTTTACGATGATCTATTGGTTTTTCGATAATATCTTTCTATTTTCGAATGATATGTTTTACTTTTAATAACTTATGGTGAATGTACATAAGATGTGTTTTGATATCACAGGTATGGCGATTCCTTTAATATGTAATTATCTGGAAGACGTATTCGTTTGTGTTATATTTTAACATGCTACTACAGATTTCTTGAGTATCTGTTTCACTTTATAAAACTGATTGCCATAATAGCAGCAACAAAAAAAAACAAAAACAAAACAAAAAAAACAAAAACAAAAAAAAAAAAAAACAAAAAAAAAACAAAAAAAAAAAAAAAAAAAAAAACAAAAAAAACCCCAACAAGGTAGAGAAGAGAAGCTTATACGGGAACAAATAGGCTTGGAGTTCAAGTTTGTAGGAGTGGATGACGGGACTGTAGTTCTATCAAGATATTCAAATACAAGTTTTCTATCAATATTTTCCAGACAAAAATTTATTTCAAAGTCCCTTTTTATAAGCGAAGGGAAATCTCCAAGTCCAAAAACACTAATACAGCATTTTGTAAATCAATCGTACCTTTTTTTTTATTAACTTCTCAATACAATCTATGAGAAACTTGGAATTCTCACTATAAAATATAATATTTAAGACTAATGTTTTAAATGAATTCATGCAATAAAAATAACAATAGTATAAACAGGAACACACAACATAGGATGGCCTTAAATTTCGTGTGGGATCTATCAACTGAAATACAAGGCCAGTTCCCTACGATTGTTGCATATATTATTTACATATTTCAAAGAACTTTTATCTCGTAGTGAGTGGCTCGATTGTAAGGATATTAGAATCGTATCTTTTTTACTCTGAGTAAATTTATGAGGTTTGTGAAAAGGTAGTTCAGTCTATATTTTTTCTAGACTTGTTTTTACTTTTCCACTTTCTCACGTGGCGTATAGATTTGTCCGCTCATAGCCTAGCAATATTCTCCTGATTTGTACTGTTGAACTATTGATTGATTAGCTGATTGGAGGTTAACGTCCAGCAAGTAATATGTTAATATATAAGATCAAGCAGTCAAGGGACTTAGGTTGCCGAGTGATTAAGGTATAGTTAGGCATTTCTATGACCCTTCTAGGAGGGTTCCCACTGCTCGACCCACAGAGCAACCCAGCGCGTCCCCAGGTGGCGGATATGGGGCACCCTCTCGTTGGTTGGGGGGAAGGTTGTCAGGTCATAATGCGGAAAGCCTGTCCGCGGACCGTAGTGGGTAATATGTTTAGAGAGTGCCACGCCCCATGCACGATAAAGACCCTTTTTTAGATTTCGAAAAGGAGTAGGCTCATTGTAGCTGCTACAAAAGGCTTAATTTTCCGCCCCTACCCAAAACTGCATACTTTTCCAGTGGCAGTCTAAAGTGTGTTCCCTGTGCCCTATCCCACCCCTGTTTTTGCTCGCTGGACGTAAACCAAATATACAAATCAATCAATATTGATCACGTGGTCTGCCAACACTGAGGTTTTTGATTCGAGTCTTTCTGCAGGCATGGTGTACTCGGTTTTTTTCTGGTACTCCACGTTCCTCCTGCAATAAAAACCAGACACAATGATTTAAATTTAAAATTGCTGAAAGTTGCGTTGAACTCATTAAAACAAACAATCGAGCAACCAAACAAATAACAGTTAGAAAACGGAAGCTGGCATCTCTAAAATTGACAACAAAAGTAAAAATCGACAGTATATAAATGATACGACTTTAATGGTGTCTATTTAGTTGCATTCGATTGCTTCTGCACACCGGCAATAAACAAACTATTACTGTGATTATTGGTTTGTGGTTTTTGTTGATATTACACGGCTGTTAGATGTCGCTGCTCCACTGATCAAAAACGTTATTATGAATTATTTTCGAATTATTTTCGGTATTTCCAAGACATTTCAAAATCATGGCGGAAATTAAGTGATCATCAAAAAAAACTTTTGTGTTTTTTCGACTTCTGATGGATGTTGATTTTATAATCTGCACGTGATTTCACCCCTTACGTAATTGAGCAGCTTCTGTAAAGCGTTGAAATGATTTTGCCATTTATCTTTACGGTATATTATTTAATTTATAAAATAAAAGTCTCTGCTTGTGTTCGTTTAAGCAGTGATATTGATCTGAATTTGCAACGGTTCTAGAAATGTTTTATCTTATGATCAAAGTGCCATTCCAGTTCAAACAAGGACGCCATGTTAAAAGATTGTGAACATTTACAAATTAACCAAATAAAAACAGTAGCATGCCTTATAAATAGCAAGACTTCAACAACAATTACTCAATAGTTAAAAATGACCAAACAAGCGTTTTTATTTTTGTCAGCAAGACTTGTGTGCTGTTATCGAAAAAACAAAAAAAGGCGTGAGTGTTGCATGCTTTTGGTTCTTAGTAGAATACTGAGTGTCATCATTGTAGCGACTTATAAGTGCCACGTTTAAAAATGTTTGATAAACTTCGGGTTCCGTAGGTATGTAATCTTTCGTTTTAAATTATTTCGCTTATAAATTTTATATTGGAGACAACATTCTGGGGGTGGCATTTTGATGGGCAATTGAAGAAGGAAACAAACATTTTTTTTTTCTATACCACTCTTGTTAAGCATTTGTGTTTTTTTTTTAATTATTTTTGCATATACTAATCTCGTTTAAGTTAAAATGTTGTATTAACTTTTAATAATGTGATATGTATAGAACTTATAAATAATGCAAGTTTTTAAGTATTAATAAGGTTTTCAGAAAATTATGGAGGATGTCGTCCCGAGACCCTTAAAACAAATCTAAGACAAGTACTTCCGGGATAGCACTTTGGCTTGGCATTGTCGATATAAACTAAAATAAATGGCTTCATAATTGCTGTTCCTCGATCAAGAACAAACTAGAATTAAAGATAACAACCGTTAGTGCGAATTAAAGGCATTAATCGCGCTTTTACGGTCACTGGAAATTATACTCATTAATGTGGTTGTGGCATGCCATACAACTTCGTAGACAATAAAGATGAAATATTTTCCATTGTACTTATATTTCATATATTTTATAAATTTTATTTATGTTTATGGTTTTCTCAGGGTACTCCGGTTTCCTCCCCCAATACAAACTCGACATCGCGATTCAGCTGAGAAAACAAATTGCTGAAAGTGGAGTTAATCACATTTAAAACAAAACAAACAAGCAAGCTTTAATAATATAATGCATTTACGTTTAATGTAATATTTTTTATCAATTGGTGGTAACCAAAACAAAACGAGCATCTACCAATAATGGTGCACAAATAAAATGTAAATGATCAAACTGCTTCAGATAATTAACTTATTGCTTCACACTGCGATTTCAAGTTTAATTATTATGAAAAAGACAATTTGTAACTCTATTTAGCCCCATTTTGCCATTAAAACTACTGATACTCAGCTCGCCCTTGTTCTTGTTTTCCAATAATTATTTCAAATATCATATCAGTAATTTTATCAAATAAAACCGCGTGCAAAGCAGTTAATATGGCGGCGATGACGCAGTCGAGATCTTTAAAATGTTTTGTAATCAAAACAGATCGAGTTGTACGCATCTGGAATTGTAACTAAATTTACTTAGCTATTTTGATACTTGCCAATAAATTTTTAAGGCTGAAAATTAAGCGTGTTTATTTGAGAAAATGTATAATATAAATACATGAAAATTAATGGTTCAGTAGAGAGAAAAAGACAGTAAATTTACACAATTTTGTAGAGAACGATTAACAAACTATTACAAACACGCACGGGAACAATCATTCTTTCAGTCGTGAGATAAAAATATTTAGAAGATTACATAGCAAAAAGAGGCAATGGTGGCTGTGACTTAAGATAGTTAGTCATTGAGGTTTGATCACTGGCGTGTCAACATGGCGTTTTGATTTGGCCTCGAAGGCGACAAGGGTTGCGTTTTCCTGCCAGTCTCGGGATTTAACTGGGTACTCTGGTTTCCACCCCTAACAAAAACAGAACGTAATGAAGTGGAGTTAACCCTCGTTCAAACAAACAAAATACACCTTACTAACCATGCTGTATGCATTACCTTCTTTTTTCTTTTTGTTTCTTTTGCTTCAGAGGTGACAATCAGAGAAGAGTTAGTAGTTCAAGACACACACGTTTGTTAGTTGCGTAAAGGTACTGAATATTTCATTTACACTACCTTCAAATTGGGAAACTTGTCAAACACTCTGCCGAATGCCCTTGATATCAAACATAGTTCCTGTGTTACATATATTAGAAATGTTCGTAGAACATTTCCAAACTCTCTGCCGAACCACCCCTGATATCTAACATGATTCATGTAACATATCTTGGAAATGTTAGTAGAAAGTTTTCAAACACTCTGCAAAACAACCCTTGATATCAAACATGGTTCAAGTAACATATCTTGGAAAGGTTAGTAGAAAGTTTCCAAACACTCTGCAGAAACACCCCTGATATCTCATACCAGTATTACATGTTTGAATTAGATGTTGCACAACATGCTGACTAAAACCAGACAAGGACATTTCCTCAAGATCTAGAATTCCTATTTAGGATGATGATACACATGTATTTAAATGAAATTCGATGCATAAAAATGATTAACAACCAATGTAAAAGTGGGACTTACGGTGCCCTAGTGGTTTTGGTAGTTAGCAATCTACATTGTACTATTGATCAAGTCGGGTCAACAAGATGTTTTGTTTTTCAGTTCAAGCCCGACTTCGGGTGAGGTGTGTTCGACTTGTATTGCCCGTTTTCCTTTCATGCTCAGATATTCTCAGTAAGAACTTTCGTAATACTGACTCGGTGATATAATTTGTAATAGATTTAATAAAGAAGTTCTTTGAAAGCCAGAATTTTTTTTTAACTGCATGTAGATTACTTAACAATAAACACCGTCATTTGTATCGTTGCATAATCTTCTAGACTTGTATATTATTATTTTTTGTTTATGCTGTATCGTCATGTTTGTCGATCCGATACTAAATAAGTGTACTGGTTTTGCAGCAGTTTCTTTTAGACTCTTTATATAATATTTTGAACTGCCTGTATTGTGAATTTACACGATCCCAGTGGACTTACATTATTCCATCTACCAATGAAGAATATCTTAAACATTTAGAGTTAAACGCCACTGATGAGTCTTAAGTAGAAGAAACGCGCGTCTGGCGTAATGAATTTGTCACCTTGATAATTGTGATTACATCTTGTTGGTATATTTGAGCAAAGCCAAGTAAAAGCACGGCACGTCCGCGGTTAGCGGACTGAGAGGCAACTATAAAAAGTTTTGGGTTCACTTAATATGAGAAAGTTTAAGATCAATATGTTATGATTGTTTACCTTTGACACTCAATGACTAAGGCCATTCGTTGGTCAGTCTGTGTCTAAATTTTTGACAAGAAACACCGTCATTTGTATCGTTGCATTGTATATTATTATTTTTTGTTTATGTTGTATCGTCATGTTTGTCGATCCGATACTAAATAAGTGTACTGTACTGGTTTCGCAGCTTTCTTTTATGCTCTCGGTGTATGTGTGTGTGTATGGGTGTGTAATACAATTACGCAAGATAACTAATTTTAACACCCCCTCAATGCATCTTATGTATCGAATAACTCTAATTGGTAAAATCTGTATTGAATCCCTTTGAAAGCTTTAATTCTCTATATTTAACACTTACAAATGCATTTAGTTATCGCATAACATTGAAGTTAGGAGGTGTCAAAATATTATAAGAGAGTTATGTGAAGAGCTGGACCACGAGAATTATATAATTCGATTGAAATTCAACATAACTTCTTACTTAAGAAATAAATTTTCAAATTAATTACTTCACATAAACATTTTTAAAAAAAATTCTTAATAATTAAGACATGTACTAGTTTTTAATCATATTCCGAAACTTATTCGTTATGTAAATAAAGAGTTGTATATATATGTGAATAGCTGGACCACACAAATTATACAATTAAATAGAAATTCAACATAACTTCCCACTGTAGAAATAAATTTTAAAATAAATTAGTTCACAAAAACTTTTATAAGAATCTTAGCGAGACATGTACTAATTTTCAATCCTATTCAGAAACTTGTTTGTTATGTAAGACCCTTCATCAAAAACACATTAGAGCTGACAACTTTGGACTCTTTTCAGAAACGTTCTTGATTAGTGCACAAGATAATAATCGTGCATCTACAGTACCGCTTGTGTGAATGCTACCTTATCCATCAGTCCATAGAGGAACTTGGCACAGGGTTGGTTAAATGTTCAGCTTTCTACGCTATCCGTTGTTTAACGTGGCCTCGTTGGCCGAATGGTTAAGGTAGTTAGTCATCAACTATTGATCACGCGGTCTGTCAACACCGATCGAGGTTGTAGGTTCGAATCTCTGTGGTCAAGATATACTCGACTCTGATCTCAATTGATTGATAAGGATAACAAGTTTCTCTCCGGGTACTACAGCTTTTTCTCCCAGTTAAAAACTGGACACCTAATATAGCTGAAAAATTTCTGAAAGTAGCTGTAAATACAATTCAAACAAATAAACAAATAAACAATCACGTGGAAAACCGAAAATGTCTTTCAAAGATAGTATACATTAGGTGGGCTGCTTGAAAACCAAAAATGAACCAAGCGGTACTGTATGTTGTATATTTTTTCCTTACTTTATAATTTGCAAAAAAAGGAATATTCAAGGGACACTACTATCCAATAACGGATGGTACGAGTTCACAAGCAGTTTACAAATTTGCATTTCAATAAATTTATTGTTCCCTATATTGTAAGAACTTTATTGATTACTTTTGCAATTTTACAAATGTACTAATTTTTGTCTTTAGCGTGCTAATATATTAAAAGCACTGAAAATCGTAAAGGATGTTGAAGCTAAGTCACTATATTTTTTATTATCACCTTGAAGACCAATGTTAGATGTAAACTGGGTCTTTCGTTATATAAGAGATTTCTACCCAAAATGTGTGTGTCGTTATCCTATACACAGTGTCAAAATATCGAGCGAAATCAAAGTTCTGGTTCAGTCGACAGGCATTGGGGACAGCAGACGACGATATGGAAAATAAAATAGCAAGGAATAGCTTTTAAAAGCCACTGCATTGCAGTCCCAATGAAATACATAAACTAAAGATTTTAGCAGTAGCACTGTTATCTAGCGTTAAATTTCGCCCAGTATAAGCTGATATCTGTAAATTTGTTGTATTTGATTCCCTGAACTGGTTTCATTAATACATACCAAGTCTTTCACGTTCATAAACTGGCTCTCGTTTGTTCCCAAATAAGGGCAAGCATCAGTAACCTAAACTTATAAGTTATACCTATACAGTTCATAGCAGCGTATTTATTTGTCCCATTGAAGCAAGTTTACTCTCTAACTTGGTACGTATTTTATGACTCGATTGCCATCTGATGTTATAACGTTTTTTAGTTACTTGGATGGTGTGGGAAGTTCCTACTAATATGGATACATAATGGTTGGCCCGTCACACAATAAATTTAATGAACTTGTCTTTTTGAACTTGGTAAACAAAACACAAACCTTTAAAATGCGCACTTTTTGCTGTGTGTACACTTTGCTCTAGTTGATGTGTTTTACTTATTTGATATTTCACCTGTTCTGCCATAGAAGAATATTTAACCTGTTTTACCAACTTCAAATATCTATTTAAACCCTAAAAAGAGACATGTTGTACAAATACAGCGGATCTTATGTTTTACGTATTTTTTTTAAACGCTAAAATAATTTCAAGCGTATCCCTTTGAGACCCTCTAAGTTGCACATGGCCAACAGTGTTCAAACATAAAAATAAATATCTAACCACAAAACTCATTTATAATTGTTGATAGAACATTACAGAGATGCATGGTATTTACACATGCAATAATAATTTGTGTAATTATTATTTTCACAGAAAGTTCAAATTCTGCTTAAATCATTATTGGTAACATCGTAACAAGTAACAAATGCATAATTACCATGGTAATCAATGTATTCGAGATAAATGTGCCATTGTTTTTGTTTATGAAAGTTATTGATAACAAAATACGATGTCTGCATTTCTTGATAATGCACCTGGCATTAAATTTTATGCATTGTTTCCAGAGGTAACCATAAAATGTTTTGTTCGCCAGGGGAATATGAAGCGAGATTGACTACGTCGAAAATTGGTAAGGAGCAACAATACTTAAGAGTACAAAGTTCCGATAACATTTCAACATTATTTTTATATGGGGGTACCCCTATTTGATTATTATTTCGTTGAAATAAAAAGTAAGTACAATGTCAATTTTTCACTTAAAGAAAGGGGTTGGGGCAAGTGCATTTTAAACTCGTTCATTGTGTATATTTATACCAAAGATTGCAGTTGTTTCGAAAATATTAAATATTTGCTGCAACCAATCATTTACAAATCCTTTTAGTCCTGCTTTATCTTCTGCTCATAAACGGCTGCGCCCATAGCGTTATGGATTAATACATAACTACCTTAAACCAAACGTAGCACTGACTTTGTCGTGCCATACCATCCTATTTATTCCCCCGTTACAATTGTTAGCGAACGGGACAATATTTTTTTTAATAAAAAAAATCTTTTTGATTTAAATTACACTATGTTAACTTTTATTTAATATAAAAAACCTTTTTTGACTTAAATTACGCTGTGTTTACTTTTATCTAATATAGTGCAATGAAGATCGTAAAGAAATTCGAAACTTAAAGAATTTGTTCCGCATTAAACAGTTAAGAAGTGCGCTCATAGTATAAAACATGAGCTGTTAAAACATTATTGTAGTGCAGTAATAGTATACCTTAAAAATAACCCACTCTTAAACACTTATATTGAAATCACAAAAAGAAACACACTTGGTCCACGTTAAATAGCTTCATATTTTGCACATGCGCCGGTAATCATTGATTTCGAAATAGGATTCAGCGGGTCAAAACTTCTCTTAACCGACAACTGACACTATGTACTATTTATAACCGTATTGTCTGTTGTTTGGTTATTCGAGATTGAAAGCCATATTGATCTATTTGGGGCAGTATCATGGCGTCCAGTATTAATTGAAGAAGGAAGAAGTATCCGTCGAGAACCAGGATCTTCGTCAGCAAAGCTGGCAATCCATGTCAATTGATGGTGAAGTCGAACACGCCTTGCTCTTAAAAATTGTTGGCACAACCAGACGTATAAACCTTTATCATATATCCTTGACTATCCAATGTTCGTGGACGTTAACACAAAGATATATATAGAAAATTCGAGAAAAATTACAGCAAGAGTGTTTTCTCACTTATCTTTGAAATGAACGACATCATAGTTTTACACAAAAATTCTATTGATGGTTAATTGTAGAACACATTATAATTGTCAATATACCCACGAAGTTAGAATATCCACGAAATTGAGATATTCAGCTATAAATTCTTACAATAAGTATAGGTGAGAGGACATTTCGATTAAATGAGTATGTAAATATATTTCCCTAAATTAACCCAGTACAGTCATCTCATAAACTACTCTAACTAGATAGTGAAAAGTCTAGACCTGCAATGTTGGTTAATAGTTGAATTTTGTGCATGGTAGAATTAAATGAAATGTATAAATCACGGAAGGCGCTATATATAGAGGGCGTGCTTCTGAACAGTAATACTGCATATTTTGGTGTTTCTAAAGTATATTGGTAAAACACCAATTCATTCATTTTACTCTCACATTCTCACTGTTGAGCCATCACACTCTAGTTCCCGACATCTTTATTGCTGTAAAATAAATTTGTTTGTTTGTTTTTTTTTGTTCTTTTGTTTTTTTTAACATATAACTTTAGCCCACAAGGAAATGTTACTGAAATTAATGCCAGTTAATCTAAGTCACAAACCTAAATGGTAAATCAATGCTTGCTTTAAAGTATAAACTCGAAATGAATTATATAGAGGGTCTACAACAATGTATTTATAGCCAACGAACACGGTAAGTCAGCATTAAACCAATTTTATACTGAAATTCTGCAAATAAACATTTTCTAATTTGATTCTATCAATCGGATTACAAATCGCAAAATGACGCAAATCTTATTTTTATTCGATATCCTATGATGGACACGGTGTTTGACGTCATCCGTGTGTACGTTACTAATGTGTCTGTAACTGATAATATGCTACATAAAAATAAACACTGTGCGTGTTGTAGAAATAACGATGTGATACAAGTGATTGTCGAAATATAACCGAAGATATAGACCTTTATATACAGTGACACAGTACTGCGTACTGGAAAAAGGTCACCCAT
This sequence comes from Limnoperna fortunei, assembly GCA_944474755.1. NCBI lineage: Eukaryota > Metazoa > Mollusca > Bivalvia > Mytilida > Modiolidae > Limnoperna > Limnoperna fortunei. The sequence goes on along the minus strand of OX104121.1, from coordinate 23,974,883 downwards.
CTCCAGGTAGGGGATAGGGGAGGATTCCACGCCTTAGTAACGTATTTGGTAAGAGCTACGCTACTTGCACCATAAAGACCTTTTATGGGCTTTAGAAAAGGGCGAGGCGCATTGAAGCTGCCACAAAAAAGACTAAATTTGCTGTCCTTTACTCAACACTCCATACTTTAATGGCGGTCGAAATGGTCCATCTCCCATTTCCTAGATTGCTCTCGTCCTAAATAGAAAACCATTCAGTCACTCAGTTTTACATAATAAATAACATAAAAAGTCAGCACAATAATGCCCTAGTTCCGGTTAAAAATGAAACTGAAACGAGACAAAACATCAACAAGAGTTTTACTTGGCCATTTTTTAATTTACATGCAGTTAATAACACGTTTTAAATCGTTTACAAAAGACTCTTTCTGATGGTTTACTCCAACACGACTTTACAAAAGAACATAATATAAAGTTGTTTAAAATAGAACGCTCTGCCACTGCTGCTTTGTCATTTTGTTATTGCCCTTTGTGTAACGAAAACATAGATTTTTCTTTGTAACGTTTTGACGCAGAAAAAGTATGTTGGTGTTCTAATTTAATCGAGCAATACCTAAGTCGTTTTAATTTTTCACAAGATCAATATGATATTCATAAAAAGTAGGAAGCCAATGACAGCCTAAGGCGGATCTCAATTGGCAAGGGAAATCAAAGTTAACTTTGTATTTTATATGGATTCATGCGCTCATAAAGGTCGGGTCCGATGAGCTCAGATACGTTACTTTCGTTCCAAGTTTGACAAAATTATTTGTGGTTTCTTTGTCTGTTCCTCCTCCCTTCCCCCCTCCCCCCCCAACAGACTGTCGGCCCACTATTTTGGAAAATCTAAGCCAAAAGTAAATATTGTTTATTTTTAGTAAGCGCACGACATGATTCACTGTAACAGAATAAAAACAAAATCAAGGACATTTCTGTCTATAATATTACCATCTTATCAGCAAAAATCAAAGATGAAATTAACATAGCATTCCATTTCTCTAGAGTGGCATTGCACTTTTGTTTTTGTTTTTACTAACATAAATGTTAATTTCCTTTTCGCAATTGACAACGACAACCAATGTCTAATTGTTATTGATTAGATTTCAATCTACAATATGGCCGTTACAATGTTAGTTTAAAGCAAAATGAGTTTTATCTGATTTATTGTATAATATATTCGTAAATTATATTTAGTTAATTTATTTCTTTTTTTTTGAAGTGCAAACAACAATGGCGTGAACGGATAAAAAGTCGTGAAAACAAAAGGCATGTACAATCACAGGATGAAATTAGGATGTTGTATGTTCTAGAATTCAGTCTTGTGTACTTAAGAGAGATAGCTATACAATAAAACTAATGAAGCAACGTAGATAATATTAAAAAGACGGAAATAAGTAAGAGATCATGATTGTAAAAATGTGTAATTTGATTAAAAATCGATACATAATTCAAGTAGTTTTTATTAAAAAAAATCCGGTTTAAATTAATTTTAACATTTTTGTATTGGAGAGCGTTGCGCTGCAACTAATCTTATAAGCTGTATCTTGCTTGCTGGCCAACAGGAGGCTTTCATTGTAGTAACAACGGTCAAAGATGTTTTTTTTCGTACGCTTTATAAGGGTTATGTTATATATAATGACCCTGGCATACTGAGGACAAGACTTCACTATGGTAATACTAAAGAGTAAAATATTTTCAAAACATGCAAAATTATGTGTTTTTTCCTTTGACTTTAAATGGCCACGCAAAACTTACAGTGTTCACGACTTAATAGTACAGTATTTAGTCTACGCTATGTTATGCCAAAGACTTTTAACACGCTTGGTTGGTTGAGTAACGTCCGGCAAGCATAAATTTAGCTGTATTTAGGGAGCTGCCAGTTAACGAACAATAAGTCAATCAGTGGAATAGGGACAGCTGAATAGGGACATAATTGTGACTGCCTCGTAACAAGAATGGGCGGTTGGGTAGAAATGGAAAATTTAGCCTTATGTTGCGGCTACGATGCACTTAATCTTTTTCAAATCATTATTCTTACAGGAGAGTATCGCACTTTAAAGTCGATACCAATTTACCCATGCTAGTGAAAATAAGTCTCTGATTTACGGTTCAGAGAATTTGCATCATGCACTCCTCACTCGAGTGCAGGAAATCTTGGGCTCGATCACCTCTAGGATCATAGAAGGGGTTATGTGCTAGCCTCACTCTGAGTGTAGGAAATCATTTGCTCAAACCGTGGTACATCTAGTTCCTACTGCTGTGCTCAGCACTTGCCAGAAAATGAACTGTGGAAATATTATACACCTGAATTCTTTCAATCCTGGACAACTAATTAGCTTGATAGTACACATAGCATAATACAATAAAACAACAATAAATACATGCTTTTAAATGAATAAATTTAAGAAAACAGCCAGATGACAGCAATCACAGCACTTAAGTCTAATGAATGCTTAGATGTGGGCTGAAAAAAAATGCTTATTCTGCATTTAACACTATAATTATCCACCTGATTCGATTGGTTACCTAATTAAACACATGCTTCGTTATAATCATATTTATCCCTTGTAAGCCGATTTTTCTTGTCATCATCGCAAGGTATTGATTTGTCTAAGAATGTCACGAACTAAAGCCGGAAGGCTGAGAAATAAACATTTTTCAAGTCAAATTTAACCCACATGTGCGTATATTGAAATTTGATTAATTTTCTATAAAAAGGCATCAGGCGATCGTCGTCCATCAGGACAATACATACTTTGATATTGATCGATTATTGCTTTTTAAATATAGTTCAATGGAAATAAATTGCTACATGATTGCTACGTATAATATTCCAGTTGTCGTTTTCTGCTTTTGTTAAATGAATTCATCAAGTGCAATATCTCAATTTAGTATTTATTTTGTCATTAGCAGTTTGTTAGTCTATTTTTTGCCATTTTTAACAATATCATGACGTTTTTAGTAAGAAAAACTGGAATACCTTGTAAACCCTTACCCATCGGTGAAAATAAACTGTCAAACAGGTTGAATTTGAGTAAACCTTGAACCCCAGTGTTGACAAACCGATGTTGACTCTATTGTTGCTTTTTTCAGCGACTGATTGATATTGGTTGATATGATTCACATATTGCGTGTAATGGAAGTAGTTACGCCAGAAAATGTCACACAGATACAAAATCGAGGGTGATATTTTTACCTTGTGTGATACTCTGGCCTTGTCGAGGGTGATATTTTTACTTCGTGTGATACTCTGGCCTTGTCGAGGGTGATATTTTTACTTTGTGTGATACTCTGGCCTTGTCGAGGGTGATATTTTTACTTCGTGTGACACTCTAACTTGTCGAGGGTGATATTTTTACTTCGTGTGATACTCTGGCCTTGTCGAGGGTGATATTTTTACTTCGTGTGATACTCTGGCCTTGTCGAGGGTGATATTGTTACTTCGTGCGATACTCTGGCCTTGTCGAGGGTGATATTTTTACCTTGTGTGATACTCTGGCCTTGTCGAGGGTGATATTTTTACCTTGTGTGATACTCTGGCCTTGTCGAGGGTGATATTTTTACTTCGTGTGATACTCTGGCCTTGTCCAGGGTGATATTTTTACTTCGTGTGACACTCTAGCCTTGTCGAGGGTGATATTTTTACTTCGTGTGATACTCTGGCCTTGTCGAGGGTGATATTTTTACTTCGTGTGATACTCTGGCCTTGTCGAGGGTGATATTTTTACTTCGTGTGATACTCTGGCCTTGTGGAGGGTGATATTTTTACCTTGTGTGATACTCTGGCTTTGTCGAGGGTGATATTTTTACTTCGTGTGATACTCTGGCCTTGTCGAGGGTGATATTTTTACTTCGTGTGATACTCTGGCCTTGTCGAGGGTGATATTTTTACTTCGTGTGATACTCTGGCCTTGTCGAGGGTGATATTTTTACTTCGTGTGATACTCTGGCCTTGTCGAGGGTGATATTTTTACCTTGTGTGATACTCTGGCCTTGTCCAGGGTGATATTTTTACCTTGTGTTATACTCTGGCCTTGTCGAGGGTGATATTTTTATCTCGTGTGATACTCTGGCCTTGTCGAGGGTGATATTTTTACTGCGTGTGATACTCTGGCCTTGTCGAGGGTGATATTTTTACTTCGTGTGATACTCTGGCCTTGTCCAGGGTGATATTTTTACATTGTGTGATACTCTGGCCTTGTCCAGGGTGATATTTTTACTTCGTGTGATACTCTGGCCTTGTCCAGGGTGATATTTTTACCTTGTGTGATACTCTGGCCTTGTCCAGGGTGATATTTTTACCTTGTGTGATACTCTGGCCTTGTCCAGGGTGATATTTTTACCTTGTGTGATACTCTGGCCTTGTCCAGGGTGATATTTTTACTTCGTGTGATACTCTGGCCTTGTCGAGGGTGATATTTTTACTTCGTGTGACACTCTAGCCTTGTCGAGGGTGATATTTTTACTTCGTGTGATACTCTGGCCTTGTCGAGGGTGATATTTTTACTTCGTGTGATACTCTGGCCTTGTCGAGGGTGATATTTTTACTTCGTGTGATACTCTGGCCTTGTCGAGGGTGATATTGTTACTTCGTGCGATACTCTGGCCTTGTCGAGGGTGATATGTTTACCTTGTGTGATACTCTGGCCTTGTCGGGGGTGATATTTTTACCTTGTGTGATACTCTGGCCTTGTCGAGGGTGATATTTTTACTTCGTGTGATACTCTGGCCTTGTCCAGGGTGATATTTTTACTTCGTGTGACACTCTAGCCTTGTCGAGGGTGATATTTTTACTTCGTGTGATACTCTGGCCTTGTCGAGGGTGATATTTTTACTTCGTGTGATACTCTGGCCTTGTCGAGGGTGATATTTTTACTTCGTGTGATACTCTGGCCTTGTCCAGGGTGATAGTTTACTTCGTGTGATACTCTGGCCTTGTCGAGGGTGATATTTTTACTTCGTGTGATACTCTGGCCTTGTCGAGGGTGATATTTTTACCTTGTGTGATACTCTGGCCTTGTGGAGGGTGATATTTTTACCTTGTGTGATACTCTGGCCTTGTCCAGGGTGATATTTTTACTTCGTGTGATACTCTGGCCTTGTCCAGGGTAATATTTTTACCTTGTGTGATACTCTGGCCTTGTCCAGGGTGATATTTTTACTTCGTGTGATACTCTGGCCTTGTCCAGGATTTTTACTTCGTGTGATACTCTGGCCTTGTCGAGGGTGATATTTTTACTTCGTGTGACACTCTAGCCTTGTCGAGGGTGATATTTTTACTTCGTGTGATACTCTGGCCTTGTCGAGGGTGATATTTTTACTTCGTGTGATACTCTGGCCTTGTCGAGGGTGATATTTTTACTTCGTGTGATACTCTGGCCTTGTCGAGGGTGATATTTTTACCTTGTGTGATACTCTGGCCTTGTCCAGGGTGATATTTTTACTTCGTGTGATACTCTGGCCTTGTCCAGGGTGATATTTTTACCTTGTGTGATACTCTGGCCTTGTCCAGGGTGATATTTTTACCTTGTGTGATACTCTGGCCTTGTCCAGGGTGATATTTTTACCTTGTGTGATACTCTGGCCTTGTCCAGGGTGATATTTTTACTTCGTGTGACACCTTGCCTAACATCCTCCGTAGAGACATTGTAGACACAAAGTGATCAATACAATGGTATGGGGTAGTCCAGATTGTGAAATGTGCCGACTCAGACCTGTGTCGCAAAATCCGCTGTTTGGTCTATAAAGAGCTTTTCAGACGTCTCACGCTTCCATCAAAGTCTAAAAAACGTTGAACTGCAGAGGATTCTCGGACTACGTGCTATTCAATATGATACACATACAAAATGAAAATAAAATAACAATAACATTCAATGTGTATCTATCCTATGTACATTACTTGAAGAGGGAACTATGCCTACAGGTAGTATGTGTGATATAATAATATACAATATTTCGGGAATGCTATTTCGGGTCAAGATTGTTATATCGATTGTTATATCGAGAGGAATGTGATATATCGGGCTGATATAGCATGATGCAACCAATCATTGTCTTGGGGGTTAATAAGAAAATAAATTGGAATACTATTAATTATCTAGTAAAAACTAAAGATAATTTTTTGTAAGAATTAATTGTTTTTAATCAGATGCATTCTATTTAGCAGCCTAATACGCGATAGTTGTGACTCTTTTATGTTATGCCATTTTTTAATATTTGAAGAAGTTTATATATGTACCAAGAGATGCATTTTTCTCGTTACTATCTCATAGAAGGAAGAAATCTCTGAAACGAGATAAAGAGATAGTGGGGAACGAGTTTCTTAAAAGGAAAATAATACGTGGAACATTGTGACGTCACTATGTTTACTTCACGAATTGAGATGAGCCCATCTCACGCGAATAGAGCTAGCTGGGATTTGTCGTGTTCTCGCATTGCTACCAAACCACGTGCGGTCGCGTTCTCGCTTTGCTACCGCTTACGAAGTGCCACTTACGAAGGAGTGGCAGCAAAGCGAGAACGCGACCGGACGTGAGTTTCCGACGATTCGAAGTGGTAGCAAAGCGAGAACGCGACATGACTTGGGTTTCCGACGATTGATGGAATAATACCGCACATAGAGATCAAAGGAAAATACTGCAAAAATAGTGATAAATCAAAATATCAAATAAAAGCATAGTAAAATATTTCATCTATTTATCAGTTGCCTTGAAATGAATCTGATAATTGGACACTCTCAATCCGTAAAGTTATGCATGTGCCTCGATAAATCAATCATATACGTCAACTGATATGTTCAACATATTCGAGTACACCCTATTACACTTTGTATAGATTTTACACGTGATGCTGTCAGTAATATGTCAAAACATTCTGCTGGTGTAAAACAATATCTAAACCTATTTATAGACGCTTTCGCATGGGGATTTTAGAAAACTTGAGGGAACAGTTGTTTTCGGTTTTCTATATATAACAAGATGTATTGTTTGAAATCACGTGCACGCGTGAATAAAGGCTAAATATAGGTTCTTTATTTTATTTTCCTCCTCTAGTACACAATCTGTCGTTTCTGTTTTCCTCAAAATGTCTTTGAACTTGGAATAAACCCATTTGATGTGAAACCCCTCAGTGATCCTCTTTTATTTTTACATACAAAAATTAACGCTTTGGTATGAACTTAAAAATGAAGAAACAATTTATAATGATCCGTACTGCATTTACATGACGCATAACGTGCATTTGTTTAATTAGCGTGACTTTTACTGGTTAGTATTGAAACTAAACTCTCTAAACGTACAATAAATTTGTACGACTCCTACGTGCTGATTCTATAAAATTCCAATTTGCACGCCTTTGAAACCATAATAAATGCCAAGATTCGGCGGGGTGCTATCAAAACACAGAGTTCTTATGTAATAATGTATAATATTAAAACGGTGTAAAGACGTGCAAGAATCAATTTTGCTGTATCAACCATAGTTACACGACATACAATACAATAATAATGTGAAGCTCAGAAACAAATTTATTCCGCATATCCACGAAATTGAGATATTCAACGATGTCGTTGTGTTAAATTATTAATCGCCACTTTTTTATATAATAGACCTTAATTTGATAAAAAACCATTAGATCTGGAGTTATTATACCCTGAAACGCATGAGTAAATATATGACAATATGTCTATACAAATTATTAAAGGTTTTTCGAGTACCACAGCGAGCCGGAAAGTACTACAATTGCACGTTTTACACAGGAAGCGACTTGTTGTTTTGCACATGCGCGCTTGCATTTTTTTACGAACTAATTCAAAACTGATCAAAAGGAAGGTCTGCTGTCAATACTAACTTAATTTCAGTTTATATAAGAAACGTTTCTGTAACCGACCGTATATAATAATGTATAAATCATTGCATACCGTTATTTTTGTTTTTTTTTTTTGGTAATTTTGTTTTGATATGTTTATCTCGATCTCCTTCTGTCACGTTTTTGTGCACATTTGTAAAAAAATCTATCAATAACTATTTTTTACATCAGATTTAAGAGAAACATAACCAGCGAAATCGCGCATTTCTTCCATAAATGGCCAATTTCTTGTAAAGATGACTCAGTACAGATGAGCCCACGCGCACACATCTGTACTTGCTGCGTAATTCAATCAAAGCGAAAGAAACAAGACCGTTGTTATGGAAGCATAGCAACGTTCTTGTTTGACGTTCCTGTTTCAGGCGTTCTGATTGGACGTCAGAAACAATTGAGTCTAAAACAATGGAGAGTCTATAGGTTATAGCGATGTGAAAGTTGTTGGTTTACGGAAGAAATAGGTACTTTTATACGTTTATGGGAAAGTCCGTGTGATCTTTTACTCGTGATAGAAATTTTTATGTCTTTTGGCTCGTTCCGCTGCGCTCCACTCGCGAACAGGCATAAAATTTCTATCACTCGTAAAAGATCAATCGGTCTTTCCCAAAAACGTATGAAAGAACCTATTATTCTTTTTGCAAGACTGTACATTTGTCATAAGTAGCATTCGTGTTGGTTGTTAAAATATACTATAGTATCAAGTTAGCCGCGATCGTAACCCATGGATTAAGTAAGTCATTATTACCCGTATTTTCAATACTAACCTTGTTTAAACGTATTCTTTCCCCCAATACGTATATGTCTGTGACAAATCATGTGTTAATAAGGGGCAGTTACTCATGTAAAATCCTGTTGCATACTTTTTTATATTTAAATAATTAGCTTTAAAAGTCCAACCAAGAACAAATTATGAAGTACTTGGACAACGCAGTAACCATGTAAGATATATAGGAGTCTATTTCCCTGCATCGGACTTCTTGGTTTACGAAGCAGGTGGGATTGGTTCATAAGATGAATACATTCTACGGCGTATAACCAGTTCTAGTCAATCTTCTAAGCGGTAATTATATTTTTTCTGTGAAAGATGGGGATTCGAGGTTCACCGATCTCCAATAATTACTAGAGTCAAAGGCGTAAAACAAATTCAGCGAAGTTACTGATTCATTAGGCACTTATGTTGACCAATGGCACCACAGCGTTATTACAGAAAAGCGATCCAATTGGAATTAGATTGTGGGTAATATTAATCATATTCCAAATAACAGAATTCAATTGATCTAAATATAATAAAATGTAACAAATTTTGTGAATCATACTTTATTTTGGAATTTCATAATTCGGGATTATTCTGAAATATAAAATGCTGAAAAGTAACAGTAGTTGTCCCCATGTAATTCACCGTTAACTACCAAGCTCACGGTGTCTCCTGTCTGGAGTTCTAATATAGGATTGGCTGTTTCAGTTCCACCATGGATTGCTGCACCGTAGAGGCCCAATATTTGGCTATCATTTTTCCTTAGCGATGCAGTCAGGGCAGTGCCACCACTTACATTACGGTTACAGATATTTAATATAGTCCTGTCTTCGGTGCAGTAAATATTCCAGTGCATGGATCATATCCTCCTCCACGGTTTAAGATGACTTTTTCATATTTAGCGGGACCAACGTTGATGGTTTCTATAGCTTTGCGTATTGCAGTAAACGCAGGTCTTTGTTTTCCTAAGTCATAATATAAAAATAAACACATGTAAAATGTACCGATGCAGTCTTTACATTAAAATCCGACTGTCATCCATTAGACTTAATACTAAAATAAAGCTTAAAACATTAAAATCACGTATGTTCAAACTCAATGTTAAAAAAACCCAACAAAAGTAAAAAAAAAAACACATAAGACTTACAATAAAATCACACCGAACACACTATATTTAACATTGAAATTGCGCTAAACACATCAGACTTGACAATTAATCCACGCATCAGACTTAACATTAAAATCACGCTTAATACAAAAGACTAATTATTACAATCACGTTCAACACAAATTACAAAGCACTGAAAACAAAGCGTATATTAATTTGCCTCCGCATCACACGTCCATTTCTTCGAACATACCTACAGCATTAGGACGAACAAGGTTCTAACTGAACAATGGAGGCGGCAATTGGTACTAAGTACCATACTTACCTAGACTTATGCTATTTTGCAAGTTTTACATTTCACGACCATGTCTAAAAGCTTGCTTTCTGAAAATGAAGTTAAAAAAATAGCTTCACTTCAATTGATCTACTCATTTAACACGTCTCCCACCTGTTTTGCGTAGAGTAAAAATAAAATAATTCTGACAATGCAGCATATTATTTGTATTTTGCAACCCTAAATTATATTTTACACAACAAATGTCGTATTCGACAACACGTCGTTAACCAGATAAGAATACTATATATCGTAAGAAGCGGCAAGAAGGGTACCAGGCACGTGGTACCAGGAGACTGCCGAATAAAGCAAACATTAGATCGGCTAACTTGATTGTGCAAATGAACTGCTGATTGCATGATAAAACTGTTTATTTAAGTATATTTTAAAGAGAACTAATTATGTACAATCTTAAAAAAAACATTATACAGGACTTAACAGTTCAAATTTGTAATACCATGCAAAACAATAGATATATTTAGACTTTGTTTAAGTGTTATTGCGAAATAACTTTAAATTCAAATGAAACGAACATTCCTCCCTCACGTGTGTTCCAGTTTTAATAAAAATGCATATACAAGTGGCGCTGTTGTGTTGTACTCTGTTTACATGTGTGGAAAAGATTGCAAACATTTTTACATTAGTTGTCAAATGATAAAAATTAATGTATTTTTAAATGTAAACACAACAATACATATAAAATAATTGAGACAAACATATTTTAAATGCGTTAAACATTATAATTTATGGAAAGACGCCACAGAATCTGCAAATGTCTAAATGGGCAGACCGAAACGCTCAACATGAACCATGCATTTTCTGGGATTAATATTTTGAAATTACTGAAAAATTCGGTTTAAGATTCTCTGTACAACTTTGAATTGCGACTGTTGAAATACAAGTAGATTGTTAAGCCATACTGTACTGTTAAGGTGTGAGGTGATATTTTTTTTATTTGTGAATGAATATATAATGCTTACCAAGCCGTGTCATAGAGCTATTTTGCACTTCTACCGCTATCACCATGGTGACTAACAAAATTATTCCATTCTCAATGAACTTCATGTTGTCAGTTATGGTCAAAGATATAAAATTAAAGCAAAGCTTGTTTAAAAAATGTTATGATAGAGTGAATTACAAAATGCACAATTTTATTTTGTTAGTTGGATGTCAGTTACTAACGTTTTGTCACGAAATGTAGCAATGTTTGTGTCATATGATAGTCCTGTATGAAAGAGACACTGTACCATCTGCAAACTGTGAAAAACTTTCTGCTGCATAGACAATAGTAGAACTATAGTAATTGACTTTGTACGAAATGCATCTGTAAATATGATAGCCGATTCTGCTTAAGAAATAGATTAGAAACTTATTATTGGACAGATTCTTAAACATTAGAAATTAAAACCACATAATCGTTGACAATATCTATAAATTAATTTCCAGACATTTATTAGACTTAAAATTTGAGATAATTTGCAAAATACAAGGTGTTGACTAAACTGCTAATTTAGAGTTTAAAATTCCGTTTGAAAAAACTGACATTTATGGATTAGACATGATCTCACATTAAGACACTAAAATAATAAAGATAACACATCTATTTTGCTTTGATTAATTGCATTAAAGGTTAGAAATTATAACCATTCTAACAAATTAGCAGAATAGCAATTGACACTATTTCCAAATATTTGTAGTTTGGTCCAGATTATGCTCTTTTTGTATATCAAGAAAGATAATTTAAAAAATTTACAATTATTTCCTCGAGGTATTCAGCTTTTGGAAATGTGGCGTTTTTTTTCTTTTTAATAAGGTTATTTTTCATAGTAAAATTTTACTTACCTTAGAACAGAAGTGTACGTTAGGAACAATGGATTGTTGTCTGTTCGAAATTCTTCGGGTACTGTTGTCTGGAGTTAAGGCGGAAAAAGCCTAGTGGTTTGTCCGAATACCATTGAACGTCACGAAAACAGACACATTTTGTAAACAACGCAAGGTCCCTTAAGAAACAAAAATGGCTGACTTGCTGTGTAAAATTTCAGTTGCAAAAGTCAAGGACGATTCGTAACAAGTAAAACAACAGAGGCATAGTATAAAACACGGACATGTAATCGTAACTATAATTTTTCTACTGGATTTTCGTAATAAAAAAGGTAAAATATGGAATATTGAAAAAGCAAGATAAACATGCACTTCACGGAGGTGTCGTGTCTTGTAGTAGAGTGTTTGAGTGCCATTAAGAACGCATAAGGCGAAACGAGTCGACGTCTGCAATATTGTATTCATTACTTTGGGATATTGGATACTGATGCAGTGGTCAATTACGAAAATAATCTTGTAATTAATAAAAAATATTTTTTTTTGTATATTGTTTCGGTGTGTGGATCATAACTGAAAAAGTCACATCTAGTTTAAAAGAATCAGTTCGTTATTCTTCATTCACCTCAATGAAAATTGATAAAGCATCGGTGGCTTAGTGGTCTAGATATTTATAGTAGTTTACCACCAAGCACATTCTGTGAGACCGCCTGTCCCGCAAGGTGACACTAACCATGATAGAATTAATTGTTTTTGTCGAAGGTCTGAGGTTATCACAGACTGCAATCTCCGATTTAATAAAGTAAGGTATGATTTATAGCCGAACAAACAATGCCTAAAGTGGCGTGGTGCACAATATTTAAATCAATGAACAACAAAACGAAGTAAAACCAAGTAAAACACCGATTCCTTGTTAACCATAAGTTTACCATTGATAAGGTTGATACAATCGCTTTTAAAAATTATACAACTTAATTGCAAATCAGTCTACATATAATGACATATACAAGAAATAAAAAAAGAAACTTTAAATACTTTAGTTTACTTTTCTCATTCTTGATTATTACGAAATATAAAATCCCGAAAAGTAACTGTAGGTGCCACCACCTATAGGACCACTTCCTATTACGTACACCTTGTCACCTGTCTGAAGTTCTAATATTGGGCCGTTTCAGTTGCGCCATGGATTGCTGAACCAAACAGATTAAGCAGAGTGACTGCCGCCAGTTAACATAACGGTTGCAGATATTTGATAAAGTCCTGTCAATATACCAGTTGTCGGATCATATCCTCCCCCGCGGTTTAAAATCACATCATCATATTTGACAACGGATTGATTGGGCAGGGTTTCCGAAGTTTCCGTTGTTGCAGTAAAAGCAGGTCTTTGCTTTCCTAAGTTAAAAACGTAAAATAAACAAATATAATGTTATAAATTAGATTGAAACGGCGAGTCATTATTTGAGTTCTTTTGAAATGCTGAGCACTTAAACCAAACCAATAAACAGGTGATTCTTATCCCACAGGAGTAGGTGTAATTGAAAGTATGTTGTTTTGCTCTCACAGAGCAGTTTTATGCATTTTTCGAAACACCTTGTGTTGTATGTTTAAGGGCTCTGTTTGTACCATGGCTGGATTGTTTGCATTAGTATATTGTAAAGTCCGCAGTATGCCATCCATTATTTTACGCTAAGCCAAAATAGCCCTAGTTGTAATTCTTGAAATATAACAAAAAGATACTACATAAAGTCATTACAATCGATGTATAATAATGCAATCCAATATAATAATACAATTATTAAAAAATGTGAGTCAACAGAATGTTAGAAAACAAACAACAAACTGCAGATGAGCATTGTCGAAGACACAACTATACGTGCCATTATGTCTAAATCTGCAATATTATGCAAAAAGGCTAAAAAATTATGTTTCTTCTGTTTCATACAATTTAATTGTTAACCTATTCAGTGCTGTTTAGGTACTCGTACAAATGACATATCATGCTTACTAAGCGGTGTCATAGAGTTGTTTTTTGCTTCCAGCGCTACCATCATGGTGACCAATATAATTATTCCAGTCTCAATGAACTTCATGTTGACTATTATGTTAAAAAATATAATTCGTCAGCAAAGCGTGTTTCAATACAAAATGTTATGATAGAGTGAAAGACAAAATAAATATTTTTATAATGTCACATGGACATCAGTTAATGAAGTTTAGTCACGAAATGTATCATATTGTATGTCATCTGATATTCATCTAAGAGACAGACATAGTACCATCTGCAAACTGTGTACAAACGTCCTCTTGAAAGGCAAACCGGTAGTATTATAATTAACTTACAGAAGACGTCTGTATATGTTAGCTTATTTTACTTAAAAGTATAATCAGGAAACATATCGAATAATTCTTAAATAAAGTAGAAATTAGAAAGTAATACTACATCAGCACTGAACATGGCTATGAATGAATATTTGGTACTAGACAGATCCTACGGCCAAGACAACATACTTAACAGATACTTCAAAACGACCCACACATTCCTCCGTAAATGGCCGATATCTGTATCCGATGACCAGTATAGATGATCTGTATTGTTACGTCATACGCTTGAAAGAAAAACGTTGTTATGATAACATAATAAATTTCTATTTAACGTTCTTTTTTCGGTCTTTCTGATTAGATGTCGGATATTAAACGTCGGAGAGTCTTTAGGATATCACGATGTTTAAGTTTTCGTAGAAAACAGGTACTTTCGTTCACTTTGGGAAAGTCCTCTGTTCTCCCATGATAGAAATTTTTTATGTCTCCACTCACGAAATGACAAAAACTTCTTATGCTGGTAAAAGATCACACGGTCTTTACCCAAAACGTAAGTAAGAACCTATTAATCTTCTTGTTTGTTTTGTGGTGATTCGTGAGCACATAATACAAATAACTGACAAAACTATATATTCAAATTTGTATAGGTTTTTATTCGACACACATTACATGTAACAAAGCCTCGAAAGACTGACAAAAGCGATCAATGTACGCTAAGAACATTAGAGCAATACACGACCTCCTATATAATAACCATGAGTAAAAACAGGATGTATGGAAAAGCAAAGGTTATATCAATCAAGCTTAGTAGGTTTTAGTAACCCAAATGACACATTTATTTCATTAAATATATTTCCTGAGTACAAAATTACTTTATTCCAGTTTATAGAAAAAATATGATTCTAGGAACTGTAATTATACTTAATTATTGCATTTATGCCTTCATTAAAACTTTAATAATATAAAAAAGATAGTACATATTTTTGTATTTACATGTTCGGATTATAATCACTTTTCAACATTAGAAAGCACAATCTGGAAAACCTTTGGAGTCTAAATAACTTTGTCTAACCTATTTCTAAAGAATTGCAAGTTACATTAGTTTTCAAACAAAAAATTGACAATGATTATAAAGCTTTAACAATAATTTAATATTGATGCTACATTTAATTTGACTCCGAACTGTTATGAAATTTGCAAATTTTGATTATTGGTAAGAACACACTAAATTTTATTCACTAAAATTTGTTTGAAATTGTGCTGTAGAATAAATTAAAACGTAAAAAAAGTCACTAAAGTAAAATTTTGTTTTCTTTTATAGTCACCTATCCACACGTACATCTACGTCACCTGTCTAAAGCTCTAGTGTACGATGGGTTGTTATAGTTGTACCAAGGATTGCTGAACGGACTAATTACAGACTAATTTTTTTTCTGAAGCAGAAGGCCGAATGAGAATTATTCAAAATACTAATATTTAAAAGGCGTAAAACATTCATTTATGGAAGAAAACACAAAATCGCCAAATTCATGATTTTTTTACATAACGAGCAAAAGTTTGTAAGATTATAATTTTATGGCCTTATACGTGAGAATTTAGACATCAATACATAAAGATAACACAACGGTGTTTCAGCTTATAGTACACTTGTATTAGTGTTTCAATTCAAATCATTTAAATGAATTAGATTCTAACTATGTTTTCTTTAATTATGTTAATTAAAATTTATACAGTTAAGTTTGCCGCAAGATGTGTTGTTTTAATCAAACATAAATTTCATCTTTTGCGTTTTCTATACGTTGATACAGGAGGGCCTCGGTGGCCGAGTGGTTAAGGTTCTATACGTTGATACAGGAGGGCCTCGGTGGCCGATAGGTTAAGGTTCTATACGTTGATACAGGAGGGCCTCGGTGGCCGAGTGGTTAAGGTTACGTTGATACAGGAGGGCCACGGTGGCCGAGTGGTTAAGGTTCTATACGTTGATACAGGAGGCCCTCGGTGGCCGAGTGGTTAAGGTTCTATACGTTGATACAGGAGGCCCTCGGTGGCCGAGTGGTTAAGGTAGTTAATAATCTACTATAGAGCACGTTGTTTGTCAACACTGTGATTGCGAGTTCGATTCTCACTGCTGGTAGTGTGTACTCGACTACAATTTAATTGAGAAGTATCGCTAGTTTGTGTACCGCAGGGTGGAGGTTTTCTCCGGGCACTCAGGCTTTCTCCCCCAATACAACTGGACGTCATGATATAGCTGTAAAATTCTGAAAGTGGCGTAAAACATCACTCAAACAAGCAAACATACATTCATACAATAAAATATTCCATTGAAATAGTACATAGTTACTGGGTATTCTTATCGAAATCACCGAAGCTTTCAATTCATCAAACTTGAAAAATGTCTTTCATAACCATATACAATGAATATACTTATTTATTTAAACAACAACAAAAATAGTTTTTATTTTAATTTCAAGCAAATGTCGAAAAATATTCAATAGTCATTCGTTTGTTGTTTGAATCTGGATAATCATTCTGAAATATAAAATCCTGAAATATAACAATAGGAATCCCCATTTATTTCTCCAGCTCCTTCCACGTACACCCTGTCCCCTGTTTGGAGTTCTAATATCGGATTGGCTGTTTCTGTCGAACCATGCAATGGTGAACCGTACATATTTAATATAGGCACACCATTTTTCCTAAGCGATACATTGAGAGCAGACCCACCATTTGACATAACGGTAACAGATATCTGATACAGTCCTGTCTTTGGTGCAGTAAATATTCCTGTGGCCGGGTCGTATCCTTTTCCACGATTTAAGATTACGTTATCAAATCTAACAACATTATTACTTCCAGATAGGGTCGGATGAGCAGCTTTTTGAATTGCAGTAAAGGCAGGATTTTGTTCTAGAACTGAAAAAAGTATATAAAAGTTTGTGAACATATTTCGTATACTAGAAAATTTTGTGTATCAACGGCCTGTAGCATGTATCTTTCAATAATGGTGTCGCTATTTCTGTTTAAACAACAGGAATAATGCTAGCAAATTTTGTATGTATTTCATTGTAGATTTTGTATTTATAAACACGTCTAAAATATTTGATGCCAGAATCGTAGCAAAAGGGTTAATTCACAATATTAATAAAGCTTAGAGATCGCTGATTGAAACAGCAATATATTTGTATTAGAGCAAATGAAAAACCCTTCTACCTCTCTTTAATTAAATAGACACAAAATCCAAGTTATTTTCAAATACTTGCCTGGAAGTAGTCTGTTTTTGTACGCTTGACTATCCACTCCCATGTCTAAAAGCTTGTTTTCTGAAATACATATCATCATTTAGAATCTGCAAAATATGATACAACACATAACCTAGGTGACTATAAAATGTCATAAAATAGTTACTGGCTTAAATAATATTATTGTTACCGAGCGGTGTTATAAAAATGTGGTTTTGTTTACCTGCCGACACAATACAAATCAGAACAGTTACTCCAATCAACTTCATGTTGTCTATTATGGTCAAAGTCTCTAGCTAAATTGAAGATGCACCAAGTACTGTCTTTATATCTGTTGACTTTTAGGTTCACGTCATCTAACATAATTTCGTTGATAATGTTCATTGCCATCTACAAAGATAACAGCTAACTTAATTTTAAATATACTTTTTTTAAAACAATGACTGGTAACTTCTGAAGTTTTTAAAAGCGAAATATCAATTTTAAAAATCCTTCTATCAATGGTTGTTTAACATTAGAACCTAAGATTTCTTTGAAAGCATAAAATGACTGTGCAATCTTCGATACAAAATGAAAACATTAAAAATCTGTCTAACGAATTATAGCTTGGTTAGTTTAAAAAAAACCAGTTTTAGACGTACAATTTGTATGTTTTGGGAAAAGTACTATTAATCTCAATAAGTTGGGTAATTTTACAGTGCCTAGGACTCAAACTACAAAGATAAACGCCAATTAATGCAATTGTTCAATATGTTATGGCGTCTAGCTTTATGTCGAGAGGGCCCAGAAGTACACCATGCCTGCAAGCGAAACCGCAAGATCAGTGTTGACAAGCACGTGACGTAATTGATATATAATGACTAACTGCATTAACCACTATGCCATCGAGACCCTTCTTTAAAAACTAGCATGTACACTCACCACAAGTTGCATGAGAGTAGACACATAAAAATTATGTCAAATGTTCTTACCATACCTATCTCTGGCTCTAGTGGCATTCAAAATTGCTTGCTTGTAGGTCCATTCAATCATATTTTATTTATTCTTTTGTAACTTGTTTTCATTCTGACTTTAATGAAATACTGCTTGCTGCACCATTTTATCATTCAATGATACTTGACGATTTTGCATTTTTTGTTTTGTTTTTTCCATTTTTCTTGTGTATATAAAACAAACTCTAAACATGTCTTTACAGTGTATAAACCCCGCATGTAGAAGCTGTTGGAAAAGATACTACAAATGTATTAAAGTTTCACGATTTGTAATCATCTTGCTATTCGTACATGTGGTCCTCACAATAATTTCAAGGCGAATGTAAAGTGTTTGAGCGTTTCATTGTTGTCCGTAATTATTCAAAAGCCAATTGGTAATGATACGATCCAGAAAGAACAACGAAACCGGAGGAAAAAGAGTGGTTATTAGAAATTAACAGTTGTCACTTTCCAAAAGAATATAATGTTGGCTATGTTGGCCATTCGGCGAAGAAAGAATACAAGTTTAAATAGTGTTAAATATAAATGGGCAGAGACCTACATTTACCTAACCGCAAGACTGTTTTGTTTAAATATTTATATTTTATAGAATCTGCATCTCAATCATGACACTTTAGTCGATGCTACTGTAACACTACGTTTGAAGTTTAGCGGTCAGATTTTGGATTGTAAAGTTTTGGAGATGCAGCTGCTAATATGGACGCGTATGCAAGTTATTTTGAACAAATAAGTAAAAAAACTGCTTGACATTCAAAAAATTTAACTAAATAAACAGGTTTTTGGAGATGAACAATTTTTGTGATTGAATGATAAACTACAAGGCTCTCATATGTAACCTGTATAGTATAGTTTCACACAAATAAAAAGGATCATTATAATACATTTCCAATCAATGCCTTAAATATATAATTGGAATATAGACTAAGACACAGGGAAGACTGAAAACAAACCAACAGAACCCTAATGGCTATTAACATTATAGATAAACATTTTACTTATTAAATGTAATACAAATCTTACTATTTATTTAAATAAATCTATATCATGTGTTTCTTTCCTGCTGTTTTTCTGTTATCAACAAAAACTTATTTGACTCCAATGTAGTGATACTATTTTACGTGGATTATAATACACAAATAATGATCGCATTTTGATATTTAAACATCAATAAAAATAAAGATTGTTTAATATTGTTTTACTCCAGTTTTTGTTTCCAAAGTAGTATTTAGTTATGAAGACTCAGAAGAAAGCTCTAAATTAAATCAACACACGAAGATTTAAGGATGTCTTAATAGCTTTCAAACAGAACTGTGTTTGATTTTGCAAGATACTTCATTCAAATTTGTAGTTTGTGGCAATTTTAGAGAGTTAGAGGTCCGACAGTGCCAACAAAAAAAGCTTAAACATTGGAATGAAACTTACTCTATTAACGCTATAACATTCAAACTTTCAGGTCCTAAGATCCGCGTGAGTGTACCTAACAAGTAGTCTATGGTTTTTCTAATTTTAACGAATTGTAGAAACTTGCTTCACTGCATTATTTAGTTATATGTGTCTTGCCTCCTTTATAAAACGGTCATCAGAACAACCGAGGATAGGAGACTCATAGACTTTATTTTGTCGTTATTTGTTTGCTCTTTATTTTGTTTTCTGTCATGAATCATTTAAATGTGATTTATTTGACAATAAAGTATTATTATATCAATTACAGCGTATGCAAACATGTTTAGTTTTTAAGTGTTAAGGTACGTAAACATAAATCATAATAATACACTACTGGTTCTGTCCAATGTCGAAGGCAGATTATTTGTTGTATTTAAATAAATAATTAAACATGTACCCAATTCATAAACAATATTCGTACAGGGTCCGAAAATATAAAAAAATTATTTGTACGAGCCTTAGAAACAAGTAGAAATGCGAGGCTCTGCTGATCATTTCTCACCTGTTTAATAAACTTTATATTTTAAAAACTACTTGTTTTTATCCTGCAAATCTAAAATACATTTTAGAGCGATGAAAAACATGAAAAATTTGCACTTTAAGCATATTTCTTACGTGAAATTTTCGGCGCGTTTTTAAGTCATTGCCTGAGATCACAAACGTCACAAACAAATATTGTATTCGACAACACGTCGTAAACCAGAACAGAATGCTGAATATCGTTAGAAGCGAGGACAAGGGTACCAGGAGATTTTATTCGGCAGTGCCGAATAAAGCAAAAATTTATTCGGCTACCTTTTTTGTACAGCAAATGTAACGGTTGCAGGATAAAACGCTCTATAATTCTTAAACGTTATCTTAGCTGTACATCCTGGACTTTAAAAACAGACAAGACTGTTGTTACTAAATGATCACAAGTAAAATAAAATTAGTATAATACCAGTAAGGTATTTCAAAGCCATAGTAAATGGTCTGGAGTTAAAAAACGAATCAAAACCAATGCACGAACTCTATGGAGGAGTAAGAGCATGTACATCGTTCTATACTAAGCATCACCAGCTTGTAAGAATATGAGTATTCTTGGTACTCAGCAATATTCATTATAAGAGAAAACATATAAACAATTTAGTGTTAAAAAACTCGAGGAGACGGCATTACATGATTAATAGCATAATATCATAATATTGTTTTGCGTACAATCGTTTACACAAGAAATATTACATCGGAGATCTATTTTGGGATCATTGAACTGTTGGACTACATGTATGTCAGTAACTGCTTATTTAAATACAAAAATAAGTGTTGTTGTTAAGAAATCTATTGATATCTTAACTCTGTCGGCTGTCGCAGAATTTTTATGTCAATGTCACGAATCAATATACATATAAATTTCGATAAACTTAATTCCAGTAATTATCATTATTTGATCTACTATAAAGAACTTTAATGAACGGTTATTAAGTCGTATAATGACATTATCAACAGAATTTATCGACATGTAAACATTTTCTAAATGTAATTTTAACCAATATAACAAAGTGCTTCATTGGCCCAAGGGTTAAGGCAGTTAGACATACACTATTCATCGCGTGTCTGTCAACAAAAAGGTGTCACTATGATATAGATGAAAATTGCTGAAAGTGGCGTTAAATCGCATTGAAACAAACAATCTTACTAAACTGCTGGCCTTTACAGTATATTGTTTTACATCAATGTTTCGTAAACGTGTTTACAACTATTCAATGCTAGACTTCAATAAATCAATCGTATATAAAATCTTGTCAACAATATGCCAACAAAATTATGACACAGAAGCTAATATATATAGCTTACTTCAATATTGTAACAAAGAATAAGGGTGTTTTCTCACAAACTGTCCTTGTGTTTGCGGACTAAATTCGTCAACTTCTACAAACTGCAATTCAATCTTGAGCTTTAAACACATCCGTTGAGATGTGTGAATGATGGTTCTAACAGAGAATTACGAAATTAACAATTAACGGAAGTCAATAATCCATATGACATTGCAATGTGAACAACACGATTAACGCGTATCTATAACATTAGATAAATGACTTGCGAAGTAAATTTAGTTTTGAAAAGATGAGTAGACTTGTCATTTCACTCATGCAAAGAATGCAGACATAATCTCTAAAACGTTCAAACGTCAACGACCAAGAATTACTTTGACATCAAAGGAAACTAGATTTCAAAGAAGGATGTAAGAAATTGACAACTGAGTTGTTTAAAGACAAGTCGTCAACAATAAAAAAACTCGTGATATCCTTGTTCTGAAAGGTTTCTTGTTTTGTATTAAGAAAATAAACAACAGATTATCCGCAAAATATCTTGGTCTGCTTTGCTAATATACTTTGTTAATCGAACAAACGATAGTTTTATGTTCTTATTTAAAAAACGATGTCCTGATTAATGGTACAATGAAGTACATTGGCTTATACTGTCAAAGTGACAATACTTTGTCTGTTTAAAACTAGTCCTAGATAAAGCTCACATTTCACCGCGAACTTGTCCTACAAATATGTGATTGGAGACGGTATACATAGTCAAATGACGATCAGTCTTCGGAGTAAATGACTCTCTATTACTTGATTGGGTGGTTAACTAAATCTATAAATATTTTTCTCATTTCATTGGTTTACGTCAGGATCGCACTAGTATGTGTACTGAAATTTCGATATATTCTTAGGTCGAATCGGGGTTGTAATCAGTATTTTAGTGTAGTAATGTAACGTTCCACATATTGACTTCTATTTCATTCAATGCATTGGTCAGTGAACAATTATAAGGTAAATATTGTACCAAAATCTCCCTACTTTTTAAAGCTGCTTTGGAAAAAAATATATGTTCTATATATCTTTATTTTCGTTAATGAGTATTTTAGTGTAGTAATGTTACGTTACACATATTGACTTATATTTCATTCAATGCATTGTTCAGTAAACAATTAAAATGTAAACATTGTACCAAAACTCCATACTTTTTAAAGCTGTTTGGGTTAGGAAACAATTATATGTTCTGTATCTTTATTTTCGTTCTGATATTGATGCAAATTTAACAAAACATATTTTTACCGCTAATTTCTAACATTGTTTTTAGAGAGTCAACTTTTGGTTAATTATTTTTTAAAAAGCACGTGTGACGTGACGACAGGCATTGGATAATAGGTTAGCGTAAACAATGTCCTTACAAGGTACATGTACATTGTTTACCTATCTTACATATAAATTACAAAAAAACCAGATACTTTAATAAATCCATAAAATTTGTAATGCAGCTAAGAGACTGTTAGCTTTTTATAAAAACTAAACTTGTGTTATTCTACCGTAGTTATAACACAGTAACTATATTCAAAGCTCATTTTGATTGTTGTATTTAGTGATCAGACATAGTCCTTCTATTTGGAAATTGCTTCTGCCAATACCATATGTTTGTTAACTAGTGTGAGCAGAGTTGTAAGCCACTTTCAGCAAGCCATGTCAAGGCGTTCAGTTATTTTATGGAGGGAAGAACCCAGGACTCGGAAATGCCGATAAAAACCAATCACCAACATTAACCCCTAGACCACCTCGGGCCCAGAACCCTGAAAGAATGAATTAAAATTGTGTACAATGCTTCGGTTAAACTTCGACAGATTACGTCATTCAAAATGGGACATGCATTTTTTAAAATATAAATTCGACGAGGTTTTATAATTTGTTGTGAGCTTAGAGGAAAAACGTTCCCAGACCTTGTATCGAGCATACGATTTACCTCCATGACTGAAGACATATAACAGAAATTGATCTAGAAAGCAATAGTAATTAGGTCATTTCTAAATGATTATATTTGTTTGTTTTTCTTTTTCGTAATATATACAATTTTCTTCTTTTTCTACTAAATAAAACTTAAAGGTGTAAAATAAATTTTGGCTTTGTTTCTTTTTAAACCTTGCACTCCTGTATGGGGTTTAATCGGGATTAACTGATAAATGATTCGTCCACACTTAACAAAATAAGCAAGAAAATGACAGAGGACTTTTTGGAAAACTTGCAGCTGATAAAAAAGGAAATTATGTGTTTATTTCAGTTAATTGAAGTGTTTACCTAACACTTTCAAACGAATGCATCTGTAATTTAATATACATCCTATCTGCGTCAATGTAAATGAAATTAAAAATAGATTAATTTAAAAACGAATTTAAATTCTGAAATTTGTATCACCGTCATATTGTTTGTGCGTTTTGCTTGTGAACAAATATTTGCAATGTCTTTGCATTCGCAGAAGGATTCATCTCACCAAAATTGTGCTTATTTGAAAGGGGATTAAAGCTATTTTAAGCAATTGTGCAGTTATTATATAGCTTTTATTTGGGAAGAAGTCGAGTTTATGTACAAAAACCCTGCAATCCTTTTCATAAAGACTGGGTCGACCTCACCATTGCAGCGGTAAGTGTCGTTTTTGCATCCGAAGTGTTGACAAGCAAGTAAAGGTAAATGCCCAACTGTTCTAACCACGTAGTCAACGACGACCCAAAAGCAATAGTAAATTAACTGTCTTAACCCCGCAGTCAACTAAAACAAGAGCAATCGAATATCGATACTATGTCTTGCTTGTACCTCACCTTTTTTAGTGACATTACTTAATACTTTGCATTCTACATTATATTTACACATACTGTACATAAGAGTACTCTAACTAGGTTATTCAATATATCAGAAATTGAAATGGAGAACAAGAGCATGACAGGAAATAGAACGTTTTACAAAGTTTACCTTGTAGCGATCTTACTTCCTGTAAAAACCAAAGATAAACGCAATAGCGCATCACAAACTGATCATAGGTGGATAAAATTATGTTTCAATAGATTTGAAACACTTTATAAACATTAAGTGATTAATTGTGGTAACAACTGATGGCATTTGTTTGATGTGGATGTTAAAGCTGGAGAGTGCCACGCTTCCTATGCATCTAGAGATTCCGCGCTGCAGTCCTGCATGAGTTGTGAGCAGATGACAAGCTGTATTGTTCGACTCTATCAATCATACCCAATTTTACCAAAAATGGCAACAGTCATTTTGTATATTATATGTCGGTCGAATTTCCAAATACAAGTTATCAACTGACTTATATGAGCATTGTTATCTGCATGAATATATTAAATAATGCTCAGAACTTCATTCATAAATATTGAAAATTTTATTTTTCTATGATTATCGCATTTCACATATATGGGGGATATTTGATGTGTGGACGAAATAAGTAAATATTTAATAAGTAGAAAATAAATCCCATATGTTTAAAATTAAATTGTCGCTTCAGCAAATACTTGATAGCAGAAAATATCAAGTTTTACAATTGTTATTAAAAAAGGATCAATATGTTTTGCATCAATTTTTATGAACTTAATTTAATGATGTATTTGTAAGTGGTAGATTCGTATTCATTTATAAAAACGATTCTTAATGAAGTTAACTAGCAGTAATAGCTTTGAAAGAAGTGATAAACAAAGCAATCATAAATCAATAAGCAAATACGAATGTAAAAAATTACCAAAATACAAAAAAGACAAATTGGCAAACATGCAAAAAGAGACAAATATGTGACCATAATACAAAAAAGACAAGTATGTAACCAAAATACAAAAATAGAAATATGGGTCATATCACAAAAAGACCGATATGCGAACATAATATTATAAGACAAATATGTGGCAAAAATAAAAAGAAAAAAGAAAATATGTGGCCATAATAGAAAAGAGACAAATATGTGACCATAATACAAAAAAGACAAGTATGTAACCAAAATACAAAAATAGAAATATGGGTCATATCACAAAAAGACCGATATACGAACATAATATAATAAGACAAATATGTGGCAAAAATAAAAAAGAAAAATATGTGGCCATAATAGAAAAGAGACAAATATGTGTCTATAATACAACCAAAAAAAGCGAACAATAATAAACGAGGAGACAAACAAAACAAATCCTACAAAAAAAGCTCAAGTCCAAGGTCCTTGTTACAAGTATATTTTTGGTATCTATACGAATGCTTTTTTTTGTCTAGAAAATAGAAAAAACGTGTTTTCTTTGAAAGTCTTATTTGTAATATTTTCCGAGTAAAACGTTTAACATTAAACGATTTTCAGTCAAAGTTGATATGATTGTGCCAGGTCCCGTTTAAACAGTTTCCTCAAATATATATTGTATTGCTTTTGCTGTAATATATACTGTTCTCAATTTTGACAATAATGAACTTCTTAAAAAAGTACGAAGCGTATCTAGTATTTGTAAATTGACAGAACAAAGTTGGTTAAGACTAAATTTGAGAACAATACTACAAATAAACGCACAATTTAAAAGGTTGACCGAGTTATATATTTATATAGTTCAACAATAATATTTCTAAGTCTATGTCCTTTATTCTAGTACATCGGAAGTACAAGTTATGTTCGATACGACATTGACCTCGTAGATTTATTCCAACAGTGATAAGATAGAATACCCATAATCCTGGATTGTTCGTACGTTGACTCACTAGCAACAAAATGAAATGTGACGATTCTTAATTTAAGTGTTGCATAACATACATAATAGAATCAATACTGTATACATAACAAATGACAAATTTACTTAGTGAAACTATAGTTTTCATGTAAAAAAAGGACTAGGTTCGTAAACCAGAATATATATGTATCACACTTTGATATTTTTAAAATATACTTTGCCAGTCGAAAAACCACCTAAAATTTCACTTGCAATTATTGTTAGATTTACAGCATAGAGATCGGTAAGTAAAATGCATATTGAAAAAAATACAGAACAAAAAACAAACAAAACCAAGAACCAAAACAGTAAATGCGTATACCAAAAAAAAACCCATTGATGCTCCTGATGAGTACATTGTGCCTGCCTCTAGAAACCCGTCAATTTACATGTCTAGTGAAAAGTCAAACATGGAATAGAAAATACTGCCTTTGACTCAAAATGTCGATCGTATTTGAGAGATTTCCCCATAACGATTAATTGAGTCATGGTGACGACCTTTTTTTGAAGCTTTGGGGACCGGTCTAAATAATTGCTGATAGCAGATCTAGCAAAACGTTTTACCTTTCAGCCATTTTGCTTTAAAACTGTTTAAAAAATTTATCACATGTACTTTACTACATGTATGTAGTTATGCTGCTCATTTGCTTCACTATCATATCTTGAACATTACAATCGCTACTTCAACACCAATCAGTTTGAATTTTAGCTTGAAAAAGCATTCACAAACACAGGTTACGCGTTTAACTGCTGTTTTCTTACTTCGGATTTCCTTTTATTGTGAAGAACTAAATAAATATGGACCCGGTGACTATTTCTTATCTTCAGTTTTGGGAAGAACTAAATATATATAAAGACCTGTGACTATTTCTTACCTTCAGTTTTGTGAAGAACTAAATATATATAGACCTGTGACTACTTCTTATCTTTAGTTTTGTAAAGAACTAAATAAATATATATATATATATATATATATATATAAGTCTAAAGAGTCTACCAACCAGTAAGCTTATTAAGTATCGGATCGACAAACATGACGATACAGCATAAACAAAAAATAATATACAAGTCTAGAAGATTATGCAACGATACAAATAACGGTGTTCCTGGTAAAAAATTTAGACAAAGACTGACCTACGAATTGCCTTAGTCATTGAATGTCAATATAAATAAATGACGTAAACAAGTCATAACATATTGATCTTAAACTTTCTCATTTCCAACTTAACCCAAAATAGTTGCTTCACAGTCCGCCAGCCGCGGATGTGCCGTGCTGTTACTTGGCTTTGCTAAAATATTTCAACAAGATGTAATCAAAATTACCAAGGTGACAAATTCGTTACGCCAGACGCGCGTTTCGTCTACTTAAGACTCATCAGTGGCGTTTAACTCTAAATGCTTAAAGTATTTTTTCATTTGGTGATGGAATAATATAAGTCCACTGGGATCGTGTAAAAACACAATACAAGTAGTTCAAAATATTAAATAAAAAAGTCTAAAGAGTCTACCAACCGTTAAGCTTATTAAGTATCGGATCGACAAACATGACGATACAGCATTAACAAAAAATAATAAACAAGTCTAGAAGATTATGCAACCGATACAAATGACGGTTTTTGGGGTCAAAAATTTAGACAAAGACTGACCAACGAATGGCCTTAGTCATTGAATGTCAATATAAATAAATGACGTAAACAAGTCATAACATATTGATCTCATTTCCCACATAACCCAAAATCTCTCTCTATATATATAGACCTGTGACTATTTGTTATGTTCAGTTTGTGTGTTTGCTGCATTTTGTGTTATCATAGAATGAAATCTAAACTTTACACTAAATAAAAAGCTTATTTGACTTTGAATTGTTGCATTAAAAACAAATTTCCAAAATCTACTTATGGTTTCTCTGGCGCAAAATAAAGTTTTACACACGAAGTTTTAACAAAGTCGATAAAACAGATATTCGGGAAAGAATACAAATATTCATTTGAACACGCGTCGCTAAATTCAAAGAGAGGATTCTAGATGTACGCAATGAGAATAGATTTAATATTAAATCTCCTTAGAATTATAATATAATTTGTATATCACAAACGATGCTGGGACAATTTATAATTGTTTACTTATGAAAGCTCATGAATCTCAATTTCGTTTTTGGAAATCTAACTATAATGGTTGCTTTAAAGCTTCTTTTTAGCAATACAAATTGTATGCGTTTCAAAACGCTATTATTGTAACGAATACATTTTTTTAATGATAATTGCACAGTGAATTGGAACATAAAATACAAAATATTTTTAACAGTGCATATATAATTTTTACATTTAAATGATGGCAACTTGTAAATAATACCATTTGTTTATCTAACGTGGCACCTGAACAATTGTGAATGAAGTATTAATAAAGCAATATTTATTTTTAGACAGTGAATTGAACTCATTAAAAAAATCAAGACAACCAAAGTAAAATATTATCAAACCTAATGTCGAATGGTACTTGTACCATCCAGAAAGTCATTTATTAAAAGTTGAAAGTTCTATTTCTAATCACTCTGTTTTGCTGCGTTCAGATTTCAGTATATTGAGTGTAAAATTAAAAATAGAGAAATGTTAACCATTTCAAATGATCAACTTGAACTTGGAGAATAATGGCGTGTGATGTTCGATACCCATTAACGATTTATTTAAATTCTGATATATCAATATTTAATATATAATTTTATATTTTATTTACAAGATCATCGTAGTATATCTATCAAATTCCAAATGTACTTTAATAAAAATGTACTTTTAATGTGTGCATTAAATTATAGAAAGTGTTTGCTTAAATAATATAAATAATATCATATCATGATGAGTTTCTGTTTATCGACAATTAACCAAATATTTCGCGTACAATTATTGATAGATATATAGTTATGAGGGGCCTAGTAATGCCTACTGAACAGTCTTAAAAATAAAAATTGGCTTTTGAAATAAACAACCTTTTTCCTATTGTGATGCTTCGGGTCAACATCTTGATGTTCTTATTTTCTTAGTCTGTATTCCTTGTAATTCCTTATTTCGATTGTTGCTATGGCCAAAATACTATTTCTTATTTGGTCTTGACAGTGAGGCGAGGTAGGCTCATCACTCGCTAGAAGAGTGAGATGGGAAAACACAGTATATAAAGATAAAATGAAAATTCTGCAAAATAGCGATAAATAAAATTATTTGTTGTTTGCAAGCCTGAACAAATCGTTTATATTATCTTTCTTTCCAGAACCTGGAACCAGTCAAGAAAATGTAATTAAAAATAAGTGATACAGCTTACATGGCTTTAACTTGGATACGACTACACAAGCTATCTCTAACATAACATTCAGTATATGCAGCACCAAATTGTCGATTATTTAAGCATCAGGTTAAGTTACTTAATTAAATACTTATTTTTGTCTTAATTAGGATTTTCTAGTGTTGTAATATAAATTCAATAAATAGACCTAGGACTATCTGGTATATTAATCAGCATATATAGGTGTGTTTGTTGCATATACGTTACCGTAACATTAAATCATAACTTTACACAGAAAATGAAACTAAATAAAGGGAAAAACGTTTTGCCTTCGAATAATTGACTTACAAAAGAATTTGTATATTATACAAAATATTTTTGACAGGTGATATTCTATTTACCTCATTTTAATGATGGCTGATTTTCAATGAAAACATTTGTTTATCTAACGTGGCACCTAAACCATTATGAATGAAGTATTAATAAAGCAATCTTTAAAATTGGTTAGTAAATATAGCTAATGTAACACTAGACAAATTAAATATTATAAAAATGTCGATGGGTAACCTTCTATAAAGTCATTAATTAAAAGTAGAAATAGATGATGAAACAAATTCTGTTTTAAAATGAAATATCAGACGTAAAAGTTTGCTGCTTTTCAGTAAATTATGTGTCAAAACTACGTAAGCAAATCGTCGTTTCAAATAACCAGCTTAAACTTGAACTAAGATTGCCAGTTTAATGGCCGAATGTCGAGCGATTTCGCCAAGTAATAAGTATAGAAAAGTAGTAAACTACAAAGATTACAAAAACATGTGAATAGATAACCCAAACAAAAAAGCAACAATTTATAAAAACCAACATAAAAAGGAATAACACGAATCTTTCTGAACAGATTGATGATATCGGGCGTTTTAGGAGTGTGAGCATACTTTGCTTCAAAATGTCACCTGTCGTGTAACTTATTTTTACATTGGTTGTGAGTTCATACATAAAAGAAGAGACCAGTTAGATGCTATAGAGAATTTGTCATTTTATGTTTGAAATCAATCACTGTATGTTGACAAAATTTACGTATGGACGACCTCAACTTGATTGTCAACTTAATCAACCTATGATCTGTTATAATAATCGCTGTAAAATGTACAGGCTCGGAAATATATTAGATTTGGTGTATATACTCTAAATTAAGAGAGTACAGAAAGAATATTATTGCACACAAAATTTGAAATTAGAGTTTAACTGGCCAACAATATCAATTTTAAGATATGGATTCAATTACGACATAGACTTGAAATTGTTTGCGTCTTAAAGCACGTTCATTTGAATAAAAATAAAGTCAACAAATAGTGAATTGTTTAATAATTGAAGATCATCTTTTTAGTGAAAACTTAAATCAAAAAATGTACCAGCATGTTTGTTATGTCGTTTTTTCTACCTTTAAATGCAATCTGCCTCGTATGATACAGGAATCGTTGCTATGTCGGAGTACTTTGTTTCATCCTGTATTATGATATTTTGTTTAATTTTTAAACGTCTGGACTGCTTCACACTTTAAAAGTAGTCTGCAGATTTTATGCAGCTTCACGCCCAATAAGTCTATCATAAGAATTAAATATGTGCTCTATAAAAAACGATGCAGGGACATACTGCACTTTAATATCCAATAAAATTGTATCTGATGTACGTGTTACACATGTATCCTACTTTTCCGTTGTTTCTAACGCCACTAATGTTGGCATCGACCGAACTCGTCCAAAAAGAGAAAATAAAAAAGATATTTAATGTGCCATTAAACGATAATTTGATGATGAATTCAAATATAATATTTACTAATTTAGAATCTAGTTGCAGTCAGGAACAAGCAATTCACAAGAATTTAATGATAGTTGGATTTTAAAATGAAAATGCGTGCTTTGATTATCTAATATAGCACGTGCACCATTAAGAATGAAGTATTAAACAATCTCTAAAATTAGATTGCAAATAAATGCCTAGAAGTTGTACTAATATTATAACACCAGACAAATAAATCAAAATTTATGCCGATGGGTAAGTTTACCTACCAGCAAGTCGTTAATAGCAGAAGACAAAAGAACAAATGAAGTGAAATTTTATATTTTTAAATTAAATACCAGTCGGTGAGTTTAGCTGTGTTTAGTGTATTTTAGTTTATCTTGTTCAATAAACTAGGTTCTTCAAAAAATTTAAATGGAAGAAATGAACGGGTGTTAAAATTGCATCTAGTCACTCTCTTAACATATCAGTTTCTGTATTTGCTCACACACGCTTTAAAAGTGAACCATCTAGTCTTTGGAGAATGTCATTTAAAATACCCCTGAAGAACTGTTTCTCTAGTCTATGAAATCCCATAAATGCTTGATTGGGATAAATCTAGACTACAATTAGGCTTACCCATTATATTGCTACAGTCAGGTTGAGCGAGAAGGATATGATCTCTGTACCCATCGCAGTCAGATTGCCGCGGATAACAAGCATTGATTTTATGCTATGGCAATTCAAGCATAAACTATCCTCCCAAATCCACTGCTGTTTTCATGAGCACGCTTATATTCTGCTTAGACGACAGTAAAAACAATATCTTTCTGCTGAACACATTAGGAAGCGGAACTGTTCGTAACTAAAACTGGAGTGTTTCAAGTAAAGCAATTTGGTGTATGTAGGCAACCACATTACTAGAAGTTGTAGACGTTGATGTGCAAGTTGTAAGCGATGAAAGGACACTATCCAACCATATCTCGGGCTGCTGCTTGGCAGTCTAAAATTGATTACGTAAATAGACAAGACGAGTGGAAACTCTAATAAATTCGTGTTCTTCTTTATTCTTTTTGTTATACATGTTTGTAGATCGTTGTCTTAGAGAATTTTCGGTAAGACATGGCTTCGTAAATTCTGTCCTTGAATTTTGTACTTTTGATTCTGGTTCCATCTGTTCTGAGTTTCGTCGTTATTTTCAAACGATAATTGGACGTTGAATTGAAATATAATCGTTATCATTCAAAACATTTAAATGATGTTTGTAATAACGTATTAATCAAACAATATATAAGTTTAGATAGTAAATTGAGCTAATATTATAAGACCAGACAAATAAAATAAAATGTTCGCAAACTTGATATCGATGCGCACTTATACCGTACAGGAAGTCATTAATTTAAAACAAGAGAATAATGTTTCATGGAATAGAACGTTCTGTTTTTAATTGATAATCAGTCATTGTTTTGTTGTGTCGAGAGATTTCAAGGCGACAATGTAAGAAGCCTTTGTTTTTCCTTCAGTATCTCTGAGCAATGAAATCTTACTATGAGGATCTAACACAATACGATTACCAGCTTTAACCTTATTAACGAAAGCACTCATATTTATATTCATATATTATTTTAAAGAACAAAAAAACCCTCATCATGACTTTCGAAGTTATAAAAATGTAATAGATCTCAATTTACATGTATGGTTTCAGAAACCTGAAAATGTTGTTTTCAAAGCCGTCATTTCGTTCGGAAAGCAAAAACATCCTTGTGCATGATAGCAGATGGTTGTTTAAGGTTTGAATATTTTTAAACGATATTTTGACGCAGAATTAAAAAAAACAAGTATCAAATTATATTTATAAATAAGAAAATTGCCTTTTACAATATTTCTATGATGGTTGGTTTTAGTGAAAAATGTATTCTTATCTGACGTTATACCTGTATTAGAAATTAATTATAAATCAAACTGTCTGGATAATTGAAGAGTAAATATCTGCAAATAACGGAGTAGAAATATAATCATCAGCTTGGTCTTACTTTTACCGTTATACGTTACTGTCAATGGCAGAATGTTTTAGTACACTGGTAGTAAGACATATCTTATCGCCTGAGGTTATAAGCTTCAGACTGACTAAATGCAAAATGTCCTGGAATCAAACTTTAATTGAACCAACGAATGGTTCTCACCGCAAACTACGGTTTCATTCTAGATGCCATTATATATCTAAAGAAATGGCTGAAAGTGGCGCGAATCCCAATTTTTTCAATTAAAACATATTTATTTGCTCAAATACAAACAAAGGGATTGGACATAAGTTATAAGAACATTATGGAGTTCCTCTCCCTAGCAATCAATGCTTACAATAAAATGTTAAACGACAGCACTTATACACATATCCAAAATACGACAAATTGTGAAAATGAAACAAAAACGGAAAAGGAATAAAATGGATGAAAAATAGTACAAATCAGAGTAAGGAACGATCAGGGTGGAATCTTGCTTTCAGGGGTAAGGCCAGATTTCCATTAAGAACACCCGCTTAAAAAAGCTATTAAAAGTTTGAAGTATCTACTTGTATTTATCATAACACGCTGACTTGGTTTTCTGTTTTTTCCCATCTACAAAAGCAACAATAAATTCTCGAGATTTAATTGGCTGAAAGAGTGTGCCAAGATGTTTTTGAGAAATCGAGGCCAGCTAGGATGTCTGCTTCAAAAGTGACACGGCATATTTCCGGTGTACAAAATAATGGTGTATATTTTGCTTTAACCAGATTGTATACACGAATGTCTAACGCTCTAAGCTTACAAAATACTTCCGCGAGAAAAAAATCATGACATAAAAAATCTTGAAATGTAAATTTTAACACACCAGAGTTACGCCAAAATAAACAATATTTCAAATTAATACGTCATTATCAATCTAAAAGAACATTGAACGGCTGAACAAATTAAAAAGAAGCCAAATTTTCTACAAAATATCTTTCATCGCTTACAAATCTCCTGCAAAGCGATGTTATTTTCGAGCATTTTTAAGATTGTAAAACATCTATCTTTACCAAAAGCAACATTTTTGAAGGCTTGTGTTATGAAGAAAAATAATTCGGTATATACAATTCGCGTCACTTTTAACAAGTGACGAAAGATGTCTAAACATTTTGATGCAAGACCAATCTTTACTGAACTGTTTCCATTTTTAAACTGGCAGATTCACGTTTATTAAATTTCGATACACTAACTTGCAGCTTGTCTTGTTTGTTTGTATTATTTTGTTTTGACACTTGGAACACTTATCACTGGCTCTGAAATTATTGTCGGCGTATCAGCTAATACAAATCAAGTGTATTTTTTTACAAAGATACATCCTTGCTCAAAATTTTATTTTCGTAACTTTGCAAATATTGTTTTGTTGTACTTATAGTTTTGAATTTAAACCAATGATAATTTAATATAATTGTTTAGATGTAAGTGTATGGTGAATATTCACTATTTTTAACATCATGGTGTCTTGTTTTACCAACTGCAAAATACGAAATCAACAGAAGTTTATTGTCCTTGAGTAAAATGCTCACAGCACTCCATTTAATGTTATATTTAAGTTTTAAATACTCGGATAAAAACACCACCTCTGAATAAATGAGTAAATACTATTAAAACACTACAATTGTACACGTATGACAACGCCGATACATCTTTCCATTTGCTCTCAAAATTACTTACAATGTGTAAACGATGATGGGTTAAAATACATACGTCACAGTTTTATTTTTTGACTTCTCTTAGCTATTCATTAGAACAATTAAACCAGGGCGTGCTGCATGCTCTGTAAAAGTTCAATGCGATAGGTGTAGTTTTACAGCACGGCTCAGACGAATATATACTTACATATGTTATGGATTATGAAGGAAATAAGACTTTCAAGAATTAAAGTTTTTTACGATTTTTCTAAAGAAACACCATTAAATAAAAATTCTTGATCGCAAAGACGACCTATTAAAACTTGTTCTAAATTTGACGAGTGCATACATTATATTCAATCACCCGGGACAATACTGGGAGGGTTCCCAGTGCTCGACCCACAGAGCAGCCCAGCGCGTCCCCGGGTGGCGGATATTAAAGACCCTCTCGTTGTGGGGTTGTCAGGTCATAATACGGAAAGCCTGACCGCATGGGTAGCGTGTTTGGAGAGTGCCACGCTCCTTGCACGATAAAGACCCCTTTTGTTAATTTCGGAAAAGAGTACGCTCACTGTAGCCGCTACAAAAGGCTAAATTTTCCGCCCCTACCCAAACTCCATACTTTTCCAGTGGCAGTCAAAATTGTTTTCCCTGTGACCCATCCCACCCCATTTGCCGTTGATTTATTGTTTGTTAACTTGTTCCCGTCCTAAATATAGCTGAAATACTGCTCGCTGGACGTAAAGCAGACATCCAATCAATCAATCAATATATTCAAGCACTATTAAAATTTTCGAATGAAGAAAAACTTCGAGTCATGTGCCCATCTCCTTGCAGAAAATCTATACAAGGACTTTAGTAAAGATGACTACTACCTTAAAGGACGTTTTCAAAAACTATAAAACACAGAGGAACGAGAATATTAAATCGTAACAAAATTAAAACTGTTTCCATGGTTAACCAGAGCACTTAATTCATAGGTGTTTCCTGATTGTCAAACATTTGTAGATCATTGTAAATAAACATAAATTTCAATCAGCGTATAATTGGTGCACCTAACAACGGCTGATAGGATATTCGTTCGTTAATAAACGATTGCTTCAGAATCGATTAACCGGCAATTAAGGTTGTTTGCTTTTATGATTATTTCAAGTAGTCCATTTTATTTCTGCATGCATCGTGGAAACTTATTATACAGATATCAGACAAGACAAAAATTAAGTTCTTTTTAAAATAAGATTGATTTAGTGCAGAATTACTGCTAGTCCGAGAATACTCTGCCGTCCAACGCTTTTTTTGCGTTGGACGGCCGAGAGCACTACATAAGCCAAACAGCGGATGTTATAAAGCATTTTCGTACTGATATTTTACCTTTGAATATACAAATATACCTTCAATCAAGCTTATTTAAGCACTAGATTCAAGTCACGTTGTTGTCACACGACTTTTTGTTCAAAATGAATGTGAAATGTCGGAATGTAGTACATGGAGCAGTTTTTTAGGTAGTAGTCGGAATGTAGTACATGGAGCAGTTTTTTAGGTACCAGCCGGAATGTAGTACATGGAGCGGTTTTTTAGGTAACAGTCGGAATGTAGTACATGGAGCAGTTTTTTAGGTACCAGTTGTAGTGCATGAAGGAATTTTTTAGTACCAGTTGTTGTAGGTTTTTATTCCCAGTTGTAGTGCATAGAGAAGCTTTTCGGACCAGTAGATAGAGCAGTTTGTAGGACCAGTTGTATCCCACTCCCACCCCCCAAAAAATGTTTACGACCTGTTGTTGTAAATGAAGCAGTTTCGAGGACCAGTACATGCAGCAGTTTTTCAGGACCAGTAGTAGTATTATTACGTACGTTTTCTCTTGTTTTACGTTAAACGTGAAAATTTCCACGCGAAGATAGTTTTAATTTATTTTGCTATTACCGCCTTAAAACGAAAATAATCCCCAAGAGCGATTGATGATGCAAACGATCGCAGTGAGGTGGCTGCTCTACTAAGTACGACACTCGACAGAGAGCTAGGTTGTCTACGAATGATTTTACACCTCTGATCCGCATGGGGTTGATATCGTGTCGACCCACTATGCCGCAGTCGATGGCCGGTTGCTGTGGCTTCATCACCGACGACGCCTGATTGGTCCGTCACGTCTATTATTCCCAAGGCCCATTTTTGGGCGAGATTCTGACTTAGAGGCGTTCAGTCATTATCCCTCAGATGGTAGCCCTGCACCATTGGTTTATCAGCCGAGCACAAAGTGCACGAGAAACCATTTTGTCATGTTAATATCTGTTTGATTACATGTGTCTTTTTTGCACTTGTTAACAAGCTAATTTAATTTGTATAGTTTAAGCACAGTGTTGTAACGACATGCGGTGACATGTCACTTTATGTAGACATAGTTATATATCTGATATCGACCATCTTCCTTATAAATGCGGAAGTACCGACTTCAGTTTCTGTATTTTGAACCAACCGTCTGATTTATTAACTGAATATTTGCTAAACCTTAAGCGAGAAGAAGCATTTTAACTTTTTAAATGCAATAACAAGATAAACAACAAATTGAATAAGGGATAAGGTAGTAGTAAATGATTGCCTCAAGAAAATATTGTTTTTATTCTGTTTTGAAAAAGACATTTTGTACCAAGCGAAAAGCATAAAACAGAATATTTCTAGCCGATTTGGGTTGAAATTTTTGACGCGTATTAAAGTATTGTCATAAACAAATAATCGTATCTACCTATAAACCGTTATAGTAATGACTGCACGCTCCACATGGTACCCACTACGTTCCGCTCCCTAATTATAACCTGACAACAATCCTACATCTATGGATCATCCTCGTTCCAATACCCCGGGAAACATTGTGAATCTCTGTGGTCTATAACTAGTTGACATGAAGCGAAACTCGATCTAGTACTCTTAACAAGTATAGTACTCAACGAATCAAGAATGAGAAGGGAAGACTACTTCTGTCTTGTTAAACCTTAAATATCTAACTATTGAGTCTACTTTTACGTTGTTTTTTTTGCAGTAAGCTTGCTCATCAACCTTCCAGTGTTGATTATATGATGTGTCAAAACAAGACTTACGAGTCCAATCCTTATTTGATGCATGGTATACATGTACGAATCAACTTACAATTTACTCTTAAATTTTTAAGAGTATAGTTCAGCCGAATGTCGGCGAATCATAGCCGGGTACTATGGCTCTCTTTCCCATTGAAAACTGTACGCCAAGATATAGCTGGAACACTTCTTCAAATGCTTTCAAACAAACGGAATTTTTTTAAGTATAATTGTTTTTATTGTTGAACAATGCATTGCTGTGTCATTCGGATCACCTCGGTATTTCCGACTATTCCTCTGACTTTTGACGGAAAGGGCCCAGAGATGTTCCGATTGGTGCTGTGTCTGTATTATGAAAACTGAGATTTATCATTATTTTAATTTTCGTTCATAATTTTAATAAAGTACAAGCGTTGAAAGACTTCCAAAATCTTTAACATTTAACTTAGTGAGGAAAATATCTATAAACAGTTGATGTTGTGTTTGATATCAAAAACGTATGTTCTTACACCATAGGAAATAAAAAAAAGTTTTTTTTATAGCGCATTTCAACTTAAAATATCTTTGTAATGGAAGCTTTTTGAATTCAATATCGTAAACAAATTTAATGAACAGTTTATCTTGGAACGATTTGATTACAAACACTGCCTGTCGAGTGATCTACTGCTGTGTGTATTCCGTATATTATTAGAAAGACATGTATTTATATCTGTATTTCTCCAAATCAGCAGGACCGCTTACCATTTGGAAGATAAAGGTATGTCTTTGATGAGCTTTATTACCTACCGACTAGCAGATTACATCAAGATTTAATCATAAAAGCACAGAAAACGTTTCCGTTCTTGAACAAATTGTTTAATTTGGTTTATCACTCTCTAAAATGAGATCTCCTCTCGTCTGAGCGAGACTGTGGAATTAGGTGTTAAGTTAATTAAACGCGTTTATAGACGTGAATAGTTTATTTTCTTATAAACAATTTATCTTTTAATGTATCTTTAAGAGTTTCCTATCTCTGAACCAATTTAGAGTTCGATTGCTTAAACGATGTTTGTCTCTTGCAGATCTGAATGCAGCACTTGGCACATGCCAAAATTATCACCTGCTTGTGCGTTTTAAGCAGTGGGAAAAATAATGAACTCAAATTATTCACCCTTTAATTAGTTCAGATATGAATCAAGACGATTTATATTAGCTTTGATCGTTATCACGTTTATTTTTGAATTCTCGAGTGGCAAAATCTTCCCTTTATTCACACAAGCTGCTAGAACTCTAATCAACAGTTCCGAAGATCTAAGTACAAAGTGCAGCAACCCTATAGTTCAAGGACTGTATGATGTTCGTCTGCATGACGTTTTTTATCACTAGAGATATTTTAATTGACACGTACACAGCGCTGAATTGGCGTACACAGCGCTGATAATCACAATTATATGCAAGTTTGAAAGAAACCACATTTAGATAGCCCCTTGATAAAAGATAAGTCACATTAAAATACAACTATAAAGTAATATAGATTCGATTTGTTTAAAGAAAGCGCAAGCCGGTTTCAACGTACGCTTGTGGTTTTATTCTTTAATTAAAATCTTTCTTTTATCCCAAACCAAAATTAGATATACTTATTTGCTAAAGGAAAAGGCAGCATTATATGCAGTTTTTATTATTTATAGACAATAGTCATTAAAACTGATTGTGTACCGGACGGTTTCCATGCTAGACATTCTTAACCTAGCAGCTCGTCCCGGAAGAGGATAGGGGGTCAGGTAAAATTTCTGTCCATACCCAACTATTTAAACTTTTTTAGTGACAGTCAAATTTCCTGTCCACAGGCCCATCCCATATTCCAGATTGAATTATCGCTCACTTTTGTTCGTCCGGAATATAGCCGAAGTAGTTCTAGCTGAACGATAAAGAACTATTTCTGCAATCAGTATTGCATTCAAATTTCTAATTATAAAACAACAAAACTAATAGTTTTACATTCGAGGTTAATAACCTGACATCGTAATATTTTCTTTGCTATAATTCCTTTGGTCTTCTCATTTCTGGCTTCTTCAACCAGTTGTAAGATATCAATTTCTTATCTTCGACCGGAAATCATTAAATGTATGTTGCAGTATTTATTTCTTTTCACTGCTTAAGAACGATAGTTGGCTACTGTTGGGAAAGGTCATTGAGAATTATCAAACACAATGGTATTGACCAGTGTACTGATGTAAGACATCATAGAAAGCATTGTGGGTGATCAAGTGGAAAATACCCATTTATTTCTTTTTCGTTTAATATCAAAAATATGACAATTCATATTGAATTTATATATGATAAACGATATCATGCAAAGTTCGTGAGTGCATTTATCAAATAAATATAGCTTGTTCATTACTCTTTATGTCGTAGCATATTTCTTATGAATTCAACATAAGAAATTAATTTTCTTTTTGGTTTTTACTTTGCCTTTGTTTTTGCGTTCTATGATATCCCCGATAAATTATTGCAGCTTTTAATTTTCAGATTGCATAAGTTCCTGGCCAAAAATAAAACGATATCTATATTCTCTGCAAAAAATGGCTGATATGTTTTGATTTACTCATAGATTGCACTGTTGTTTGAACTTTCTGTACTATTACTTAAACTGTATACTAGTACGTGTCACGGAAGTAACCAGATTTTGTATTAAACAACTAAATTATAATCAGACTATGGATAGCGAACTTTGATTAATTTCAGTTTAGCGCCAACGTTACATAATAATGGCATTACAATAAAAAAACACAAAATAAAATTCTGTTAAATTACATGCACGTACGAATCGTTTTCCATGTTAATTTCTGGTTGCTCATTACAGAAATGTGAATTACATTTGCGTATAAATAAATCCCCTAGGTTTGTATCAGTCATTGAATGCAGGCCATTATGTACCATATGTAAAACTCCAGAGTTTAGGCGAGGGTATTGGAACAGTAAAGAAAAACAAAGAAACTTTCGTGAGAGATTTATTTGATGTGAACTGACAAGATAACATTTTACAGAATGTATCGACTCATACATCTATCTATACTTGAATAGTAGGTTCTTACACTATTCTATATTAAAGATCTGGGATTAGTTTCATGAGTATTAAAAATTCGGTCTTTTCACGAGTAAGTTTAAAAAGGGTCGCGCCTTTACACGTTAGTCCATTTTTAAACAAATTAGTAGGCATTGTAGCCTTAATAAAAGGTAAACATCTTCCCCCTTATCTCGTCCTCTGGAACCGTACTGGGAGGGTTCCCAGTGCTCGAACCACAGAGCAGCCCAGCGCGTCCCCGGGTGGCGGATAGGGAAGACCCTCTCGTTGGGTGGTTGTCAGGTCATAAAACGGAAAGTCTGACCGCGGACCGTAGTGGGTAATGTGTTTGGAGAGTGCCACGCTCCTTGCACGATAAAGACCCCTTTTTCGAAGAGTAGGCTCATTGTAGCCGCTACAAAAGGCTAAATTTTCCGCCCCTACTCAAAACTCCAGTCTTTTCCAGTGGCAGTCAAAATTGTATTCCCCGTGGCCCATCCCACCCATATTTTCCGTTGATTTATTGTTTGTTAACTTATTCCCGTGCTGAATATGCTAAAATACTGCTCGCTGGACGTAAAGCAGACATCTAATCAATCAATCAATCAATCAATCAATCAATCAATCAATTAATCTTCTCGTCCTGAATTGAACTGCTAATATTGCAATCAATCAATCAATCGTCTTGATTATACTCAGCATCGTGAGTTTGGCGTAGTCAGAATTATGTTCTCATTGGTCCTTATTACTTCCTCGTTCATTTATTGTTGGAGGATATTTTCTTTTCCTTGTTGTATAGCTGAAAGCTGATTTATTGATACAGTCATTATATAAATATATTGCCTTTAATTGCAAAAAAAAAATGTTTGTTCTATTTAAATGTGTGGATTTGGTATAAGGTCTTAAATAGTTTTAAAAGGGAATACAAACTTAATATATTTGGTTTGAGCATCACCAATAAATTTCAAAACGACGACACGCATATCTGTCGTGATGAAATTTATAACTTAAATATCTTTGATGACAATTTTCATTAAAAAAAAACAACAAAACAACGAGTAAATGTAACGTTACATAATGGGTCCAGAAATAACTTTTCAATTCAATGCAGATATATTGCATTATGTTTCATCTTTGGTGCACTTTCAGTATATTTGAGTTTAAACGAAGCTGATTAACACGCACAGCACATTCCATAAGGAATCTTACATCATGATAAGTATTTCTCAGCAGTTTTAAATTATTCCGTAGGTGTTGAAGCAAAATTAAGTTTTAATTAAATAAAGTATGAATTACATATATGTTGAATAATAATAAAAATTAAAACCGAAGTATTCTAAATGTCAAGTTAAATTTTGACGCAACCATCATCATCTATTCCTTCTGGAGTCCAGATTTTTTGTGGATAAAAAGGAGTTCGGAAAGGCCGCTACTCGGAATGTGTAGTTTTTAGCATTTAACATATAACCTCTCTACTAAAAAGTAATAACCTCTCAACTGAACAGGCTTTAAATTCCTGGTCTTGAAGATAGTACAGATAAATTTAATATTTTCATCTATTGTATTTAATATAAACAGTTTTGTAGAAGTTTTTTCATCAACGCTCAGCCAAAATGGTTGAATCTGTAACTATAATCAACGGTTGATTTCGCCAACGGTGGATTTAGCGCACACAAATTAGACTTTGAACAACAAAACATTAAGCTGAAAAATTCAGATCACATTCACTCTGCAGAGTCGATTGAATAAAAACATTGAACAATTGATTTTTCCTTCAAGGGTACAAATCATAGTAGTGTCTAATAGCCACAATCATCATTTTTCATCAGACTCAATAAAAAAGTAATTACTTTTTGCAACGATGTAAATTAAGTGACACGGGGGTCAAAATAGAAGATCTGTCTACTGTTTTATTGTCAGTTGTGATATTTATAATTAAACTTTATGGAAAGGGGTTTATATGAAATTTACATTCTTACTAAAACTGGGGAATCTTCAGTCTCTGTATCAAGAGTACCTGTAATCAAACTTTTAACCTTTTAACTTCAAACATAGTCCTACCCTCTCACCCTACCCCCACCCACAAATGTTTAATGTTAAAAAATTCGAATGCGACTAAATTTGAATTCTTCACGCCACACGTTTAATGAATTTTCATATGTACGGTATATGATAAACATCCGATAGTCAAAAGATTTTTGTACTAAGACGGCA
Source organism: Limnoperna fortunei (assembly GCA_944474755.1). NCBI lineage: Eukaryota > Metazoa > Mollusca > Bivalvia > Mytilida > Modiolidae > Limnoperna > Limnoperna fortunei. The sequence continues at coordinate 23,931,400 of OX104121.1, read as the reverse complement.
TAAGATAATCGGACGATTAAAGCCCCTAGTAGACAGAACACATTACAAAATATATAGTCAATGCGATTCACTTCTTTAAAATTACGATTGTACAATAATAAGGGTACACTTTTTGTTGTGCCAGTATACCAGTGTACCGACAGTATACAAGTACATAGGTGTGTTCACGTTTCTCCAACTTTTGATAATTAACTATAACAACATCCAATTAGGGGTGGGGATTAGGGGGCCATCAAAAGGATTGCTACGATTTTTACCCGTAAAGTATGTAGGAAAAAATACGTTTTTAAGTAGCATAAGAGAATGTGAATATAATTTATAAGAATATATTGATGTTAATAAAACTAGTATTCTTATATGTTAATTAGCCTGAAATTTCAGGAAAATCACTTCCGGTCGTTTCTGGTTGGCAGATGATGCTCAAAGGGATACATGTCTTCCAGTTAACTAAATAATATCTATTATTTATAAGAAGACCAAAACAACTCTGAATAAGCAACAGGCTAAAAAATAAGCCTATTTTGAAATGCCTGTAAAAATTCAGGACCATTGCTGTAGTTACTTTACTTTTGGTTGTTGGTTCTGAAGTTTATATGTTTCTAGGACTTTGATTGGTTGATTCTCTTTTTGACAGTTTCCTTGGTATTCGGTAGTTTCTTATAACCTTCATTCAACATCCTCGGAACATTAACTTTTGTGTTTAGCAAAAATAAAAACGTTTTCTCTAGAAGTTGAAATGTTACATTTCATTATAATTATAATCAACAAATGGATTTTGGGACATAAATGACGGGAAATTTTGGCCGAATTATTCATCTATTTTACTTACAAACTGTTAAACCAGCACATCTTTATTTTTTTTTAAATACCATCGTATTTATTAAACACTTTCAATTGATAATTTTGTTTGTTGTTATTTTCGGATTTTATTCTGTATGATACTATCTTCAGGGTTAATTAGTTTTAAACGTGCATTATTTTATTGCATGAAGGCAATATGATTGGACACAAGTTAAACCAAATTAAGTAAGCTCCTTACAACATTTACAAATAAATTTCATAACAGTAGGCAATATTGAACATAAATACTTTTACTATTGCATCCTGATCAACATAAACATTTTCTCGTGCACACGTTTCGTTTACAAAATAATGTACCATTTATTTTTAATTTACTTGATTCTTACGTATACATACGATACGAATCTTTATATATAGAACGTGGGTCTAATCACGATGTATAATTATTGTCTTGGAATTATTATACGTGACTAAATGCGAGGTTAAGTCGGTTCTATCCGGAAATAATAATAGACCCTTATTTATAAAATTATTTTTGAAATAATTATTCAGCATCAAAGAGAAACGTTATATTTACAGGTGTTTTAAATTACGCTAAATATCTATAAATTTACTTTAATCAGTAGTTTTAATTCTGCTTGTAATCAAGAAAAGATATATTATTAGTATTACAGACGGCTGTACTACTTTCTGAATACATCCAGCTTATGTTTCAGTTATAAAGAGGATGCAATAACGATCTATCATTCTATATATTGATGACATGACAGCTGTTTGGGATTTCGCTAAGCAAAAGGAGTTTACCCCGATCTCAAATAACACGTGCTCTGGTACAGCAGATGTATGCTGTCATGACATTATCTGTGTATGATAGTTTATGAAGTTTATAAATGCAGCTTCAAAGTGTTCCTTCTTAAAATTCCGCTTAAAAATGACCAAGCCATTAATTTTTGACAGTGCTCGTATTATATCATTACTGTAGATTAAGAAATGGATAACGGACGGGTCATGTTCACGGAAAAGTTTGAGATTGAAATTATTTGTCGTTAACAGCAAGAATCCGTAACAAGACATTTAAAGGAGGTGCAGAATTGAAACCTTGCGCAATTATAACATATTTTGAAATTTACTTTAAAAAAAGCGAATCCAAAAAGAAACAACATAAAATTTAAAAAAAAAACGAATTCATGGTGGCAATCATGGAGGCCCCATCTCGAAAAAGAAAATGGAGGTAATAACAAAATACCGATAACCGATGAAACCTACATGGTGACGGAAATAAATGCTAAATCGGGGTTTTATAATTTATAATTAAGAAAAAAACTTTTGAATGCTGAAAGTATGTAAAATCGTGCTTTGTGATAGTGTTTCTCTCCAGAACAAATATTACATAATGATTGCAATAGGTAAGGAATCTTCATTCATTTCGAAAACGACACGAACTGATAGATAAATAAAAGAGAAACCTAACTCATTGTTCGGATCATTTCTATTTTTATTGTAGAAAAAATATAATTGGCAAAAACGTATTACATCATTATCAATTTATTGGTGTTCAGAAACGTGCACAAACATAAATAAAAGGTCTTTGAACGAATTTGTTGCAGAAATAACGTGCTTAAGCTGCACAAAAGTGCTTAAGCTTCACAAAAGTCAAACAGTTCTCGCTCCAGATTATTGCGTAATAGTAAAAACAACTGACGGATTTAACGGAACTGGCCTAGATACCAGTCTACGCGATCAAACTGCTTTCCTGGTTTATTGCGATTACAAATAAAACCCTGTGTATCTCAATCAAACTGCTTTCCTGGTTTATTGCGATTACAAATAAAACCCTGTGTATCTCAATCGATAATTCAAGGCTGTTGACATGCATAATAAAGTCATTTGACCAGACCTATTGCGACTGCGTACTTTATTTCCTGAAAAAGTTTGTGGAAGAAACCGATTAATATATCTCAGACAAGATTTTGATCTCTTTTCAGAAAGCTATCATAATCCTTACATGTCTACAGCAATTAGGACGATTTTACCCCCCACCCCCAAATATGATCCCCAAAATACGATTAAAGAACCTCACATTTATACCTGACTCTAACAAACATACACACAAACTTAAAATGTGAGGCTATTGTAGGATATTGTTTTTTAATCATATGACGATAATCTACATTTTTATTTATTAAACATGCCACAGCATTTCAAGCCTATTTCTCTGTTGAAAATTGTGTCGCGTAAATCATAATTGGACAACATAACGTAAACCAGAAGAGATTACTAAATGATGTAAGTAGTGAGAACAAGGACATTATAGGTCTTCCTTCCGTCATGTATATCTGCCAAATAAATTTCTGTATTGCACAGCAAATAAAATGATAGAGGAGATAGTCCAAACACGTGTTCAAGTCGAGTTTTCTCCTGGTACTCTGGATTCCTTGCCCAATAAAAACTAGATGCCACGTTATAGCTGAAAAATTGCTGAAAGTGGCGTTACAAACTATTCAAACAAACAAACAAACAAACCAACAATGGTCCGAGACCAGGATTTTCACATTATCAGGTGACCCCAATAAGAGGGCGTTCCCTAATCCGTCATTTCGTGAGCCCTAGAAACCATCATTGGTGTCCTGCATACATGTCCATCGCAGTATACTGAAGATCGATATAGAGAAATACCTTTTATGGAGCAAAGAAGAAAAGACTACTGGCTAATTAAAAATTAGAGACAGGATTTAATATTTAGTGTTCAGTATTTAATTGCTAAAGTACATGTAAGACCTAAATGCACCTTGTATAAACTGCACGCAGTCAACAAAAGACGTTACGTCGTATTTAATGGATTTCTCTGTAGGCGGAATACGAAGGAAGATGCATTTACAAAAAACTTTGATATATCTGTATTATTATGTCACGTCCCCGTTCTCTAAATGTCTAGAGAGACTTATGTAAACTGTGTAAATATCAAACACATTTTATAAGCTTCTAGAAAGTTTTATCTTAACCGTAATTTTACTCGCATCAATAGATAATATTGGTTCAATACTGGCCAAGACGGGCGAATAAAGCTTTGATTTATCAGCAAAAATACATCAGAAAATGATTGGGTTTGACCATTATACTCCCTCCGAGATTAAGAATTGTCAAAATAAATGAAACGAATCTTTTGTTAATATAGATTACTATTTCGCCGTCACGCGTAGTAATTTATTGGTGCGGAAGAGAGATAATAATTCATTGGTTATAATGACAATGTGTAACATACATATCGAGGAAGTGATAGCGCAATAAGAAAATGGTCATAAATCTAAGGAATATATTTCTGCTGACCAAGATTCGCTAATTATCTTCAGACATTTGATAAGTTGATGGTATGCATATTAATTATTTATGATTTATTCAAAATTATTGACAAATACTGTTGTTTGAAGTGTAAGTGAAAAATCTCATATAACCTAGCATGACCTTGAAAAACAATAAATAACAAAACTAATTATTCTGAATAAAAATCACCCTCAATAATATGGTGAATGATAATATGTATCCATAACTACGAAAACGTTATATAGACAACACAATGAGTCGATCGTGTTTGTGTTTTAAAACGGAACTGGTCAAAACATGTCAACAGACAGGATATAATTCTACTGAAAAAGTTCAATCTGGCTGCACATAGATCTATATTTATTTATATATTTCAAACATTTATGGGGCTGGGTAGACCGGTATAAGGAGACGATATTGTTGGTACTCCTTTAATACAGACATAGCGAAATGTAAAACAAACCAAATGGTACGTCGGAACCAAGAAAACTGACTGTTAAGTAAAAAAATTTAAAAAATCGTAAAAACCAAATACAAACAATCAAACACATATATATACAGTAAAGAAAAAAAGCAGAAAACACATAATAATAATAACAAAAGATAAAGACAGACAGATGAAAGTATAAAACATCAGTTGGCATGGTTATCAAGCAATGACTTAAATAAAAAAGAATAAATAAATTATTCAATTTTTACCGTGTAAATCTTGGTCTCCTCCATTCAGCTGAAAACACTTTGAAAAGACAGCATTCGGAAATAAATTATTATAATGATTTATATATATACTTTATTAGAATTACATATATATTGTTTTTGAAATCAATTTTTAGGATTTAATTTATTGACCCCTAATACAATCCAAAAGTGGTGTTCGGTAATCATTAGAGACCAGCTTTTCTTTTCTGTAAGTGGTCCGTGTGTATTTGTAGTTCCAACATACCTTTTTTGTCAGGGAGTCGATATATGATGTTTTTGTTGTTAACATTAATTTACATTGGGTATAAACCTTGTTTTTGGGTTATTTGGTTTACTCACCTTTCAGCAATATCATGGCCTCCATTTTTTTTGGGGGGGGGGGGGGGGTGAAGGGTGGCGTAAAGAAGCAAGAAGACCTGGAGAAAACTTCCGACCTTTGGCAGAAAAACTGGCACTGCTAGAAGAATTTTAGTAGAAGATACAAATTAAGACATAGCAAACAAATTATTAAGGATGAATTTAAGCAAACTTTACCTGTGGTCGGGCTCGACCTCATCAATTCAGTATTCAGTTTGACACTCTGGTGATTATTGGTCGAAAACTACCAAGAGATCGATGACTCGTGTATTTGTTAGAACTAATTTAAGACTCGTGCACGGGTTATATGGGTTCGTAAAAGGCTGTTTTATGCAGCTAGTTACAATGTCGATATTTTTATTCAACGCCTAAATCTTTTTTGAATCTGCCACAATATTTCAATTTTCACACGCTTTTATGCATCCGTCAAACATGTTGTCAGCGCGTGACATTTTCAATTTTCAAATAACATCAGAAAAACGTCAATAGCTCGAAATATATTTTTGATCTTATTCTATTAAACTAAATCGGTTTAAAATGACAGATTTTTATTGGAATCAAACAGATTGATCAAAACCTCTTTTGTAGAAAACGAGTTCAGTTTTCTATACCGGAATATGAAGATGACTGCCGTAATCTAATTTCGCACAATAGATGGCCTATAATGGCATAATATCGATGAAACATCAATGCGAAATAAATGTTTGCCAATGATTAAATAATTATTGATGATATGCTTTTCAATTTCATGCTATTATTAGAAATAAACAAGCAGAAAAATTTGCTTTGAGATTTTGATTTCATTATACCATGGTAATATCTTTTGAGGCAAGACCGATGAGAAAATTTACAAATCTTTCATCAGGCTTGGCATATTCGTAAAACGCACTAACGATAGTTTGATTAAATTTATTTGTATCAAATATTGAAAATTTGATTAAACTTATTCTTGAGGGACAACATGTAATTTTCCATAGAAAAGTTGGTCTACTGGATAATAATTGAGGGTTTTCTATTTTACAAACGTGTTTATAAAAACATTTAAAAGACTTTGATCTTCCGAGACCCGAAACTAAATAAAAATAAAATCAGGAGTAAAATGTGCTTTTCCGGAAAAAAATTATGTACTAAGTAGACGTTTAAACCGTTTGAAAATAATAGTATAATTTGAGAAACGCAAATAGTACATTGAAGAATCAGAGATACTTGAATAACTGACAACGGCCTCTTAATTATTTGAGAATAGGGGATACTATTAAATTTTTTTGCTCTCGCGTAGACAACAAGTTTCGTTGAGTAATGAGAGACCCCTTTAAACGATCGGAATAATTTCAGCTATATCACATTAAACTTGCTTTGCACAATCAGCTAAAACGGCAAAAACATTTAACAAATTATATAAATACATTTATTTGTAAATTCTATATATCAAACTGCTTTTTTAATACAGCTCAATTATCAAATGCCATTCAATTATAAATCTACTGTCCATGCTACAGTTTGGTGCAGCCAAATATCAAATAAGAACTAATTTCCTCTCCCTCAGTCAAAGTTCATTTACAGAGCCGTTGTCAACTAGTATATTGGCACTGAAATGGTTTCAATTGCAGAAGTATCTCGACACCATCCGCTGATACAACATGGCCTACGTATTTAACCTTTCTTTTGAAGAAACAATGGTCAATTCTACTAAGATTCCCGCCTAAAATACCAGGTGACCACAACTCAATTAAGACTTAGTTGACCACTAAATGTCACTCCTGAATGAACACAACTATAAACAATGACCAAGTGTAAACACTGAAAAGCAGCAATTAAAAATATAATATTAAAATAATACCAACAATGAATACACAATAAAATATAAATATCACAAGTATACGATTGTTATGTTCTTTTTGGTAGCCTCGTATTTTCGTTAATAATTCTTAATTAAGTAAAGTGTGTCATGCCTTCTTATTTGGAATTTATTTTTTTAATTTTTAAGTATGGAAACAGGGCGTGTCAACTTTCGCATTTGTTATCATTAGTTATTATATAGATAGAGATGAAATATCGAATTTTTAGAGTGACAGAAATCATGGTAAATCACATGTGAAAATTATCGTTTATTTTCACTTTCGGGTTTTTTACCGCCAAAATGTCACAGTGGTTTTTTAATATACAGATATTCAGTCGCCGTTCATAAAATTTAGGGTTAAGCATTAAAATTTTACGAAAACAATTTTGATCTATATAATAAATAGGATAATCAATTGGGCGTCGTGAATATCCAAAATATGATCACCCGTGCCTTATAAAGCTTCAGATTAAATTCGTGCGCGGGACAAGTTCCGCGCACTCGTTTAATCAGATGCGTTATGCGGCACTCGTGATCATATTTTGGATATTCACTCCGCCCAATTAATTATCCTATAAATCTTTAACTCTGAAAATTTCGACATGTACTTCCATATTTTATTGTATTCCTTAACGTTTTAAAGGGAAATGTTTCTTTACAGTAGTTTATTATTACGAGTCTGAGCATTACTTGAACACATTGTTAAGGTGTGTTCGGCCTCGGTGTCTAAGTGGTCCTAAGAGTTATTTATAAATATTTTGATCACCTACGCGTCAACACTATAATTATGAGTTCAAGACATAGGGTGTGGTCTAATCTGACCTTAATTTACCAAAATCCTTTCAGGTTGACAACGACTTTGCGCTTTGCGTATATTCGGATAATAAACCTTTAACCTCGACGATACATTGGAGATGAATACCATATCATATTTTTATGCAGCAGCAATAATATTGTTAAGGTCAGAAACAAATACATTTAAAAATGGCATGTGTATATTTCAAGATATAACATCATGTCGCAACAGTACTAAAATTGCATCAAAGTATGGAAATTTTTGACCGCTGCATGATTTCGCTTCACACTGGTCAAGAGGAATCCAACATCGACATGATTTTTCTCTAAAAAAGATCGACACTTGTGTGGTAGAATCCTCTGTTTTTCTGAACAAGGAAGATGTTTGATATACGGTCACTATCAGGATTTATCAGCCCTAAAAATGTACATTCACCTCGCCTAGTCGTTCGGTGAATATTATATTTTTTTCTGGCTGATAAATCCTGATAGCGATCTACAAGTATATAAAGTCATTTATGTATAATATAAATAACTTTTATTATATAGATAGAACTGAAATATCGAATTTTTCGAGTGACAGAAATCACGGTAAATCACATGTGAAAGTTATCGTTTATTTTCACTCTCGGGTTTTGTATTATATAGATATTCATTCGCCGTTCATAAAATTTAGTATTAAGCATTAAAATTTTACGAAAACAATTTTGATCAATGTAATAAATTGGATAATCAATTGGGCATCGTAAATATCCAAAACATGATCACTCGTGCCGCATAAAGCATCAGATTACCGCGCACTCGTTTAATTAGATGCGTTATGCGGCACTCGTAATCATATTTTGAATATTTTGGATATTCACTCCGCCTAAATAATAATTCTATAAATGCTTTCTTCCTATTATATTCTTGGTACATCTCATGCTTGTTCTGTCACATGGTACAAATGTTATTAATTATGACCATATGTTGGACATTGTATCTTGCTAATAAATCTTTAAATTTTGGAAATTTTTAATCTAAAAATGGAGAACGTGTCATGTTTGGCATGTCAGACCGGACATAATATTCTGCCTCTGCGAACGGTACTCTTTGATGACGCATGCCTAGCGAAGAAACAGCAAATAACAAATTAAATGTGCTTAGTTAGACCCAACCTGGAATCAAATCTGCACTAGCTCTACCAACTACCCAAGTATTATTAATAGTTGTTTAATAATTGTGTTTTCATTGTTGGTAGTTTGTTTTATTGGGGTTTTAAACATCATAAATACTTCATCTATATCAAGGCGTCCAGATTTTCTCTGAATAGGAAGCCGTACTGAGAACAGAGAACCGCTTGTAGTGTTTTATCTCAAGGATATTTCTATATATTTTAGTCTCATATATACAATGGTACCTAGGGGCCTCAGTGTCCAAGTGGTTAAGGTAGTACGTCTACTTTTGCTGCTGAGTTTTTCTCTGCTTACTCTGGCTTCCTCCCTAAATAAAAAACTGGACGCCATGTAAAATTGCCGAAAGTGGCGTTAACACCATTCCTACAAGCAAAACACCACTGGTACCTTCTTACTGAAATCTCTTAATACGAGAAAGAACTCCCTTAATAATGAAAGTTATTAAGGCGAAAATGTCTCCATCTTTGATTAAATACGCTCTTTGCTAAAACGCTATTAAGAATCCCAGGCACATTTTAAAACAAGCAATAATGCGAGTTTTTCTCCAATTTGATAAGTAATCATTTTGAAAGCTTGTAGATATTTGTATTGATTGGGGTACGAACGATGTCCATTATATGGTGGTGAGTCATTAATAGTTGAATTATTTTACTTCGTTCGGTCTCTCATTGTAGTGGAAGTAACGGATTGCTTTATTTTAGGTCACAATAATAGCTATACTCTCTGCCCACGTAAGCGTATACAGAACTATCACTATTGTGCAGTTATTTCCACGACTATATTCGTAAATATTTGTGTTTGTTTTTGTTTGACATCCAAGGTCATGAAAATCCTATGAAAGTAGGAATAATGTTTTGAAAAATGTAAACATTGGGAGAAACGTTTGATGATTAATTACTCGTGTTACTAGTTCAAATATTTGTGAATTTCTATGAAATCAAATCAAACTATAGAACTATGATTAATTAGTTTGGATGATGACCCGGAATATATTGTTATCGCTAATTTTATAGTTTAAAAGGTCGAGGGTTCTCTCTCCAGGGCTCACATCCCCTAAAAAAAGATGCCATGAAAAATTGCTGAAAGTCGGGTAACAGGTGACCACAGGTAGAACGTTACAGCCGTTAAGATGCAGTAACGTAAGGACTCTTTCATCCTTTTAGAAACTAGTTTTACGGCATCTGATAACAATACACATCACATACAGCAGCTTATGTAAGTAGCGTTTCGAAAATCCATGCTAGTACATGGTATTTTTACGGTGTATTATGAAACTGCAAAGGGAACTCACTTTTGTCCTTTACGTTGCTCATTACATCGTCCGTGTGTTCATTTATAACAAATGTTCGTTTACCGAAACTTCTTTCATTTTAAGATATACGAAATCATATATATTTTAACCACAGCGATATTGTTATCTTATTTTTTCAAATCACATTGATAGGGATGCAGGCACATTGTTTACTTTCAAAATAAATTTGGTCGTCTAAATCTGACTTATTCGTCATTCAAATCTGATGAATTTTCATGAAAATGAAGATTTCAGTATAAAGAACCAGATCTAATGGAGCGATTAACGTAATAAAATCAACCATGGTTTACGATGCGTATGAAACCGTCTCGTTTAGGACACCATACTTCAGAGTAGCCCTGCCGCAGAACCAGTTCTGATCAGAGACGGTCTACCTTAAAACGGATAGTAGCTATGGGGTAAATATGTTGCATGACGACTTTTCTGAAGCAAAATTTAAAACTGTTGATTAACATAGGCATCTTTGTAAACTTGCATTTTAGAATGATAAACATACTGCCCTTAGAGAAGGGTGTTACGGTAGAGTATCACACAAAGTGATGAGCGTGATACACTCTTTGTAACCCCCTCTACTTCAGGTAGTATATGTGATATTATAATTAATACACTTTTCAGGAGTAGAGTTGATTGCTAGAGAAGTTGGTTCTCTGAAAGAGAAGAGTGCTATTGCCACTTAAGCTGATTTTCATTTCGAAGATTAGAAAGTTTTTTATTTGCGAAGTGATAGGATTTACATAGGCCATTCTGGATACAAATACATGTGCAGAAAAGCAACGTAAACGACGAAGATATAATACCGAGTTGTAACAGAACATTTATAATGTATATAATACTTTCATATAATACAATCTCAACTTGCCTTGTTTTATGCCTCGATAGGGGTCATTGAATTTTTTGTTCTGTGGTACGTTTCAAATAATTTTAGCATTAAATCTCAGAAATCCCATACACAATATTTGAAATTTTTAAATGTTTTTAGGAACCAAAAGACACAGACAAAACATGGGAAACGTTTACCATATTCTTTGCAAACTTGGATATGTTATTAATTCAATTCACTTTTACAAATTGATGATTGTCACGTTTGTTGATTCTAGTAATGGCTTTGAAAATGTTCACATCGACACTTTTTTGTCATTTGCTCAGGACGGGGAATCTGTGTGCTATCGACACATTCTTTTATTTATTTTATTACACTGTAACTGACACCGGCTCTTCTTGTTTGCCTTTGTACTTCTGAACTATAGTTAGATGTAAGATATGTCAGAATCGATCAAGTTATTTTCCTAAAGGCTACCATCTATATAGGCTCCACAAACATAATAAACAAGGCCAGCTTCCTAGATTGAGACAACATGTCTCCAGCTTCAGAAGTCATTGTATAACATAAAACATCATAGATTCACAAAAATATTATTTATCTTCAAAAGAAACATTTAATTTGTCATTGATGAAAAATGTTGTTTTTCTGAAGTGCTAAAAACGTTCCGTATACAGATCACTATTAAGTACGTTCAATTTGATGTCAGACGCAAAAGATTCCAAAAAAGACTCTTAAAAGGTTTTCTCATTGATAGTAGCTAAAGGAAATTGACGAAGCGTCTGGTAATTTTGTATGAATATATCATATTTATGGTAAATGTATATTGCGTATAAATGTTATGTCAATATTTCCAATTTGAGAAATGTACGTTTTCATCCGATAAGCTAATTTAGCAAGATTATTGTTGGTTGTCAGAAGTATGAAGTAGTTCTGTAAAGATACGCTCCCTAACATCGTCGAGATTAAAAGTCATTTTGCTGAAGTATTCAATAGTCAAACGAACATTGACCAAAATAAAAAAAAATAGAGAAATGCTTAAATATTGAATGTTTTTAATAAAATTTGGTATGGCAAACGAAATTATCAGTATTAAAGCTTACTGCTTTTTAAACACACAACCGGCCAAATTTAATGTGGTATCTGATCCAAACAAAAATTCAACGAAACAGTGTTTTCAAGTTGCTAGCCATTCTTTCAACAGACTAATATCTTAATGAACTATAGCTCTATAAATATCAAGAAAATTAAACGTTAATTTTACCGAGTTACATCCTTTGGTTTCTGAAAATTTGAAGCATTTTTGCAAGTTATTCTTCATTTTGTAAATTTTTCGCTTTAGATGTTTAGGTCTAGATTACTCGCTGGACGTTATTTTTGTTATTTTGATATGGAGCATTTTTATAAAAAAAATGCTCGATTTCAAAATTCTGACACTTTCCTGTGATCTTAGGTTTATCAGGTCTAGTTATGTTCATCTAGATCATATTTAGTTTTGTTTGTTTATGTTTGTTCTTGTCAGTTTTAGCAACATGCGTGTTTCCATATTAACTTTCAATTGTTTTAGAACGTCCAGACATCACTAGCTTATTGATCGATACACGATAACTGCCCTACGGTCTATCTTTACCTAACTTCAAAGCAATAGTTTTCTTCCCAAGTGTCGGAAGGGAATTGACTTCCTGCCTGGGCTAACCCTGCGGCCGTACTACCTTGTTTACCATATCGGTGTACCTGACTTACGTTGCACCGTAACACTTGGCTCACCCGTCGTTGAACATTGCTCACCCTGCCAGACTATCTGGCTTACCCTGCCGGGGTATCTAACCCTGCGGCCGGATTACCGTGCTTACCATATTGGTGTACCTGGCTTAGGTTGCCACCGATAAAACACTTGGCTCACCCTGCTACCGGAGTGTATGGTGAACCTTGCTCCCCCTGAGTATCTGGCTTACCCTGCCATCTGCACTCCTGGTTTTTAACGGAGATTGAGTTTTTTAAATTTTAGTTTTGATTTATCTGTGCGATATGTTGTCCTTTCTTCACCTCTTCAGACTGTGGGTGCTTGTTTCTAGTTCATGATGGTTAGTTAGAAAATTTTCTTGATTGTAATGTTTACTTTACGACCTGACTACTAGTATTTCGCTATAGTTTTTACATGTTCTTTTGTCCATTATATGTTTCCACATAAGTACGTCTTTTCTTTTGTTTTAAATACTTTTATTGTTTTTTTCTGCAGAACTGATCAAATATATACGATTTTAACATAAAAATAAAATTTTTAAATGACTTATGAATACCCGTTAACACCGCATATGGCAGAACAACGTATATACATGTACATTGTAGAATACAAATGACCGCCTAGAATTCAACAGATGTCTGGAGGGTTAGCTAAAATGGTCGAAGAAGGAAGCAGGATGGAACAATCGGAGATGAGAATTTGACTGCCACGTGAAACGTATGGAGAGTTGGGTGGGAACAAAATAGTGTACCTGTTGTAAAAGCTAGAATATATTATGTAAAAAAAGAAATCGCCATTTTAGAAATAAGATTTTGAAAACGATGTAAAGGCTTGTCAAATGATTAGCTATTCAAGCTCCGTTTAATGTCAATAATAAATTATTTTATAGAATATTACGATGTTACATATCTCACGTTTTGATTTGAGCATTTGCTACCAATACAAATAGAACTCAAATTGCCTTTAAAATAGAAAATTAAAAAAAATGCAAACAAGCTGTCAGAAATTGACATTAAATTGAACTAAGGCTATTTATTCGCTCACAGAAGGTGGTTAATTAGAATCGATATAAATATTTGAAATTGATATTCTATCATATTACATCAACAAGAGATTTGTCAATAGCGCGATGTTAGTTTCTATTTTATTCACAAATTAATGAATTATTCAAAAATCACATATCATAGAGCGCTTCATTTATTTCAACATATTTCTGTTCATTTTGAATATGTCAAAGTAATTAACAAAATTTACCTTTTATTGAATATAATATAATTTACAGATGAAATGCAGAGAAAAGAACAACATTTAATTGCACTTAATCGCTTTTCTGTACTTTTCGTTAAACAAAACGTTGCATATTTCAACAAGGAAAAAACTAAATAGAGTTTTCAAAAGCTGTTAATATAATTACCTTCAAGGCAAAAGCAGAGTACCATCATTATTAAAAGGAAATATGTCACTAAGAACAGAAATGATACAGGGAATAAAACGAAAATCAATTTTTTGTAATAGTACAAAAAGTTGAAATCAACAGAAAAAACACCAATTAAAATTTTCATTAAAATGCTGTATTGGGCCTGTGTAATGACAGGTGATAATCTTGCTTATAATATATATTCTTTTTGCATTACAAATTCGTAATCTTCTTCTTTATCATGGTATTACTTAGGCCTTAGTAATGATCCGATTTTAGTGTAATGTTTTGTCGCATTAACTCGCCAAAAAGGCGAAGGCAGGATTATTCGTTCTAGGTCTAGCTCAGGATTCCAACCCAGTCATGCCTGTAGGACGTAGCTCAGGATACCAGCCCAGTCATGCCTTTAGGACGTAACTCAGGATACCAACCAAGTCATGCTGTAGGATGTAGCTCAGGATACCAACCCAGTCATGCCTGTAGGACGTTACTCAGGATACCAACCAAGTCATGCATGTAAGACGTAGCTCAGGAAACAATCCCAGTCATGCCTGTAGGACGTAGCTCAGGATACCAACCCAGTCATGCCTGTAGGATGTAGCTCAGGATACCAACCCAGTCATGCCTGTAGGACGTAACTCAGGATACCAACCCAGTCATGGCCGTAGGACGTAGCTCAGTATACCAACCAAGTCATGCATGTAAGACGTAGCTCAGGATAACAATCCCATCATACCTGTAGGACGTAGCTCAGAATACCAACCCGGTCATGTCTGTAGGGCGTAGCTTATGATACCAACCCAGTCATGCCTGTAGGACGTAGTTTAGGATACCAACCCAGTCATGCCTGTAGGACGTAGCTTAGGATACCAACCAACTCATGCCTGTAGGATGTAGCTCAGAATACCAACCAAGTCATGCATGTAAGATGTAGCTCAGGATATCAACCCAGTCATGCATGTAAGACCGAAGATATTTCTTGCAGGTTCCGCGGAACATGAAATATGTTTGTTTGTGTGTTTGAATATTTTTAACGCCATTTTCAGGAGACTCCTGAGAAAACCCCCGAACTTCGCTAGAAAACTGGCATTACTTGTCTACACCCTGCCTGCAGTGAGACTCAAACCCACAATCTCAGTGTCGACAGACCACGTGATCAATAGTATATGAACTACATTAACCACTCGGCCACCGAGGCCCTACGTAAAATATAAGCCTTTTTGTTACATTGGTTGATTGATTAATTGATTGATTGACGGAGTGTCTGTCTGATTGATTGACTGGATTCAGGAGAACTAGTTAACAAACAACAAACTTATTGGGTATATATAGTTTAATATAGCAATACAATTTGTTTTTATCGCCTGAATATAGCTGAAATATTGCTGCTCGGGCGTTAAACACCATTAATCAATCAATCAATCAATTTGTTTTTAAGGGGTTACAATGCGTATTATGCTTTTTAATGTAGGAGTCTTAGACGTGCAAGGACACGCTCCAAACACGTCGCATATTGCAGTCAGCGGCCATACATTCGGTATCAATTCATGTACTACGTACAACATGGCAATCCCATAATGCCTTAATTTGACAATAATTCTAATACATGAATGGTTTGAAATATAGTCCAGAAACGTTAAATATTAGGGTTTTTTTCAATATAAAGAAGCATTTAGTCAAGGTATAGGATGCATTCTACATGTATATGTGTTTTCGACAACCAAAATATATGAACGAGAAGGTTTTTAAAAACTTTTTCTATAAATAATCTTCTACATGTTCTTTAGATTTGTTTTTAAACATGTTAACGTTTGTCTGTATGATTTCTTAGCCTATCAAACTTATACGTTAGTAAGATATAACCTAGACGTTACATGAGAGTCGGTGGCATAGTGGTTAAGGTAGTTAGTCATAACCATTGATGACGTGTCTGTCAACACTTGAATTGCGGTTCAAATCCTTATTAATGAGAGGTTGTACTCAACCTTAATTAACAAGGATTGTCAGTTTTCCTGCCGAAGCCCGGGCTCATTACTGAGTACTCCCTCAATAAAAATTAGATGCCATTATATATCTGAAAAATCGATTAAGGCGGCAAACCCCTTTCAAATTAAAAACCTAGACATTGTATAAAGCCGATAGGTGGCATAAACACAATTCAAATAAAAAAAACTGGTGACTATTTGGCAAAATAGGTCACGATACAGCTAGATTTGTTATTGAGGCTAGCGTATAACAGCTAGCATCCTACCTTTTTAGTTTCGTATCATCCGTAGCTGGACTTTTTGCTAGTATTCACTAGCATCTGTGCAATTGCAAAATGTATACAGATTTACAATTAATTGGAATTTATCCAATACATTACTAATTTGCATTAGTTTCAGCGATTTTAATACTTGAAGACATTAACGTTAAATGTGCTCAAAATCAATAAAATCTAATCAAATGCTTCTACGAAAATACTGACATTGTTGTTTTCAAACGTTTAATAATGTGCTCTTATGAAAGAGTTCCATTAATGATGCAAAAAGACTGGAAAGTTGTTTTCTGGTTTTAATCTTTTAATGAGGAATAAAATTCATTTTTTGTTAATTTAACGTGTATTCAAAATCACGAATCGAAGGGACATTAGAAGTACCGAAATTTGTATACAATTAACCAGTCGTTGAATGAAAATTTTTATTTCTTCAAAAAGATATCTTCATCTGAATACTACTTAATTAGAGATAGTATGGGCAAGCCATTAATTTTTTTCTCTTTTTTTGTGCAAATTTGAAAGTAAAGTATTCGCTAAATATACTGTAGGCATAATTTACGTATTTTGTCACAAATTAAATCCGATAATTTGTGCGCTGTTTGTCAGTAACTAATTAGAATCGGTTTGTGCTTTTAACAAAGTAAGCCAGAAAATTTGTATTCTTCATTTCGCAGAATCAAATTGATCATACTACGGATTTTATCCTGATTAAAAAAGACACAGACCTATTAGCTATATTAATTCCGTTCTATTTGTTCAAGAAAACCTTTCTGCGTGCAACGGCTTACGAATTAGAACGCTAGCAATCGATTTTAGCTACGGCTTTTATCGGTGGAAAGCCAGTTTCAATGAAATTGACAGTTTAATTGTAGAATTTAGGAAAGTAATTGATATAAATTGAAGATAAATCTAATATTTTTATTGAAATAAGCATGCCGTCATACTTTTCAGAGTGAGATGTTGACAGCTAGTTTTATAGAAACAATAACAATTTGTTGCTAATTTTCTTGGCACCAGCTAGTTAATCTGTCAGTAGAATTTAAAGTAGGCTCCATAAATGACTACAAACATGATTGACAGATACAAAAGTTAGCTAGGTACACTATGAGTTTCTGCGAAATTATATACAGGGGAGCTGCTGTTAAACATCTAGACGTTTAGAAATTTTGTAGCGAATTAAAGAGTGCTAAACAGCAATCGATTTTTTGAAATGGGATTGCACGCCACTCTTAGCAATCGTTTAGCTTTAATATGGAGTCTATATATTGGAGGAAAAAGCAAGAGTAAATAGTAAAACCCACTGACCGTCGGCACAAAATAAAACCCACTGACCGTCGGCACAAAATAAAACCCACTGACCGTCGGCACAAAATAAAACCCACTGACCGTCGGCACAAAATAAAACCCACTGACCGTCGGCACAAAATAAAACCCACTGACCGTCGGCACAAAATAAAACCCACTGACCGTCGGCACAAAATAAAACCCACTGACCGTCGGCACAAAATAAAACCCACTGACCGTCGGCACAAAATAAAACCCACTGACCGTCGGCACAAAATAAAACCCACTGACCGTCGGCACAAAATAAAACCCACTGACCGTCGGCACAAAATAAAACCCACTGACCGTCGGCACAAAATAAAACCCACTGACCGTCGGCACAAAATAAAACCCACTGACCGTCGGCACAAAATAAAACCCACTGACCGTCGGCACAAAATAAAACCCACTGACCGTCGGCACAAAATAAAACCCACTGACCGTCGGCACAAAATAAAACCCACTGACCGTCGGCACAAAACTGGGAATCTTTGACAATCACGGTTGAAGTTATGTACAACCGCAGAAAGCTAAAAATCACAACTTCAATGTTGACACGTGACTAACTACCACTCGTTCACAGAGGTCGATTTGTTCGATCGCATTTAATATCAAAAGGCCAATGCTTCCCGTTCCATTTTCCAATTATTAGGAAATATTAACAGTGTCCGACCGTGTCTAAGTAATGGTTCGTTCTTATTGGGATGTGGAGATTAGGAACCAGTAATACAAACTTGGTTTAAGCCGTTCTCCTGGCATGCTAGATACGCATTTTGATATTTGCTTTAATACATAAAAAATGGTTATACGTCCAGCTTGAGCATGTCATACCGCGGTATATGTTCGTTATACATAGGCAGTTTATGATTTTAAAAAATCGTTTCATTTTATTGCAATTTATACGACAGATTAAAAAAATAACCTGATGTTTTATTAATACCGATAATCTTAAGGATGGAGGATTGTTTTTCCCCCAGGATATCACCAACAGAGATGTAACAGTGCTAGAACAGTAATAACAGTCCCGAGGGTATAGCCAAACAAGTAGTAACAGTCACCCATGGTACGTATTAACAACCCAGTCGTAACAGTCCAGAGTTTATCATCAGTCCAGTAGTAACAATCCCGAGGGTATAACCAGCCCAGTAGTAGCAGAACATAGGGTATCACCAAATAAGTAGTAGCAGTCCCGCTGGTATAACCAGCGCAGTAGTAACAGTTAAGATGGTATCACCAGCGCAGTAGTAACAGTTAAGATGGTATCACCAGCGCAGTAGTAACAGTTAAGATGGTATCACCAGCGCAGAAGTGACAACCCCAAGGGTATCACCAGCGCAGTAGTAACAGTCCCGCGAGGTTATAACCAGCCCTGTAGTAACAGTGCCGAAGGTATAACCAGCCCAAAAGTATCACACGTCCTGAAGTAACATTCCACTGTTAATACTAACTGGTATGAATTGCTTCTTTTTATTGACGAATTTGCTTTTAAGCACAGGTTTTTCTTGTGACGATATCTTTAGATTATTAAAGCATTACTTTGTTGGTATAATGCTATTTAACTTAGTATATATTTTAGCTTCCACACATTTGGCTTTCGGCGTTGCTGGTGAGACTTTATATAGAGAAATGCGCGTTAAAACTTTAAACTATATTATGGTTTATTTAAAGTGATATTTTTTCTAAAATATCAATGCCAGAATTGGGTCATGCTTTTCTCAGTAAGATTTCTCTATATCGGGTTAAATTGTTCAGTATCTAATCCGTGACTCTAAATTTAGAGCAATAAAATCTTAAAATACTTCAGAACAAGGTTTTATAAATGTTAAACTGTCTTTCAAATAGAATGAAACGTGGGCTACATAATTGATTGAAAAACATTTATGTACTTAATCTATATATTAACAGAAATAAAACCTATCATTAATTTGTGATTTCAAACGACGCATGCCCATTGATAGATAAGAGAGTGAAACTAAAACAATCGAACTGACAAATTTATTATCAGATTCATATGATTTTTTTAAAGGAATGAGACGAAATGGAGGTAGTTAAACAGTTATCTACGCTAAAACAACGCCCGTTTACGGTAAAATGATGTCGTTATTGGTGACGTGAATGTCGTTAATCAATCCTAATGAGGTAATAAGTCGGCAGTAAATTAACCCTTTATTAGCTAAAGTCTCTTTCAGCTTTTTTAAATCTAAAGCAAACAGATATGTATATATATGTCTGCAAAAAGAGTCATTTTAGGCAGAAAAGAAAATTTGATTAAATATTTCGCTTGGCTGTCCTATTTGTGTTAGTTTTCATATTTTTTCTTTTTGAAAATGTATGTACCCCATTAAAAATACCACTTTATTAGCTAGTCATTACAAGAGTCATCGCATGCCTAATTACAACTTCTATATACAAGTCCTTACTTAGGTCAGGCCAACAAGTTTACCGATCAAATTTCGCATAAACACAGTTGATTTAAACCTGTCTTAATGAAAATGTGTATTGCAGATTGAAACTGCATCAATATGATAATAATCTTGAGTCTTAACTGCTCTTTAATAATTTAATGTTACCATTACTACCATACATGACCTTTGACTATAAAAATTTTTGGAAATAACCTTGCAAACTTGTATTCTGTTGGAAGGTTTTAAAATGATTATGACAGTTGTCACTGAGATTGGACTGACTGTAGGATACATGTGACCTCAGTCAAATCAACCTATCATTGAAAGGGACAGGAACTGACCAATAACAGTAGAACAATTCAGGAGATTCTCTTAATATCCGGGGTTTTCAGAATTACTTCTTAAACAAACAACCACAAAAAGAGTAAAATTTAATAAAAATGTTCAATCGTTTAAAGATAGTTTATCTTTTTCGTTAATTTTAAAAGCATTCAAGTGACGTATGCAAGAACACACTTTTTAAACATATTTGATAGAAAATTTCATGTAAATTTTGCATGTATATTCTTCTTTCAATAGCCGATTTCTAGTACTGATGACTGAGTGCAGCTCCCGTGCACTTGTCTGTACCCGATGTGCCGTTTAATAAAAAAAAATGAAACAAAAAGTTTTTATGGTTGCAAAACAACCTTTTTGTTAAACGTTCTTGTTTCGGGCGTTCTGATGGAGACAACTGAGTCTAAAGCAATGGAGAGTGTGTGATATCGCGAAATGGAATTTGCTGGTTTACGGAAGAAACGGGTACTTTCAATCGTTTTTAGGAAACCCGTGTAAACTTCAACTCGTTCCGCTTCTTTCCACAAGTGAAAAGACATACAATTTCTATCACTCGTGAAAGATTCCTCGGTCTTTCACCTAAAAGTATGTAAGAACCTATTAGACTATTTAAATTTTTAAAAAAAGAGAACCTATTAGACTAAATTAAATTTATGAAAAGAACAGTTAAAAATTCATTCAACACATCTTATTCTGATTTATGAAGCATTTTATAAAAAATACATTGTCTGCAAATCACAACGTTGTACAAAATATTCGCGGTGTAATATTACTAAGAAACTAATTTGAAGCGGAAGAATACATCCAAATTGACTTTCTTCCTTTTCATTTTAAAACCATAATGACTAATAATCGATGTTATTTATTAAACAACTCTACTTTGATGGAGATCTTTCGCAAATAAATGTCATTCTCATGAGAATGAAGCGATTTATCTATAAATATTATCTCTTTTTCTATTTGTACAATGTTTGGTTTACCCCGTTTGTGGTATTCAGATAGAAGAATTAATATTCTACGAGGGTTGATATAACTAAATTCTTAATTACTGATTTAGAAACCAAATACAAACAAGAACCAGTAAGTCGCCTTTGTATAAAAATTAAAATAATCCATCATGAAATGAGTTAATTTCCCTTAAATAAATAATCTCGAATAAACGTGAACAGAGCTCTTTTAACCAATTTTATTTGTCAGTAAAGAAGGAGAGTAGTAGGATTCTATTGATATTAGTTTATTCTGGTTTCCAAACTCCAAATTAAGTTAATTTAATTTATCCTTACTGCAGTTCAGTGCAATTAAAATAAATGTTCTTCATTTTATTTCCTTCTACTAGACATATATTTTAAAGTTCTTGCTGATTATCAGTTTCGCTTTGTCTGGCAATTCCGTATTTAGGTTTTAGGTGGTTATAAATGGTCATGTGCTGACTAAAAATAGTTTTGGTTAAATTTGACAGTATTCATAAAACTGTCCCAATTTTATGTCCTTTTCTCAGACACATATTGTCAGCTTTTTGCTGTCTAAATCATTTTGGGTTGTCTGCAATTCCATTTTTAGGTTTTAGAGCGTGCTAAACGACCATTTGCTGAAGTTATGGTTTGATTCAAGAGCCTTAAAACTAACACAGTGGAAAATGGTTCGCCTGGTGATATGACGTCTATAATTATGATTCCAATTTTACAACAGATTTTAAGTTTAATGTTTGTTCTGTCTGGACAGAGTCCTATGGTATGGAATATTTAACTTAGTTTACAAGTCCTTAATAATAGGCATAAATCAGGGAATATGATTGTTTGATTTAATGGGGTTTTACCCCATTTACAGCAATTTTCAGCTTTATCATGGTGTCAAGCATTTGTTGAATCAAGTATCTTGAGTTCCCGGATAAAGTCCCTGACAGTCGATAGGCAGATAATATGAATAGATGTGGACAGTGTAAATCTTCCCTAAAAATGAAATTTAAATTTTAAAAAGTATCATGACGGATCGAGCATTTATGTTATACGTCTTACTATTTATATACATAAACAAATAATGAAACACACCTTCAGTACCGTCCCGAGTTAAACGCTACGGTCGCGAACAGAAACTCGCCTGCCGAGTAGTCCAAAAGCTGGCAACTTATTAAGTCGTCTTCAGCCGATCTCATTTTCTTGTTCGTATAGTTTTATCCTAGCACAGAAGCACAACTTGTAGCCGTTTCGAATAGGGTATAAGGCACTGTACTGGTTGACAAATTTACACTTAACCAAAAAAAAATTATCTTAAAGCCGGTGGCCATGATATACATGACGTTAAACATCTATCTTTAAATTATGAGACAATAGAGAGCAATCAATCCGATCACATCGGTTATTTCCGCCTGCGGTCGACTTACCTGACCCTTGCCGGAAATGGCCGAGAGATGTTCCGATTGAGAGAGCAATATTATTACAACTTGCATCAATTACAACTATATCCGGGTATTCTTTTGGCAAATCTTACACAATGCAACTCCTTCTAATCAAAACAAAGTCTTGTACTGTGTGGATTCGAAAATTTATTAATACTATTTACAAGCATCATTTTCAGCAAAAATTCTACGCTATATACAGTGTGACATTTTACCAATAAGCCCTACTCTTTATACATACCGAAAAGTCGACAGACAGATATAAATGACAATACTTATAGGTTATTTACGTTTTTTGAAACGAGATGCGTTTTCTCGTTCATATCTCATCGAAGGGCGACAGCCCTGAGATGAGATGACGAGAAAATGCATCGAGTTTCATAAAACGTAAATAATCTGTTTATCGATGTTTTGTAACATTGTGACGTCACAGTGTTACTTAACGACGTCTTGACAGCGAGCTGAGATGGGCCCATCTCAAGCTAGTAGAGTGAGATGGAATAATATCAAACACAAAGATCAAAGGAAAATACTGCAAAATAGCGATAAGAATGCTTACCAACACAGCTGTATCATAAAACACGAATGTTTATTGAAAAATTGTATGAAACATATATTTTACGAATGTTTATCGAAAGATGTGTGAATAGTAAGACAAAAACGAATCCATACAGCTTTCAACAATGAGATATAAAAACTGAACTAAAACTGTTATACTGAAATTAGTAAAATGTACGTAGTTGTAAAACGTTCTCGTTTATTCGTTCGGATTTTCTTCGCCCAGAATGTCACGTTTTCTGTATTAATTCAACATCTTTCAACACTGAAAAGAACAAAATGTATAGGCATTACATCACACCAAATACATGTACAATTTTCAAATGATGTAAAGCTATATATTCGAAAATCCTGTTAGATAAAATGTAACTTAAAAAAAGTACGCTTTAGTGAGACATAAATTTAATAAATAAAAAAAATTGTTTGCATGATATTGCAGTTTTTGTTTATTCGTTTGAATGAGCATTAACGCCACTTTTAAATTTTCAGCTTTATCGTGGCATCCAGTTGATATTGGGAGAGGAAACCGAAGACTCTAGCTGAGAACAGGAGAACTAGCAGTTTCGAATAGTAATTTCAGTTGTATTTCACCAAATCTTTGTTTCTGTATATTAAAATTACCTGGAACTTTTACTACTATCAGATTTGTGTGTTCCATTTTTCTTTCCTAACAGTCTGTTACGGATTCTGCGCACCTAAAATGAAATATATCTATTACTTTTTATTCATTATTCTATCTGACAACGGCCTCTTAATTATTTTTGTATAGGGGAAACTATTGACATTATTTGCTCTCACTTAGCCACCAAGTTTCGTTGAGTAATGAGAGACCCCTAAAAACGACCGGAATAATTTCACGTATATCACATTAAATTTTCGGGGTGCCATGTCAGATAAATTTTTTTGCAAATTTAGAAAATCCCAAGGGTAGTCATGGAAACTCCCTTACACCCATAAAATAGTCCAGAAATAGGCTTTGAACAATCAGATAAAAAAATACCCAATACATTTAACAAATTATCTGAATAAATTTATTTTTAAATTCTATATGAAACTGCTTTTTAAATACAGCTCCAATATTACATTGAATAATAAATCCACTGTCTATGCTACAGTTTGGCGCAGTCAAATATCAAAATAAGAACTATTTTCCTCTCCCTCAGTCAAAGTTCATTTACAGAGCCGTTGTCATCTACCACACAAACTGTCATAGTTTTAAATTTCATGAAAATGCATAACATTATCACAACTTTACGAAAATGTAAATGTTTAAATTTGTTTCGCAAGAAATAGTAAAAGAGTACAAATTGCATGCACATGCTTTTCTCAGACGACGGCGAAGTTTCCTTAAAAAAACTTGCGACTTGGAAAATAAACCCAACACTTTGTTACTTTATATGCAATAAGCAGCTGCTCAATAAAGACCATTTTATAATTTAGGCATATACATATATTACATACAACTGGATTACACAGCATGCAACAGCATATATTTTTTGTTATCCCATGAAAAAAAGAGAAGACAATATATAGATAGTCTTGAATTGAAGCCAGAATTAAGTATCTTCATATGTGCTTTTTTAGTTATACGACTTTGTTTGATGCATAGATTTGCAAATCTCAATAGTGCATAGCCAAGCACACAATTTTAGCGTAATTTACTATTTTTATAAGAAATGAAGATAGTATTTGAAAGAAGTCATGTTCGAGTATTTTCTATTTTTTAACGTTTCGACGATAGTAAGAATTTATACTATTTTCTTAAATAAAGTCACATTTCAATAAGTTGTTCATTTTACGATTTGGTAAATATTGTTATTATTGTTATTTCAGGGTCTTTATTATCCTGTACTTTGTAAATACATTTCTATGACGATGACAGAATAAACCCTAGAAACCCTGACGATTGTGTTTGTTTTATTTTTCCTAACTTGCCGAAAACAGACCAATTCTACATGTTTATTACACAAGAATATACGCAAATGTTCGCATGATCCCACGTGACTCCGAGCCGATGATTCCTTGATATACTTCCTTAATGTTGCACGCCTAGCGGAGAAGCAGCAAGAACCAGACGCCGTGCTATCAATTAATCAATAGCTTGAAAAATTAGTTAAATCTAATACAATTTAAACTTACGATCTGGAGAAGTGGCATACAAAGACAGTCCGTCGAGTCAACTATGTCAACTTCTTCCTTCTGATATTTCACGATAATGCCTTTGATTTCTGGCGCAGATAAAGCCGTAGATAACAGTCCAAATTTGTATTTTTGCCTGTTTTCGAATGAAGATGACGCCGTAGACAACAGTCCAACTGTGTATTTTGATCTCTCTAATAATGGAGATGACACTGTAGACAACAGTCTAACTCCGTATATTTGGTACTCCAAAAATGAAGATGCAGAACTAGTGATTTGAGTTTCGTTGTTTCTTTCTTCTTTAGCGGTCGATACATTATATATAAGATCCTCAGAATGGTCACTGCTTTTGTCTTTTTGTTCTGCCTTTTCCTCTGTAATATCTTCTACTGTTTTCCCTTTCTTGGTTGTCAAAATTCCGAGTCGCTCCAAAGATGCTTCAAATTCAGACTGAGAACTATGAATGTGTACAATCAGCAGATTATTGAACTCTTCCATGTATTTTGTGTATGCACTACTATGTATGAGATAGGTATCGTTCCATTCCGTTTGAACGTCGATGACCGTCGTCCGATTTCCATCGTCTCTGTTTCCTTCCATTTCTTTAGAATACAACTGCATCATGTCTGACATCGTCTGGTTACTAACAATTCTTCTCGTAAAGTCTGGAGATTTCTTTCAGTGTATTATCAAGTTAGTGATAATATTTACGCTTAACTACAGCAACATATAAAACCCGAAATGGTACCGTAACTAATGAATGACGTTACGCACATTATGGCGTCACAGTTAATGAATGGCCAATTGCAATCATCGGCCATTTCCGTCTTTCGCAAACTTGACGGAAATTACTGAGAGATGTTACGATCAGCCCAATAGCATATTTTTTTCTGGAAAACATTCTCTTTTGAATCAAACTTTTAAAATAATTTGGTTTGACCTCAGTGAAAGGTTTATTTCTTAATTTCTGCAAATGAGTTCAAACCATATAGCGATAATGTTAAATTATTTTATATGGAATGAAATGTCATCAAAGATACCAAGATTAAGATGTTGAAGAGCTTTTACTACCAAAATTCCAAAACGTAATACCAAATCCGGCTAAGGTTATCTACACCTTGAAAATAGAAAAACATTTGCAGGAAATTTCGACAGTGTCGAGAAATCTTCTTTCTTTAGACTTTCATTTATATAGACCATAAAGTTTCGAGTTTTCAAACAAGACGTCATTTTTGTCTTTCCAGTGTTTAATTTAAAATAATAGTTGCATGAGTAAAGCCGTTGTTGTTTCGGCATTGTATAACAGGACAACAAATACAAAACACAAGTAAGTAAGTACGAGTTGAGAAATTAGTAATGATTGATATTTATCGAGAAATTGGGGGGGGGGGTTAACATCTCTGCATATTATTCGTTTTGCCTTGAACTGAAACTTGGTAAAATTTTCAGTATTCTGAGCGAACGGGTATATTTTTGACATATTGCTGTCATTTGAAACGGGAGGTTTGACATGCCATATAACCTGGTTTATAACACCATTTCTTTTTAAATGCTGGTACCAACTTAGGACCATTGTTGTAGTTATTATATTTTTGGTTCTTGGTTCTGGAGTTTGCCGGTTTTTAGAACTTGTATATTGTCTATTTGACAGTTTCACCGGTGTCAGATATTTTGTTATTATTCATTTCATATGTTTCAATATAATTTCATGATAAATTTAGTTGATTACACATTTGTTTCGATTAAATTTAAGAACTTTTATTACCTATATATACATATAAATATGTGTCGTGCACTGGTATTGAACGTTAATATTAACAAGGAGACTCAGTCGTCTGCCTTTACTAAAAATATGGAGATTGCACAAAGATGGACAAGCATTTTATAAAGTTCTTTCGCTAGATATTCTTCAAGTTCATAACATCCCAAATATTCACTATAGACTCATACCTATTTGTGTACTACTTTACTGTTTTAAATACAAAACTATACACACGCCGACGTAATTATAGTTTAAATTTTAAGCAAATTATACAATTTTGTTAACAAAAATATTTTTTCCATTTTGAAGAATTATTTTATAATAGTGAAAAAAACCAAGTCTCTTTCTCGTTTGTTTCCAATGGTTTAGACGCCATTCTCAGCAATTTTTCAACTACACGCATATCGTAACATTCATTAAGTCGGACTCGAACTCGCAACCGTATTGTTGACACACAGGTGATCAAGAGCAGATGACTCGCTACGTTTACCACTCGCCATCGGTAACAGGACAACTCATCGCCACTACCAACTTATCGCCAATCGAGGTTGGTCGACTCATCGCCGATTTTAAAATCCGCTGGTCGACTCATCGCCGATTTTAAAAAACCGCTGGTCGACTCATCGCCTGTATATTTTTACTGTAATGAATTGATAGTTAAGAACTGTCTGTAGATTTTATCATTAATTTTTTCAGATTTAAAACTCAGGGTGGAAAAATACTGCATCTAGTCGAGCTGCAATCAAATTCATGAAACAACAATAATAAATAAATTTATTGTATTTTTGTATTCTTGAAAATTAACTTAAGTCCAAAAAAGTTTACACGACATATACATATGCTGAAATACAGTACCACAAAAAAAAACATATCATCACAAAATAGCAGAGTTTTGTTTGTTAGTCTGTTTTCATTTCTGTCCTATTCCCGAACCACATGATCATTCAGCTTTACATTTAATTAGTCTTGATGTATTTTCACACCTAAGACTTTGAGCAAGTGTCAGGTCGGTAGTTGCTTTGATCCGATTGTAATCAACTTTGAATGAACTAATTATATTTATTACAATGAAAACAATACATTCGCTTACATATAATTATCAAAATGTGATAATTGAACTGGTTGGCGGTGAGTTATGAAAAAAATAGGCGATGAATCGACCAACCTTGTATGGCGATGAGTTGGTAACGGGCGATGAGTCGTCTAGCATTCCCGCCATCAAGGCCCTACATTTTAATGCTTTTTTTTGTGTTATTAAACTAATTAATTATTATTGGAAATTATTGTTGTTTGGAAAATTTCATGGAATACATTTTTGAAAAATCAAATGTTATTATGCTCTCTTGTATCATCTTCTCTGTAGAATTCATAAAAAAAAGATTTTTCTATGATCTACACTTTCGAAATAAGCTGTGACAGATTTAATTTTAAATAGAATGAATGATTTTTATTACAAAAATATGTTTAACAAATTAAAGTTAAGAAAATTCATTGACAAAATATTGCATGTTTCTGTTGTCTTCATTAATCTCTAGTTACTGGTTATATCAATATAAAGCGGAATTCGTTTTCAGTTCGGGTTCCTACACACCGAACGACTTCTGCAACTCGGCCTAGTATAAAGAAAGATTCTGGAATACAGACTTTGGGATATGGCCACTGAACCTGTCTAAGTATAACAAACAATATTGGTAGACAGACCAACTTCTAACTAATGGCCGCAGAACCTGTCTAAGTAAGAGATCGATATTGGCAGACAGACAAACTTCTAACTTACGGCTACAGAGCCTGTCTAAGCAATGTGAACGATATTGGTACACAGCCCAACTTCTAACTACCGCTGCAGAGCCTGTCTAATTATAGAGAACGATATTGGAAGACAGCCAACTTCTAACTTACCGTTACAGTGCATGTCTAAATATTGAGAACGATACTGTTAGACAGACCAACGCCTAACTTACAACCCCAGAACCTGTCTATGTAATGTGAACGATATTGGTTGACAGACCAAAGCCTAACTTACAACCCCAGAACCTGTCTATGTAATGTGAACGATACTGTTAGACAGACCAACGCCTAACTTACAACCCCAGAACCTGTCTATGTAATGTGAACGATACTGTTCGACAGACCAACGTCTAATTTACAACCACAGAACCTGTCTATGTAATGTGAATGATACTGTTAGACAGACCAACGTCTAATTTACAACCACAGAACCTGTCTATGTAATGTGAACAATACTGTTAGACAGACCAACGTCTAATTTACAACCACAGAACCTGTCTATGTAATGTGAATGATACTGTTAGACAGACCAACGTCTAATTTACAACCCCAGAACCTGTCTATGTAATGTGAACGATATTGGTAGACAGACAAACTTCTAACAAACGACTACAGATTCTGTCTAAGTATTTTTAACGGTATTAGTACGGTCACAGAACGTGTCTAAGTATAGAAAACGATATAAGCAAACGGACCAACTTCTAACTTACAGTTATATAACCGGTCTATAAGTATAGAGAACGGCATTAGCAGAAAGACAAATCCTAACTTACGGCTACAGAACCTGTCTAAGTATAGAGAACGCAACTGGTTGACATCTCAACTTCTAACTTACGGCTGCAGAACTTGTCTTAGTGTAGAGAACGATTTTGTTAGATAAATAAATTTTGAGAGAGTACTGACTTTTGATTGGCTGGAAATATTTTCTATCAGAGGACGGAAAACAAATTTGATCTTCATGGAGACACGCGCCATTTGACGTCATATATTACTCCACGGGAAACAGTTTTTGTATTGATCTCTTTTTTCAAAAATGTCCAGCTACAAAAATAAAATTGTTGAGTTTATTCTATTGTTTAAATTTATTTATACGTTTTAACTACAAAAAATATTTTCTCCATCGAGGGATAACTAAATTTCCGTTGTGCACATTTAATATAATCCGCTACGCTACGCGGATTATATAATGAGCAAAACGGAAATTTTGTTATTCCTCCATGGAGAAAATATTTTTTTGTAGATATCCTTAAATAGAAAAAGTTCGACTACAGGTCTGTCGAAGTATTGATAATAGTATTGGCACACAAACCAACTTTTAGCTTACGATTACGGAACGTGTCTAAGATTAGAGAACGATATTGGTAGACAGACCAACTCCTAACTTACGGCTACAGAACCTGTCTATTGAGAACGATATTGGTAGACAGACCAACTTCTAACTTACGGCTACAGAACCTGTCTATTGAGAACGATATTGGTAGACAGACCAACTTCTAACTTACGGCTACAGAACCTGTCTATTGAGAACGATATTGGTAGACAAACCAACTTCTAACTTACGGCTACAGAACCTGTCTAAGTATTGAGAACGATATTGGTAGACAGACCAACTTCTAACTTACGGCTACAGAATCTGTCTAAATATTGAGACCGATATTGGTAGACAAGCCAACTTCTAAACATACGACCACAGAACCTGTCTAAGTATAGTGGTCGATAATGGTAGACTGACAAACTTCAAGCTTACAGCTCTAAAACCTGTCTAAGTATTGAGAGCGACATTGGTAGACAAGCCAACTTCTAGCTTACGACCACAGAACCTGTCCAAGTACTGAGAACGATATTGGTAGACAGATCAATTTCCAATTTACGGCTACAGAATCTGTCTAAATATTGAGAACGATATTGACAAACCAACTTCTTACTTACGACCACAGAACATGTCTACGTATTGGAACGATATTGTAAGACTGTCAAACTTACGGCTATAAAACCTGTCTAGTGTTGAGAATGATATTGGTAGGCAGATCAACTTCTCACTTACGGCCGCAGAACCTGTCTAAGTATAGAGGACGATAATGGTAAACTGACAAACTTCAAGCTTACAGCTCTAGAACCTGTCTAAGTATTGAGAACAATATTGGCAGATTGACCAACTTCTAACTTACGACCGCAGATTCTGTCTTAGAACTGAGAACGATATTAGCAAAAAGACCCTTATAACGTACGGCTACAGAAGCTGTCTAAATATAGACAATGATATTGGTAGACAGACACAATTTAATATACAACTACAGAAACTGTCCCTAAACAGAGAATGATTGTAAACAGAACAACTCGTATTAAACTGGAAAACCGCCCGCGGTATAGAGAACGATATTGGTAGACGAATCAACTTCTAACATTAGGCTGCAGAACTGTTTCACTACAGAGAACAATGTTGTTAGAGAGACCAACCTTTACACACAGAACCTAAGTATAAAATCACGACACTATTCTTTGGGTATCTCTTTTGTTTGGCATTAAGACAACAACCGACACATTCATGTTGTTTTTTATCAATAAAATAAATCAGTTTTATTCTACATACAAAGTGATCGAATGTTGAAAATAATGAATTCTTATGGTCGTATATTATACAATAAACTATGAAAAAATATATATACACTCTACACGTGTAATCAAATAGCAAAACGCGACTTAATGTAGTTTTTAAGAGTTCCAGTCAAGAGGTTATTCGCCTATTCTTCGTCTGTACTTATTCAACATCTTTAATCACTGGAAAGAAATAAACAAACGACTACATAAATCCTCAATACGAATATAATTTCAAATATGTATGTGAAACAAATTCTTGAATAGAAAGTTTCTGGGAAATTATTTATTATTTAATTATTTAAATGTTACGGACACGCGCTGAGATATTCCAGTTTCTGACTTAAAATATTTAGAAAACCGTAAGAATATGCCCCCCCCCCAAAAAAAAAATCAAAGCAAGCAAACAAACAAAGAAGCGGCACAATTATATATATATATGTTTAGTGAACATAAACCATTATGCTACTGGAGGTATGTAGATGATATTTGGGGAATATGGACAAGCGGAGAAGATACACTAAATGAATTTGTAAATACGGCTAACAATATTCACCCCCGAATAAAACTTGAGATAAGATCATCAAAAGATACGATAGAATTTCTTGACACCAAAATACAAATTTCAAACGGATATATTGAAACAGATCTTTATTCAAAAGAAACAGATAAACATCAATATTTACATATAAGTTCAAACCACCCTAGAAAAACAAAAGAATCAATTCCATATGGCCTTGGAGTGAGATTAAAAAGAATTTGTTCTATACCAACAGAGTATGAAAGGAGAAAAAATGATTTGAAAGAACAGCTTCAAAAACGGGGATACAAAACGGAACTGATCATTAAACAACTAAATAAAGTAGACAATTTAGACAGGGAAGACCTTCTCAAATACAAAACGAAAAAAATAAATGACAGAGTGCCACTGGTATTGACCTATTCCGATGCCTTGCCTAACATCCATTCCATTTTACATAAACACATATCAACATTACACAGATCAAAAAATTTAAAAGATATTTTTCCACAGCCACCACTAGTTGCATTCCGCAGAGACAAAAATATAAAAGATATTCTTGTCCATAAGAAACATAATAACAAATTTTATCATAAAGATAATAAATGTGAGCCATGCGGCAAAAATTGTGCTTTGTGCCCATACATAGTTAAGGATAATAGTTTTAAAGGAAAGGACGGGACAAAATACCAGATACAAGGACATATAAATTGTAAAACAGTTGGAATAATTTATGCGATATTTTGTAAAAAATGTAACAGTATTGTATATGTTGGACAAACTGGTGACACGTTTTATCAAAGGATGCTTTTAAACTTTTCAAAAATAAGAACAAGAAAACAAGACTCCGTAGCCACACATTTTTATACAGATGGACACGGCATTGATGATTTCTCTGTAATTGGAATTGAGAAAGTCTATGGGGAAGATACTTACAGAAAAGTCAAAGAATCGTTTTGGATAAAAAAAACTTCAAACTCTACATCCAGACGGTCTTAACCAGCAGATTGACATTTAATTAACATTTATACACATTATTACTTATCCATATTGTATAACTTTTATACAATTTATTTATTTATTTATTTATTTATTTATTTACCCCCACACCCCCCCTTTTTAGGTATCTATTAATTTATTTATACTTTTTAGTTTATTTATTTATTTATTTATTTATTTATTTATTTACCCCCACCCCCCCCCCTTTTTGAGGTATCTATTAATTTATTTATACTTTTTAGTTTGTTTATTTATTTATTTATTTATTTATTTATTTACTTTTCCATTCGTATTATTTCGATTGTGATTCCCGCCAATCTATGTTCAAATTATGACGTTGGCTATTGTAACGTTGCAAATAACATAACTTCATCACTATGCAATAAAATTCCGCTGAGGAAGGCCATGAGGCCGAAACGTTCGGAAAATTTAACAGAGTTTTTATATTTATTCTTAAAGAGACTATGATTATATATATATATATATATATATATATATACGTCTACAAATTAAGCCCAACACTGTTAGAATTAGATTTTTAACACTGTCAAATTTTAGTTTACCCTCAGCGGGATTCGAACTCACACTGTTGTGACACTGTGGCACCAATTCGCCTGCACTGTGTCCAGGGGTCTAGACCCCTCGGCCAAATCCGCTATATATACATATAACTATTTGAACTTTATTAAATCTACATAGTGGCGGAAATAAGAGAATCTACTTTTTTGGCCTCTGAATCTTGGTTGTACGAACAATATTGTCGTCTTAGTTTGTTTTTTGAATTAACATCAACGCCACTTTTAATTTTTCGGCTATATCGTGGCATCCAATTTATATTGGGAGAGGAAACCGAAGAGCCCAGCTCAGAACACCCGGACCTTTGGTAGGAGAACTGGAAATCCTTGTAAATTTCGTTTGGCTTATCTGTCTCAATGATGTGAATTTATTTTTGGTGTAGGCGTGATTTTTACGCAACAATTTTAGTTTGGTCCGATCAAGGATTTTGTAGCAGATCGAACAGCAATTTAAGTTGTATTACCTGGATCATTTATTAGATTTTTGTGTTCCATTTTTCTTTCCGAACAGTCTGTTACGGATTCTGCGCACCTAAATGGAAATATATATGGTGCTTGTTATTTATTATTCTATCTACCACACAAAATCAGTATAATTGCAAATTTCGTGGAAATACATAATATTAGACAATATAATATATACTTATAGAAAGTATAGAATTGAAGAAGGTAAAGTATCGTCCTAGGTTTTTCATTCACGTGACTTTGTCTCACGCATAGTTATACTAAATGTTACACCCCCCATGCGCTCGGCGTTTTGCTTGCATTTTTTTATTATTCCATACTGTACCTTTATAGTGCTAAAATCCGATTTGAAAAAAATCTACACGTTAGCACGTCCATATTTTATATTATGCCTTTTTTGTTGAAATATCCGAAATCGGCCTTGACATTTGCTACGGGAATTTTACATAGGAAGTCAACCATTTGAGTTTCTAAAGGGACCTAGCGTTGTTTTCAAAAAGATCGTCTGCTTTCGTAACGTTCAATGGTATTCGGACAAACCGCGAGACTTTTCCCGCCTTAACTGCAGACGACATGACCCGAAGGATTTCGAATAGATAACAATTGACTCTTCCAAACATACACTTCGTGGTAATTTAGGTCAAATTTTACTATAGAAAAGTGCTCTATCAAAGTGAAAAAATCTGCCGCATTTCAAACCGCGGACTATCACTTGGATATAATTGTTGTTGTCAGTTTGCACATTCTGTAATCTACAAAAGGAGCATAAGCTGGACCAAACGCGGTAAGCAGTTTTTATTTGTCAGCCAAAAAACGGCTATATTGCCGCTTCAAAACTTACTATAGTTAAACTATTTCTAAAGTTTGCAATTAGACATATCATCGCACGTGACACCAAGCCGACCATTCTTAATTTCAATGTCCTATCTCTAACGCGCGCGCTATCAATTAATCAATTGCGTGACAAATTAGAAATGTTACATATAAGTTTTAGTAAAATCTAATAAAATGTGAACTTACGATCTGGAGACGTGGCATGCAAAGACAGTCCGTAGAGTCGACAATGTGAACTTCTTTCTTCCAATCTTTCACGATAAAGCCTTTGATTTTTGCCTCGGATGCGGTCGTTGACAACAGTCCAACTTTGTATGTTTTCCTCTCTACTAATGAAGATGACGCCGTAGATAACAAACCAACTCTGTATTTTGACCTCTCTAATAATGGAGATGACGCCGTAGACAACAGTCTAACTCCGCTATTAGGGCGCTCAAAAAATGAAGATGAAGATCTAGTGATTTCAGTTTCTTTGTTTCTTTCTTCTACAGCGGTCGATACCTTATACATAAAATCCACAGAATGGTCATTGCTTTTGTCTTTTTGTTCTGCCTTTACTTCTGTAACATCTTCTTTTTTGGTTCGCAAGAGTCCAAGTCTTTTCAAAGATACTTCGAATTCTGCATCCGAACCATTAATGTGTACGCTCAGCAGACGATCGAACTCTTCCAGGTATTTTGTGTAGGCACGATAGGTATCGTTCCATTCTGTTTGAGTTTCGATGATCGTCTTCGGTTTTCCATCGTCTCTGTCTCCTGCCATTTCTTTATAATGCAACTGCATCATGTCTGACATCGTCTGGTGACTGATCCTTCTTCTAGAAAAGTCTGGAGATGTAATTTTTCTCTGTGTATAGTCAAGTTGGTGTTGATGAATTGCACTCTCAACTACAGCAACCTAAATCCCGCAATGGTACCGTAACTAATGGATGACGTTACACACATTATGACGTCATAATTAATGAATGGCCAATTGCAATCGAATCATCATCGGCCATTTCCGTCTTCCGTCGACTAGACAGAATTTACCGTGAGATGTTCGATCAGGCCATTTGCATTTTTTATTGGTGTCAATCTAGAAAATCTAAACTAAATTTTTTAAATAATTTTACTTTAGCCTCAGTGAAAGATTTATTTATTTTATCATATAATCACAAACCATGCATATAGCGATAATGTCTATTTATAGTATATATAATACTAAGGGTAATAAAATTTCTACGTCTAACCAATACTGATCATCAGTGGCGCTCAAACATATATAATATTTAAAATCCAAATAATAATGATGTTATAGAGTTTTTATCACCAAAATTCCAAAAGTTTTACCAAATTTGGCTTAGGTTATATACACCTTGAAAATAGACAAAATTTCCGTACCAGCAATTTAAAGTGGAACGGTCGGAACCGTACCGGTCGTACCAATTGCTACGCCTATGTAGTAGCTTTTAATTAAGAGAACTAGCGTATAGTTGGAGGCGATACTTGCTGCAAAATACCTAGATTTTGTTAGAAGAACTACATACAGCAACATTTACTACTTGCTTGTAAAACAACTACAATAAACGGCGTGATATAAGAGTGACTACATATTGCAAGAAAAATTACGTGTTACAAGAGAAACAACGTATTCCTTCAGTAACTACGTATTCTAAGAAGTTCTATGTTTCCTATTAACTGTTTAAATACGTGCTAAAACAGGAATGAGTATTTGCTGCTATAGAATGAACTATTTTGCGCTAGTAGAGATGCTTATTTACATCCGAAACTGCATGTTGGAACTGTAACTGAGTACTGAAAGAGGAGCACGTGCTGCAACAAAGTAAGGTGAGAGTAATTGCATGTTGTAAGATGTATCGCAACAGTAACTTTTTGTTTTTAATAGCAGATATTATATGTTGCAACATTAAAAACGTAATGTGTTGTTAGGGTAACATATGGGTTGTAAGAGAAACTATATATATTACAACAGTAACTGCTTGATTGTAGGAACAACCACGTCAAAATATTCCAAATGAAGACAATCTTTAGACAACATTTCAAACAATATTATCTGCAGAGATCGTAACAGTTTTGTCGGTGGCATTCTTATTTATTGCAAAGATGATTTGTACATGAAACGCATCCAAGATCATGAAAATAACACTGATGAAACACTGTGGGTCGAAATACATGGCCGATGTGTAAAAATCATACTTTGTGCGGCTTATAAACCACCATCAACTGATACTGAAATATTCCTTACACGTTTAAACCATGCAATTAGCTTAAGCTATCAATTAGGTGACAATCTCGTGGTCACTGGCGATCTGAACTGTGACATACTCGAATCTAACAATAAGCTTAAAGATACAATTGATCTTTTTAATTTACGAAATATTATATCAAAGCCGACAAGAGTCACTGATAGATCGAGGACACTTCTTGACCCAATTATAATTAGTGAAACTCTTTCTTTATAGTTTCTCAGATGTAATTGATATACCACCTGATGTGTCAGATCATAAAGCATCTATTACTTTCATTGAGGGGCCTCGGTGGCCGAGTGTTCAAGGTAGGTCGTCTTCTATTGATCACGTGGTCTTTCAACACTGAGATTGCGGGTTCGATTCTCACTGCAGGCAGGATGTACTCGACTCCAATCTTAATTGACAAGGATTGCCAGTTTTCCTACCGCATGTCGGGGGTTTTCTCCGGATACTCCTGCTTCCTCCCCCAATAAAACTGGACGTCATGATATAGCTGAAAAAAATGCTGAAAGTGGCGTTAAATACCATCAAACAAACAAACAAACAAACAAACTTTCATTCATTGTCCGTATAAGGTCAAGGGTACTTTTAATCGTGACGTATGGTTATATGATAAAATGGACAAACAGAAGTTTGAAACCTTACTCGAAAATACCGACTGGAATGAGTTATTACCTGGAGATATGGATGTTGATGAAATGTGAAATGTGCAGATTATTTACTGATGCGTTCTTAAGTATTGCAAAAGAAAGTATACTGACCAAAACTGCTACTGTTCGAAAGCGCGATAAACCCTGGTTTACTGATGAATTGAGACGCGAAACTTGAAAGAGGGACCGACTAAGAAAAAATGGTCTACAATCCAAAAATGATAGAGATGTGACGAGGTACATGTGTACAAACAGCAGAGAAATAGGGTAAATAATCTTAAAAAGGCAGTAAAAGAAAAGTTTGAAGAAAATCTAGATAACAATACTCGAACGTGCTTCTACGCCTAAAACGTATTGGAAAATTATGAAGATGTTATTAAAATCAAACAAGGGATTATCTGACATCTCTCCTCTTAAAGATATCACTACAGACCCTAATTCTGATAATTATGTTTATGACGAAGAACAAAAATGCAACTTACTAAACAAATATTTCTCATCCATCTCTCAATTTGAAGATGTGAATCTATTACCCCCAGACTTTCCAGAAAGAACAGACAGCTATATTGATAGTATTCAAGTACAGCAAAGTGAAATAATAGATATTATAAAAATTTTAAAACCAAATAAGGCATCTGGCCCAGATATTATTATTCATAAAATGTTAAAAATAAGTTCATCAAATATAGCTATTCCATTGCAAATATTATTTAATAAATCATTACAACAATGTCAGTTCCCAAATGATTGGAAAGTTGCCAATTTAGTTCCTATTTTTAAAAAGGGTGATAGTTCTTTTACATCTAACTACCGTCCAATATCATTAATGAGTTGTGTTGGAAAGGTATTTGAAATAGTTGTTTATAAACATGTCTACAACCATTTAGTCGCAAATAATCTTATTTATGAACATCGGTCTGGATTTTTACCCAAGTACTCAACTGTTCATCAATTACTTGAAATGTACAACTGTAATTTTGAATTCTTTGGAGAAGAAAGAAAGCAGCTGTTTTGTGTTTTGTGACTTCTCCAAGGCATTGATAAAGTATGGCATAATGGTCTTTTGAAGAAAATCCAGGCATATGGTATCAAAAACGATCTTTATCATTGGTTTGAAAGCTACCTAAATTTTCGAAAACATTCGTCGAAGTCTTCTTTGTGCAACACGACTGCAGGTGTACCACAAGGATGTGTTCTAGGACCCTTATTATTTATAATCTAAATAAATGATATTGCTCTTAGACTTACTTCTTTATGTAGATTATTTGCTGATGACACATCTTTTAACTATTCTCATCATGATCAAGAACACATAAAAACTGTTATTGATCATGATTTACGATAGTTAGACGATTGGTCAAGAAAATGGCTTATGTCCTTTAACCCGTACAAAACAGATATTGTTATTTTTTTTTCAAATTTGGAAAGCAATGACAATTCTTTTACACTTAATGGCGTGTCGATTCCTACATCTAGTTGTCACAAACACCTAAGACGTACTTTTAGTAGTGATGCCAAGTGGAACACTCATGTTCACAATATCTTTTCTAGTGTAACTAAACATATCAACGTACTAAGAAGATTGAAATAACAACTTAGTCGTGATAATTTAGAAAAACTATATCTTGTATTTATTAGACGATTGTTTGAATATGCATCCGAAGTTTGGGACAACTGTGGCGTCGGCAATGTCTCCAAACTTGAACAACTACACATAGAAGCCGCTCGAATTGTAACTGGACGTCTTTGTTTACCAAACTAGAAACATTGTATCATGAAATAGGCTGGGAAATATTGGCTGATAGAAGACTCAAACGGCGTCTTAATTTATTTTATAAAATACAAAACCATGAGACTCCTAATTATTTGAATAATCTCATTCCTCCGAAAGTTCAAAGTGCTTATCCTCTACGTAATGGTGAAGATATAGTACTTCCTTTTTGTAGACTATCAGTAACAAACAACTCTTTCATTCCGAATACATTGGAACAATCTTGACCTTTCTATTTGAAACTCACCTATAAGTGTTGCAATATACTTACGCATGGAGATTTGAATCTTTCTTACGATGAATATATTCTTATATTCAGAGAAGTATTTGATTTCATAAAGAGATCTGAACGATTTGATAGAACTTAATTGTTTTCTTTGATAGACCAACATAAGTAAGCACTTTCCCCTTCTTTCCCCTTCTTAACTTGCGAGTTAACCCCAAAATATTATTTATTGCTCGTTCTTGTACCCTGTGTTATGCTTAAATGTATATTTCTGTATTGCGGAGAGGACGTCCTAAGTATGCATTTACTTGTGTCCAATCCATTTTGTACAATTTACAAATAAAATATGTTTAAACTAACTACGTGTTTAAAAAACAAGTTGCAACTTGGCGTACGATAAATTATATTTGCTATAATAACTCCTTTTAGGATAAGTATTTCAAATGCTATTTCATAGCAAAACCAACTTGCATAATTGATCCTAACACAGTCAGGCAATTTTGTCTACTTCTTCTACAAGTATCTGGCTTCTTCTACAAATATCTTGATTTTAGTACCAGTAGTACAAAAAATAATGTATGGATGGATTAGGTTTGCTCTAACGCCATCATTTGTCATTTAAGTGTACGAAATAAACTACATGTTTGGGGAAGAGCTCACCCTGTCAGACAGCTGGCTAACAACCCCATGCAGTATTAACAATTGCAGTTTTTCGTTAGTAGATATTACATGTTTCACTCTACAATGGAGGTATCGCCTAGTACTCAGTACCCCTTTGAGAATTAACCCTTGGGTAATGGATATAAAGTGAGGAGGCGGTGGCATAGCTTGTGTCTGAATGATGTGGAAGCAGTCTTGTTCCAAAGGACAGAGGAAAAATAACTCTTTCGAGATTTAATAATTTGGATATTACCTGAAGTCAATTAAAGGTCATAACTGTATAATTATACTGAACTAAACAAAAACAAGAACAAAGGGACTGTGTGTTTGGCACCCCCAACGGTCCAATTTTGTATTTTTGCCTCTCTACTAATGAAGATGACGCCGTTGACAACAGAGCAACTCTGTATTTTGACTTCTCTAATAATGGAGATGACGCCGTTGGCAATAGTCTAACTCCGTATTTTTCTATGTTTCTGTCTTCTACAGCGGTCGATACTTTTTATATAAGATCTTCAGAATGGTCACTGCTTTTGTCTTTTTGTTCTGCCTTTACTTCTGTAGGATCTCCTGGTTTGGTTTTCAAGAGTCCAAGTCGCCTAAGAGATCCCCCGAATTCTGCATTGTAGCCATGAATATGCACGTTCATCAGATGATCGAACTCTTCAATATAATTAGTGTATACCGGATCTTCATGTAACAGAGCATTGGATGTTTTGTCTATATTTGTCCATAATTTTCGTTTGCTGTTTTTCTGTTCTTTGTTGGCAAAAGTCCAAGCCGACCTCAAGATGCTTCGAATTCAGCACCGGAGCTATGTGACCATTCAGGAGATTATTGAACTCTTCCATGTATTTTGTGTACGCACTACTTTGTACGAGTTAGGTTTCGTTTTTTTTCCTTGTGAGCATCGGTCCTGTCGTCTCCGATTTTCTTCTAGATTTTCCGCCATTTCTTTACAATGCAAATGCATCTTGTCTGACATTTTTTTCAGAATTTTATCGAATCAACTTTGATAAAGTGGTACGCTTAAGGACAGCAGCCTAAAGCCCGCAATGTTACCGTAGCCAATGGATGACGTTACGCACATTATTGCGTCACAATTAAATTAATTGTACAATCAGTTCTTTATCTGCTATTTCCGTGTTCTGTCAGAAAGGGACATCGGAGGTAAGTGTATGAATGTGGACCAAAAATCAGCTAAACTGACCCTAGAAGGAAACTGCAAGAGACGTCCTTATCGGACAGTGGCAATTCACATGTATTTTTATTAGCAGAAAACTTTTGCTCGTAAATTACTTTTAATTGTTTTTAAGAACATGTCTGCTTACGTGGTTCTCTACGTTATATTTAGTATTTTGGGAATAAATATACGAAATGATAGGATACCAGCCGAATTTATGTGTTTGTCCAGGTGACTGATTTATTAAATATTTTTGTCAGCTAAAGGAAATAAAAATTATAGCATTAATGGCTGATCTGTATTTTTTATGAGTTTTGTAGCATCAGATCAGTAAGAGCTGACAGTCTTGTAAAGAATATGATTACATTTGTAAACAAGATTTCACGATATATCAACTGCTTTCTTTTCTGTATCGACTAGTCAAATAAAGAAAGTACATATTTATTTTATTTTACAAATTACCTATTATTTTTTTAAATACATTCACATCTCAACTAAATTAAAAATAGACAAACGTTTTAATTATTCATGCTTTCAGCCAGACAAACACTTCCGAGCATTCTAAAAAGAACAAAGGCAAAAGTAGCCTTAAAAGAATGAATATACTTTTAGTAAATGTATTGTCCTTTTTTATGGACGGAGCTACAAATAGGTCCCATTACTCGTAATCAGGGACAGTCTATACTAAGTTAGCATAGACTGTTCCTGCTCGTAATGGAGCAAAAACACACTTGAGATTTATACATATTTTTAGCTAGTTGACATTTCTACAATTTCTAATTAAATAATTTTAACACTTTTTCGTAATCATG
Organism: Limnoperna fortunei; assembly: GCA_944474755.1. Lineage (NCBI taxonomy): Eukaryota > Metazoa > Mollusca > Bivalvia > Mytilida > Modiolidae > Limnoperna > Limnoperna fortunei. Next base: position 23,888,618 of record OX104121.1, on the reverse strand, counting down.
GCATTGTTGACAAAATTAAAATTGTGGAGTGTAGAAGTGTATAATCGTATCGGTAAAAATTTGATCCCAGCTAATGCAATAAAGCCGGAAAAAACTTGATCCGGATGAATTCATACCAAATCGATTTAGAAATTACGCCCTTCCGGAATTCAAATTTTGACAACAATGCCATGATTACGAATAAAGTGTAAAACTTACGAATTAGGTGTTGTAGAATCACTTGAAAAGACATTAAAAAGTGTGTAGCAATTTAGGGAAACAGTTTCATAGAGTATTATATGCATAAAACCCCAGGGTGTGAATCACTCCCGGCTTGCTCCATTACGAGTAATGGGACCTCTTTGTAGCTCCGTCCATAAAAAAGGAGCTACATCATTGTAGCTAATGTATTGTATGAATGATGTTAAACGCCAAAACACGCAACTTTTCAGCTACATTATGGAGACCACTTTTCATTGGAGGATGACATCGAGTATCCAACAGGACAACTGGCAGTCTATAAATTAGGTTAACATTGAACGCGCAACCTCAATGTATACAGGCCGGTATGCTTAAGAAGTGACTAACTTTTCTTTATCCTTTTGACTAACTACTGCAACTACACGACCATCGAGTTCCCCAGTAGTATATTAATTAACAATTTTAAATATTGTTTAATGAATGATATTTATAATTTGTGATATTGTAAAAAAGGATAAGAAATACAAAACACCAAGAAACTTTAAAAAAAGAAAATCCACAAATCAAAGGCCAAGAAACCGGCAAACTTGAGAATCAATAAATACTTATATAAATGTTTTCTAAATATTTAGTAAAAATTCTTTTAAAAAACAATTACATAATTAAGCAATATCATACTTACGGTATGTGTCGATGAACAGCAAAGACAGTCTCTAAGAACGTCAGTGTCGACATTTTAAATCTGACCTTCGTTTCTCTCTGTTACATATCTAAAACATATGCATGTCAGACCTGTAAGTAGACATCTGCTAGTTACGTCGATTCTTTTCGTGAAAGCCGACAATGCAGTTACTCTCAGACAAATATTTCCTACGCTTAACTGCAGCAACATAAAGCTAAATGGATTACGTTTTCAATTTTATGATGTGTTTTGAAAAGCTTAGCTGTATTGTCACTTGGTTATTTTTGATGGTATGTGGAAAAAGCCGAATTCGTTCCGATTGATTGCTAACACCGTTGACCCTGACATATTTAAACTATAAAACAATACTGCATGAAATGTATATTTGTTTAATAAATAACGACTCCGGGAAGTAACCACATATCCCTACATTTGAAGGTTAGATTTCTTTAACCTTTATTTACTATAAACTTAAAACGTAAAGATTTGGACTAAGATCAAAAAATGATTATAGTGGCGTTGTCTTTACCACTTTGTGATTTCTGTTGGGGTGGGTTGATTGGCGGGGTTTGGTGACTGGTAGCAGAGTGAAGGTATTTGGGCATCTTCTTTTGCTCAAGTGTCTATACTGAGGTTGCTGTTTCTAGCCAAACTGTGGAAAGGATGTGCACGAATACGGATAACAAGTTTCCCAGTCGACGGTCGACGGTTGTGGGGTTTTTACTTGGTTCTCCGTATTCCTCTAATAAACACTGGTAAAATTGCTGAAAGTGACGTTAAAACTCGATGAAACAGACAATCATACAATATTTCCTTGGTTTTCAAATTATTAATATGTTTTGATTAAGAATTATCACGGGATTCCCAAAGTGGAGTGTAATGAGTGGATCAGACATCTGTAACGGCACTCCCTTCTGTCAACTTTTGAAGGTAAGACATGCTCTTTCTTTTTCACAGAGATCAAAAATACAACAAAGTTTCAGACAATAAATTTTGCTACGCCTGACGCGCGTTTCGTCTATTCAAGACTCATAAGAGGCGCTCTACCAAAAAGATTGAAAATGCCAAACACTATATGAATATGAAGAGCATATAACAATAAAACTAAATTAAACCAAATTATAAAATAAGATCAACCTATACATGGGGTAGAAAGAAACTTAGGGTTTTGACAATTTTGAAATTTACAGGGACAATTTCATAGCTTTTATGTGTTCTTCAACCCAAAAGTGTTAATGCGGGAGAATCACGCAACTTCTGTTGCTAGACGCCAAAGAACAGATTCTTTCTAATCGTTACTGACAAGACTCGTTGTCACACTGTAAAATATCGAATTTTTATCTGCTCCAAGCTTGTCCATTGAAAAAGATTTCGTTTAATGATACCTGTCAGATCTAATTAATTTCCAATCATAATTTGTTAATTTTCTTCTATTTCATACATCATTTTTAGTTCTAATCGATCATATGTTGTCGATTTCAGGAAATGTTTTGTTCATTTTATTCAATATCAAATGTTCTCATAACAGGTCTGTGAATAAAAATGGAAGCAATTATTTATTAAAAAATGACGAAAATTGCTTCTTTTTGATGATAAATTGCAAAAAACTGTGATAATAATTGCAGGATAATATTGAACAGATCAACGATAATTTCCGTCCCAATTAATGCATTATACATGAACTTTGATGTAAATATTACAATAATTTACATTGAAACGAATCAAATTTCATTAAGAAGCAATTTCATATGAAATGGTGCCATAATTAGTAGGTTATTCTTCAAGAGTACTTAAAATTCAAATGTACATTTGCATTAATGCAATAATTTCCTGAATCAAACATTATGGAAATAGAAAATAAAGGCTTTACAGATTTAATTACTTTCAGACATCAACATCAGATACAGAGGAATTAAGGGGACCCAGATCTGTCAAAATCGAAAATAGAAAAAGATCGTTCTAGTTTGTCTAACTTCGAGGATTCATTACTAGTCAAGAGAAGCTAAAAGTAGTTATGCCTTTAATACACGTGCTAACATGTGTGAGTAATCTACAAGTGGTTAACATGAATGAGTGTTCTACACGTGGCTAACACGACTGAGTGTTCTACACGTGGCAAACGTGAGTGTTTTACACGTGGCTAACACGAGTGAGTGTTCTACACGGGCTAACACCAGTGAGTGATCTACACGTTGATGACATGAATGAATGATGAACATGTGGCTAACACGAGTGAGTGATCTACACGTGGTTAACACGAGTGAGTGATCTACAAGTGGTTGACACGAGTGAGTGATCTACACGTTGATAACATGAATGAATGATCTATAGATGGCTTACATGAGTTAGTGATCTACACGTGGCTTACAAGAATCGGGGATATACACGTGGCTAACATGAATGAGTGATCAACACGTACGTCGAACATGAATGAGAGATGTACACGTGGCTAAAATGTGTTCGTGATCTGCACGTGGCTTACATAAATGATTGAGATACACGTGGCTTATATGAGTATGTGATCTACACCAGGAAAACAAGAGTAAGTGATCTATACGTGGATAACACGAGTGAGTGATCTACACGTGGCTTACATTAGTGAATGATCTACACAGGTGGCCAACCAGTTTCATTGCGATTTGCTGTAGTACTCATGTTTAGGATCCAATCCTCGTGATAATGTTGTGATTGTTACTACAGATACCTTAAAGAGGTTAGCAACGTTAGCATAGGGCTTGGGCCCATACCCGACCAACGGATTGTTCACGTTAACCATCACGTAGTCTGGACATCACATTCACCGACAAAAGGAACTTTTGTAAAATGACAATTGTTTTCAATTGTTTACAGCAGAATTATTTATCGTGATCACATGTAAATTTCAAATCAGTTGTTATAAGAATGAACCCTAATTTTTGTGATTGTTCGAAAGGCGATGTGATGTCACGTGAATTATAACAATTTCTCTAAACACCTTGCTTAGTATATCATTTTAATGGTATAAAATAAATATTTGTAAAATAATTTAATTAAAAGTTGAAAATAAACATAATTACTGCCGAAATAAGGTAAGGATTTTGACAAAATAAAAACGCGTTTATATCGGGGAATACCTAAGTTGATTTATGACGTCATATTAAAATTGTTAACTGGTATAATTTTCATATTTTTAAAATGTCTAATAACAATTTCGAAGTAATTGATAACGATAACTTTATCACAGTAAATATTACTTCAATATTAATAACACCATGCGATATAAGACATTAATTTATGACAAGCGTAAATACTTTTTAACATGAAATTGGATAAATCCGGAAGAATCCGAAAGATAAGTGACATGCTAAGTCACTTGACGAATAACGAACGGCATCAAACCGTACAGATAAACCTTCGAGTGCAATTTCATTTCACGCGACGTGATTGAGTCGATTTTCTGCTTGTCAGAACAACGGCTCTAATTTGTTTAAGTTGCAACAAGAAAAACGTTTCATTTCCTAATTGACAGGCAGGCTTACTAACTGTGGAATTTAGTCTCACATATATAGGATTCTAAAATCCACTCTAAGCACGCTCGTGTTCCGATAGTAATATTTCATTTTCTGTTATTTAATTAGAATTAATCATTATCGCTACTTTTTGAATATGAAGTCTTGTTATTTCGCCCACTGGTTTTTTTTGTAATGGTATTTACATACGATTGATCATTAAATTAATTAAGCAAGATAAACAATTACCTATAAAGATATTTTAAATGCTCTCATGAAACGATAAGTTCCAACACAAACAGATGCAAAACATTAAATATAAAATATCTATGTCGTTTGTTTGAATGATGTTTAACGCCACTTTCAGTTATTTCTTGGCGTCATGTTTTTATTGGGGAAGCAAGAGTATCCTGAGAGACCCTCGGTAGGAAAGCTAGCCAATCCGTGTCAATTAACCTATGTCGTGCTGAAAATTCTGATGTACAAGCCCGTATGGTACACATGCCAAAATTTTTATTACTTTTGTAATGATTTACGGTAAATTGACTACATTCAGAAGATGACGGTGACACGTTACCACCGTGAACATATTTGGAATACCCTTGCAACGAGAGTTAAATGATCTTCGGGTAATCGACAAATGAAATGTACAGTAATTTCTTTGAGAAAAACAATTCTCCTAAGTTTGTATTGTACTATAGCACAGCTTAAAAATAGATGTTTCATGGCAACAACCTTCTATTGGTAACATTTGAACGTACCGGATGTTGATAGTGAACACAACACCTTAGAACGACCCAAACCTTTTTTGAGCTACCTTTGAACTAACCGTACTTGCAACACGCATTTGAAGTCGGAGCAAATAGTGTATGTTGCTTTATTAAGAATTAAACAACAGGGTGAAAGAAAGTTCTTGAATTTACAATATATTTAGTCGCAGTTTCGACAGTATTCCTCAACCCTTTTACAGTTCTGTAATGCAGAGTTTACTCCCCTTTTGACACTGTAATGCAGGGTCAACCCCCCCCCCCTTTTGATAGCTGTAAATTGCATTCAAATAAGTTTATCTAAGACTAAATAAGACAATAACTGTAATTTTCGCACATTGTTGCGACAGAGCAACGAAACCAAAAAATAAAATAACTAAATGGTTTAAAATAATGAATCACCTCCTACATATTGTTTAGAAACACAAGTATACAGTTAAGTTTTTACTGAAATCAAAAAGACTATTACAAAATGCTATGCCCACAATTTGCATACAGTTATTAATGTAACATTTAGCCCCATGTAAAGCGTTGACAAAAATGGAAGTATTTCTGGCCATGCACAGTATCTTTGATGCGCTGTCTCAACACTTTTGTGTTGAACAAATTCATCGATATTTCGTTTTGTAATTTTCTAACGAAAGATTTATGTGATTAAAATAATATCTTAGACCATGAAATAGTTATGAATTTTTGTAAGATCCCAAGACGTCCCAAATATACAATATAATTAATCTGTTGCTTGCGCTAATGGAATTGAAAAGCTGACACGTTGTGCGCAAACAGGTTTACTTGAACAAATCTAGCAGAAAATTAAAAGTTCTGTATCGTGATGTATCTTAATGGACATCAACCAAAAAGGAAATAGGATTTCTTCGTCCGTAATAGAAAAATGCCCATTCAGTACACGAACCATAGAAAATATCTGATTTTGATAACTAGATCATTAAAAAAACACATTATAACATTAGATAGAAAAATCAAATTTATTCTGGGAAAAGCATTCATAATTCCTTTGGGGTCAACAAAAAGATGTATTCGAGTGTTGTGGCAGTAGTCAAATTATTCGGCTAAAATAGATATTAAAGAGTCATAGCTGTAAAGGCAACATTGTGATTAATCATGGACTTAAAATGAAATACAATGTATCAACACGTTTTGCTTATCTCTGTGAATTGTGTCGTGTAAGAACAATTGCGTAAGCTTTGTAGGTTCAACGTTGTACTTTTATTTTAAATACTGTGGTATTTTACTTGTAATTTTACAAGTGTTTTTAATTACTCAATTTAACATTTTTACCAAAAACTTTCATTGGCAAGTTTAACTAAACGTGTAGTGGCGGCGAGTGTATGTGTGTTAATGGGTATAAGAAGTGCTTTGATTGTAGTCCTTATTTCAAAGTTGTTGTTTTTTAAAGTCATTATTTAAGCCTCTGTTGTGTTCAATGCGTAGATTTGCCACCCCGTCCTTAAACAGAAATATTGTAAACCAATTATTATTCGCGTAAGCAAACTTTCGCGGGTTTTACTCCATGGACTGATCAGCGGATACAAACTTTCATGAAATTAACATCATTGAAAATTAATATTCGCTGATCTACTGATCATTTTATAGAATAAGGGCACAAAATAGATATTTGAGTTTTAATTTCTTTGTCATTTGATAGTTGACTACTTTAATTCAATAATATGTTTGCCTCCGGATCATATTTATCAGTTTAAAAAACAATTCTAAAACTCCAAATCGGGACACTGATATACAGTGACGGAACCTGAAAAAAGCTGTATCAGACGTTTCAAACGAAGCCGAGACAACCTCTCAACGGATTCGGAGGAAAAATGAAGAACATATGCAAAAGAACCATTAGGCCACTTGCAAGAATGATTAATAGATCTTGACACTATCTGCCCTCAGCGGAAATAGCCATAGCTGTGATCTGATTACCACAGCCGACGCACCTCTGGAGTACGTTGTGGACAGCGCAGAAGCGTCCTATGAAGGAGATACCCATCTTTGCATCTGATGATGGAACAAGCAATAGAACTACTCTGTATTTTGTACATTGTAAAAACAACCAATAGAATTGTTGGTTTGTAATAGAACGAGTTGAAAAAATGAATAGCATGTTTGGGGGGTGAAAGTTATGTACATCAAAATAAAACATCTGACATAACAAATTTAAGAACATAATATATCCAACTACGATCAGCCGTTTTTATTAATAATTGATTATGAAAACATAATTGAGCCATCCTGCAACGATTGTAATACCCAAAGGGTGGAGAGATTATGGCTGTAATAGGCAAAAACACCATCATAGTGTTAGCTGTAACTCAACTTTTTAGGGGAGGCAACAGTAAAATTATGTCTACTTGTAAAACAACGTAACTAGTAACGTAATGTACACAACATAGTAATATAGTATACAGAACGTAACACAGTATATATCGTAATGAACAGAACTTAACATGGTGTACACAATACAGAACACGGCGTACATACATTAACATGTTGTACTGATACTGGAAAACACGTAACATGGTGTACAGATGGTAACGAAGTGCAGAGACAGTAACATTGAGTACAGAAAACAGTGACAGAAAGAAAATAACAGTCTACAAAATGTTCATTCTGTGGTAAAAGGGCAGTAATCCATGAATTAGAAATACATTTAACATATTATTAAACAATCGTAATTTGATACATTAATGTAATGTTTTGGATGAAATAATAAAATTAAACAACCAACCAACCAAACAAACCCCCCATCCCATTCAAAATTCAGTGGAGTTTCTTTATTTCGGCCACATTTTCATCCAAAATCCTATACAATATACTTAATTTGCCAGAAAATATATAATTGATTTGTTCCTTAGAAACGGGTATTAATGAAAGGCTCTGGCCAGCTTTTCTTACCTGTTTCGCGGCGAGTACAAATAATGACAAGATACGAACATGGGTTTTATCCTGCATCCATAAACAAATTGTTATACGATAAAAAAACATTAAACATTGCACTTCCATCCTAATTCTGAAATTTTCGGCTCGTTTTTAAGGGATAGCCTGACGTCACAAACAAATATCGTATTCGACTGCATGTAAGAACGGAATAAAAGTGAGTACACTCGTGCCAGGATACGCCGAGTAAAGCAAATGTTATGATTACAAAATAATGTCTTCTACAAGATTTGCTGTTAACCTGGTATTCTGCACTCTCCGGCACAGAGTACATAACTGTTCGCCACATATAACCTCTGCCACACGTCAACCTCCGTTTACTGTGAGACTACATTTGTCGTCTGCCCGTGACGTTTGTAAATGTGATGAACCAGTATATTAATATACTTAAATACTTAAATATAGTCCATTAAATACATACATTTATGTATATCCGGTTGGATCCCACATGTCAATTATAGATCAAACGCACCTCATAATGGAACAACCTAACACCCATCAGAGTGGACTCTCCCAGTAGTATATAAGTAGCTGCAATCTTGGTATCCGTCCGGGGCGCCTACTGAGGAACACGCGTATTATTATAAGACACTTTAGTAAACAAAGATAACTAATATATTCTACACCAAGGTAAGCCAAGAGCTCGTCTCGGGCGCCTACTTATTCTTATAAATGGTACAAAGACAAGCTTATGTATGTATATATGTATATATGTAAATAAAAAATAATAATAATAAAAAAATAAAGAAATTAGGCTCCGTACAAGGTAAAATAAATACCAGTAAGGACACCTTTACCTTAAAAGCGAATTATATTAAATGATAATGAATTTTTACCCAAAACTCAAATTATTAAATTCTATAATAGCCACATTATTAAACCCCCCAAAACCTTGTCCGTAAGGACCGTCCGACCAAGGGCATTAAGTTGTCGGTGTAGGACGTAAAAAACTCCCCAAGTCAGTCGGTATCCGTCCGACCAAGGGCATTAAGTTGTCGGCGTAGGACGTAAAAAACTCCCCAAGTCAAGGTAACTTTGTCATTTGTATTGTGGCCATTGTCTGTTACAGGCAGAAAGGAAAGATTGGTACGTGAATATTGTCAGGGATTGTAACTCCTGAATAATGCTTATACTAATACCCCGTGACATAAATATATACACTTAGTGTTGTATTTCCTGCATAAGGTATACACTATATATTCGATAACAATAGTTGGTTAGCCACATATTATCGGGAACACCATTGATATTAAAGGGTGAGAGGGTGTTCAATAGAAGTGATTATAGTGCAGTACATGTAGAGTTGTACGCCACTTGAGTGCCATTTTGATAGAAGGTTGTCTGCCTCAAATGGTCTGCCATTGAGATTTTGTAAGTGGCGTCCCAAATACAGTTGTTGGTCATAAAGCAATTTCTCTCAGATCCTGGGTAACCAGGTACGAATTAATACACGCAAACGACCGTCACGCGACATAAACAAAGAATGATGTTTGTAAAAAAAAAAGAATAAACGAAATTTTATTTACTTTTATATAATCTATTGACAGTTCTATTCTACAGTTTTACATTAAAATTTACTGTGTTTATACAGGAAGCTTATTGGCCACGAGAGATATCTCTCTCGAGCGTCAACCCAGGTGTAGCAGAGATAACTGTGGTTGATGTAGGCTACCTTGAATCATTGTCGTGGAGATTGGGTTTCCTGGTGCACTTTTTTTTATTCACGCAAGCTTCACTTTCAAATATAACAGAAGGACGCTTAGGCTAAAGAGGATATCATCGTCTGGGTACCAGAATATCTTTGCTGTGGGAAACATTTTCATCTGTAGATTGTGAAGTGATGACCCCATCCATCCGTCTGTTAGTCCATCCATCCATCTATCCACATCCATCCATGTTTTATACTGCAGATTTGTTAAACTGAACTACAATTATAGACAATATTGTGGTCAGTGCTTCCTGATAATACATTTATGACCGAACTCTAAATAAACCGGATACCCATTTCAAGCTAATATTTGAATAATTCCAGTGTTCCTTTTATTTCAACCCCACTATCTTTATTAAAGTTCAAGAGAACTACATCTGTGAACATATGACATAGTTCTCATACAAGATAAACCGTCAATTTTCCTTTGGGTTTACACCAGACAACATGTATTCACTTTTACTTCTCGGAGTTTTATCTCTTTTACAAGGTAAAAATTATTTTCATTTAGTATTTTTCTCTCGATAAAGAGACCAATACAATAATTTATTTAAAAATATATTGTTGGTGGCATGTACAGTGTATACTTGTTTTCTTCTTTTATGACAGTTCTGTGAATACGTAAAACACTAACTTCATAAACAGTATTAATGCTGTATTGCACCTTGAACAACCTCTGCATTAACACACATGATATTACTTTCACATAGTATACATTCAAAATGATATTTGAGGATTAACTACAAAAAAAATTTTCTCCATCGAGGGATAACAAAATTTCCGTTTTGCACATTGTATAATCCGCGTAGCTGATTATATTAAAAGTGCACAACGGAAATTTTGTTATCCCTCGATGGAGAAAATATTTTTTTATAGTTAATACTTATAAATAAATTAAAACAATAGTATAAACTCAACAATTTTATTTTTCTAACTGGACATTTTTGAAAAAAGTGATCAACACAAAAACTGTTAGTTTACCGTGGAGTAATATATGACGTCAAATGGCGCGTGTCTCCATGACGATCAAATTTGTTTTCTATCCTCTGATAGAAAATATTTTCCAGCCAATCAAAAGTCAGTATTCTCGCAAAACTTATTTATACCTAGATATTGAACGTTTTACAATAAAGCTTTAAAATACGAGAAGCACATTCTTCCAAGTCATCCGTTCTGTGTTCACGTTTGTTCCATATAACGGGAGAGTGGACTCGTATTCCCCGACTTTGGAAAATGATTGCAGCAATTTTTAACCGGGATTTTTATCGTCGCAATTTCTGCAATAATTTCTGAAAATTGTTATTATCTTTCAAAATCCGTTAAAATAACATCAATATGTTTATCAAGTTATAGCCAAAAATAAACTTATCGGTGTTATTTTAACGTATTCTGAAAATTGTTATTATCTTTAGAATCAGCTAAATTTATCAGTTCTAAGTTAGAGCCAAAAAATATACCAAGAACCTCTCCGGTTTTACACTCTTCCTTAAATAAGGGACTCCCGATTAAGCGTCGCCACGACCTCTAGCGTCTGTTAGGTCTGGTATTTTGTCTGCTTCTTTTTCTCTTTTAACGTCTGTTATTAAAATGTTATGTCTGTTTTTAGTTTATGGTCTGTTCGTTTTTTGTCCAAATGGTAGTCTGTTTTTAAAATTAGTAAAATTTGTGTCTGTGTTTAATTTTGTAAATATTTGCTCGAATGGCTGCCTATACGAGTTGCTTAGATATTATAAGTCGAATCGATGGCGTCTTATTAATGGATTCAGAGTACGAGTCTGACTTAAAACAAAAAATATGCTCCACGACAAGGTTCATTGACAAGGATTGACATTTTTCCGCGAGTGCTGTAGCTTCTCTAGCAATAAATATTTATGTGAATTGATATACTAGACATCTGCTAGCAGTCATGCAAAATAATTTAAACATAAAACGGAAAACGATACTTTGCTGATATTCACATTTGATCATGTGAAAATTCATTAATTTAAAGCGTTTTTATGGCTCGCAGATGAACCCGTAAATAAATAAATAAATAAATAAATAAATAAATAAATAAATAAATAAATAAATAAATAAATAAATAAATAAATAAATAAATAAATTTTATCTTTAACCCTGCTCCTAGATAGCATTGGTTGTCCGGCATGTTGCGGACCTCCACCATGTTGTAGCACATGCGGACTTGACCTGTTGTCACTACTGAAACCATTGCGTAAGTTGAAAGTACGACTTGACGCTTAGTAAATGTGGTATTAAGGATTTTACATGCAGACTAAGTAATTATTATTGTTTAATGCGCATGTTTTAGACTATCATTTATTTACATACAATAAGTATATCAAGTTCTCGAGTCTGTATGTAAACACAATAAGAAATAAATAACCAAACAAAAACCTAACCAAAGGAAAGTAGATGGAATGACGCAGTCGGAATTCAAATTCAAAATCAAATGCACTAAATGCTAAACAAAAATATGAATGTAGTACAACATATTTGTCGATTTTAAATCAGAAAAATGCATACAACTTGCAACTCCTACGTTAACAACCCGCTCATCTCCCTTTAAATGTACGTTCATTTCATGCAAACGTCAGGATTAACAATGTACACCAAGTCTGTTTTACATAAATCGTACTAAACAAATTTGAAAGAAAGCATCTATAAGTTTTTATTTTTATTTTTCAGTTGGAACTCCAGTAGAAGGCAATGTAGTTCCAGAAAAGAGACAATCAGTATCAGACCTCTTCCCAGACTTGTTCCCAGACAACACTGGGCTGGATCATCTCGGCCATCTTGGAGGTATCCAAAATGTCTTTCTTTTTTTATTCACGATATACGTGTATATTTTTGCCTCTGCAGTGCTGCTTATTCATGCTATAAGTTGCTCAAATATAACAAAAAATATAAAGACATTTAGACAGTTTTAGAATATAAGACTTATTTTTATTAAAAGAATAAAAGTCATATCGTTTCATTACACCAACAACTGTTCTCATGGTGGTTAAAAAACAATAATAATAATAAAACCACTGGACAGACACGAAACATCTCTGAGAAGCAAAGATATGTTGCTTTAGTTTTTGATAGGTGTTCTGACTGAGGAGCGTTTTTTGAAAGCGCATGCTTGTTTATTTCTATTTTCAGGTTTATTTGGACATTTAACGACTGCTGAGCCACAATCACCCGAGAAAGAAGAAACTTATCAAGGCGACCAGGATCCATTGGGACTTCATCATGTTCTTCCAGATCCAGATATAGGACATCTTGGAGGGTTACTACCTGATCCAGATCTGGGACATCTCGGAGGCCTACTACCAGATACAGAGCTGGCAAAACCTTATTGGGAGTTAATAGGAAAAAAGAAATAAATGACTTGTATACTAAAACTTCAGAAATGTAAAACCTTTCGCTTAAACTCAATAGTAACAACAATAATTTTTAAGACTAATTTTTCAAACCATTACACTATAAAGGGTATGGTTTGGGTCCATTTAGCTAGTTCAACCCGACAGACACGCCCAATTTTACATGACTGTTTCGTCCAGTAGTTTATGATTTTGTATTAGTACTTGAGGTTGTTTGTTTGGTTTTTGTTTTATATTTATTATTTGTTACAGGTTATGTGGCAAGATTATACAAATCAGTTTTTAGTTTTGTTTAATTCGTGCTCTGACTTTATCACCGTTAAAATCGGTAAGTCTAAAAAAGGAAAAGTTCTGATACCATCAGCCTCCGCCTATTATAATAATTAGATCGGCCCATTAGCGTTGTAACTGTACAGCGATCGTTTATTCTCGCATTTGAATGAATGAATAAATAATGTGTTTGTAGAAGCAGACATGACATGCTATTGCAATACACAAAATATATACAATATGACAAAAATGACAAGTAGCAGAGAACAACATAATTTTTAAAATTAATCAATAATAACACATCCAGATTTCCATGCATTTTTCAAAAATTACATAAATTCATAAACTGCAATTGTTCTGAGATCAAATGTGAAAGTCTTTCCCCTACCATCCAAAGTAAGAAAATAGATGTAATTTTGTGTACTTTTGTGTCTGTTGCCAAGCACAAAATGTCACTTTCAGTCATTAGAATTAGTTATTGAGTAAAGAAAGTTGTTCGAGTTAAAAAGTGTATGGTTGTTAATAATTTTTATGCCCTTCGCTATGGACAAAATACCACTTCTGGTTACGAAATGACATATTTCAGAAAAGTACTTCATACTGATTCTAAAAATATATGGTTGCTAAAGACTTTTTACAACGATTACCTTGTTGGTTTGGTATGGCCTTGACCTATATGACATTTGACTTTGAGCTCAAATTCAAGCTCTTTTCTTACTGATCACTTTAAGCCTATATATTTACTATATTATCTCTAACCGTTGTCAATTTATGAGCAAAAATGAAAGATTAACCGAAGTGAGTCAAGGGCTGTAACTCGAAACGGTTCATCGCACAGTTTTGGACCAAATGTACAAAATGAAGGTCTCTATAAGAGGAGTATTTCCTCCTTATTGTCTACTTCGATCTTAGATGCTTTTTCAGATATAGTACTAACAAGACCAATGATGACCTTTGACCTTGACTCTTGAACTTTGACCTTTTTAAATGTAATTTATGTCACTTAGGATCAATGGTGGTGGTCCCAAGTTTCTAGCACGTACGGTTTTCTATTTAAAAAACGAGTTGTGACACTTTTTGGGTCAAAAACGCGTAAGCAGGAAGTCGATTAAGAAAAATTGCGTGTTAAATCATGGCTATAGGTCAGCTGACATTGTGTGCCCTTTATATTTTGAGAATCGGTTACGGTTTTGGAGTTTATCTGCTATCAAGGGTTTACTTGTTTGGACAGATAACCCTATTACTAAAACTAAATCGGTTTAAAAGCGTAAGCCATGTTATCTCTGGATATAACTAATTAATGGTACATAGTATCACAATGATACGTGGAGGGTATTTTTGGCAAATCTCCGCGGAAGAAAAGAAAATAGAAAAAGGTCTTTCTATCAAATGAGAAAGACTTCAATTATCAGTGATCTAGAGGTAGTCAACAACAATACAACAAAAGCTATTTTCTGATTGTTATGTATCCTTGGTATAGTAACACAAAATGGAATTCATTCTCAATACATCGTACACTACAACATGTATATGGACATAGTTTTCTTAGGAATATTAGAAAACACGACCAACTTCAACATTAAGTTTCAAAGTACCAAGATTCAAGATTTTATTTAATCTAATATAGATTTTAATTAAATGATTAATAAAGTTTCAATTACCAGTTATATGCCTTTCATACAATAACTGATACAAGAATGATCAAAAATTGGTTTGCTTAGCAGTCTTATCCAAAAATAAGTCATAGTTAACTTTATTCGAATTTTTAATGGATAGCTACCCGCTCACCATAAACCATATAATTTCATGTTGATGTACGTAAACCAAGTACTTTTAAAAAGAAAGCCCAATATTATCTTTTCAATAATATTAAACTTTTCATGGCCGCACACCTCACTTAAATACAATAATGTAGGCGTGATGTAAGAATAGAATAACTTCAGTTGTTGGTCAAGTGCAATAGCGATGTTTCTGATTTTCCGATATGAATGCAAATAATGCTTTCTGAACATGTTCACTTTTATAACACAGTATATTTCACGTTGGAATTGAAAGCAATACCAAGATATGACACATTATCTACAATTTCAATAACTGAATCATACATTTTAAAATCAATAATATTTTTCTGTTTCCGTTGAGCAAAACTGTTGAAGTAGCGGGTTAGGAGACGTGGCACACAGGACAGTATCAGTATCTACGAATCAGATTGAATAGATCTTAAGTCTATTAAAGTTCACTGCATCATCATTATTGGTAGCAGCAAATTAATCGACTATGTCATTAATGAAAAACAGGAACAATGAAGGAAATATTGGATCCCTCGTTTAATTCTTGCGAAGTTTTCATAAGCATCAGATAAAAGTTCACAAGATCTTATGCGGAGACGTACATGTACGGAAGTATAAAAAGATTCAATAATTTCTTGCTGACACCCATTTTAAAGAAATTTATTGATCATAGTTTCCTGTTTATGTTGTAAAATGCTTTAACAAAGTCAATGGAAGTGCCATATAACTTCATTTTTGTTGTAGAGTATGAACACCAATGCATTGGAAAACAAATATAACATTAGTAGTTGAATGACCATGACGAAATTTAAATATATTATATATATTTATCTTCACATGATCACAAATAGTAAATTAATAGTCAGTATAAACGTGAACAGTTTAGATGAAACCCTAATTAAAATTATAGGCGATAATTATTTGGGTCATTTAGATCTCCACTTTTGGGATCAGCAATCACAAAACTATCTGCCAAGGAATCGGAAACAAAAATATATGTGAACAATTTCTACAGAATACACATCAAATTTATTTTGCAAAAACACTTCCTAAATCCTAAATCCTAATTTCAAAGTTGATTTCAATTAAATTGTTTTACGTTTTAAATTTCTGTTGTATTCAATATGTTACTGAGAATGACCTTTTACCGACCTCGGAGATTTGATAGTCTACTAATCTGAGATTTTCGTGTCCGGATTATTTCTGTCAGCTTGAAATTTTTTTCTAAAACCACAGTTTCACAGTCCGTACACTATGTTATTATTAGTACTCTATGTTATTATCTGTAAACCATGTTGCTTCTTGTACAGTACGCTACGGCTTAAAAGCATATTACTCTCTGTAAAGACGTAATGTTTGTACTATCGGCAACAATATAGTGTGACCTTTCTATACACTATGCTACTGTGTTATGTAAAACGTGATATATAAACTATGTTACTCGGTGGCCGATTGGTCAAGGTAGTTCGTCTACTATTGATCACGTGGTCTGTCAACACTGAGATTGCGGGTTCGATTCTCATTGCAGGCAGGGTGTAATCAACTCCAATTTTAATTGACAAGGATTGCCAGTTTTCCTACCGCAGGTCGGGGGTTCTCTCCGGGTACTCCGGCTTCATCCCCCAATAAAAACTGGACGCCATGAAATAGCTGAAAAATTGCTGAAAGTGGCGTTAAAACGCCATTCAAACAAAAAATTCAAGTAACATTTAACAAAATATTGCGATATCTGACATTGTTGTTTTCTGTACTCTATGTGACACAATTACATAAAATTACTGTGTAAATAAACCAGACAACCAATCACAATAAATCTACTTAGCTAACACTAGGCGGGGTTTGCATAACAATTCTAACGATATTTTCGATCTATGATAAAAGGGCAGTAATCCATAATTTAGAAATAAATTTTAAACAATATTACACCGGGGGATTTCGATACTTTGTTGAATTCAGTGAAATTAAATAAAATGAATTCCGTCACAATTGACCATTAATTAGAATTTTTTTATTTCGGCCATATTACCTTCCCCCAAAAGGATAGGATGTCTGTTATTAGTTTTGCTGTCGAATAAAGGTTACTTTTTCGTCAGTGAGATTTCAAGTTAAAATACTAAAAGTGTTACAACTGTCCATGGTAGGTAATGTGTATTATAATTTCCAAGGTCTTTACGCTAATAAAGATCACAAGGAACCAATGCAAAATTCACTATACTTCAAACTATAAAACACTTTTATAATGGCAGCCAAATTTAATTCCTAATGTTTCATACACGTGGGTTTATAATGTTAGCCGAATTGTTATATTGTTCTTGTCATGAACAAATCTGATAAAAATCAATCAATCGATCTATCTATCGGTCCATCAATCCATCCATACATCCATTCATCATCCATCTATCCATCCATCCATCCATCTTTGTGCAGATTCAAAAAAAAAAAAAAAAAAAAAAACAACAACAAAACAAAACAAAACAAAACACAAACTACAGTATTAGACAAGATCGTGTTCTTTGCTTCTTGATAATACATGTGTAAGTAATCCATAAACGTATCGGACACCTTCCTGGATACTATTTTGAGAATTCAAATGTTACGTAATTTCAACCTCGCTATCTTAACTAAAGTTCAAGAAAACTAAAGTTTGGACCATGTGACAAAGTTCTCTGTATAAAATAAAGCGTTACAATTGGTTTGAGTTTATACCTGGCAACACGTGTATGCGCTTTAACTTCTAGAATTTCTTTCTCTATTACAAGGTAAAATGCATTTTTTTATATTTCTTGTGATCAAGTGACCACGACATAAACCTATGTATTGAACGTAACGAAATACAGCTTTAAAATAATATGAAGCATCTTTATGTATGAATAAGATTTTAATCGTTTTAAATTCTATAAAGTAACGAAGGAATAACTGAATAAATAAAACATTAATTGCCGTCTCACTCGGTCATCGTTAAGTTTTAGCTGACAAATAATAGATGGCGTCTCAATATTGGGGTTTGTGTACGATGATGACTTGTGCCAAGAAATGCTCCACGAATAGCTAAATTGACAAGAATATTTTTTATCGTGTGCTGTAGGTTACAATAAACCAATAATTTGTTTACATAACACCAGGAAATTTTTTATGCTAAGATAGTATACAGAAGAAAATACAACGATGCATCTGATTGGATGTTTGGGTTTTAAAAGTAGCAAACAATAAAATATATACATTATTGGTTGAAAATTTTCCATACTTTGGGAAATATTTATAAGAGCATGGAAAATTGAGTATTTGTCGCTCTGCATTCGTAAGACTTCGAAGACTGTCAGAATGTGGTAACGCCTCTACCCATTTGAGGTACTGGATTAGGCCAACGTTACATCGGAGCATCCCAGCTGCTAGTAGGACATATGCTGTCGAGTTCTGATACCAGACATCCCGAAGGCTGGGCTTCGACAAAACCACCATTGTGGAATCCATGGATTACTAACACCTAAGAACCGTCCGACCGTGGATATTAAGTTATCAGTGTAGGACGTTAATAACCCCAAGAAGAGTAATTTGTTTAGAAAGGAAAAGGTTAGACATATTGTTTGTTCCATTCAGTGCTGTTTTTTTTAATCCAAAATTTTCCTTCAATTTTAACACACGGCATACATTTTTTATTTGTTAATAATGAATTTTAACATTTCAACTTGCACTTAAGCAACTGTTTTCGGGGAGTTAAATGTAGAGGATTTGAGTACATGAAATCTTAATTGCAAGTACCCCATATAGAAAATGCATTGCAAATAGTTGGTTTATTGTAATCTATGAAGAGATTCGATTTTTTTCATATACTTGATTTTTTAATCCATTTTTAATTTAAAAGCTTGTATTTGTCACAGAATGACAAGTTATGCATAGATTGTTATTTATAACTCGTTAAAAGATATAGTCAATTTCTATAAGAACACAATTTTCAAAAGGAAATCTATAGTGGGCTACTAATAAGACGAATTCGTTAGGTATGTTAAGAAATGATTGCTTTTTAGCATGTAAATTGTATTACACATTTAAATCCAGCGTTTGATTTTGTTTGTTTGAATGGTGTTTTAACGCCACTTTCAGCAATTTTTCAGCCATTTCATGGCGTCCAGTTTTTATTGGGGGAGGAAGCCGGAGTACCCGGAGAAAACCCCCGACCTGAGGTAGGAAAACTGGCAATCCTTGTCAATTAAGATTGGAGTCGAGTACACCCTGCCTGCAGTGAGAATCGAACCCGCAATCTCAGTGTTGACAGACCACGTGATCAATAGTAGACGAACTACCTTGACCACTCGGCCACCGAGGCCCCTCCAGCGTTTTGTAGCCTAAAACAATTACTTTATGCCACGATTAAGTTTATTAGCAGACCTTCGGAGTTTTTACTAATTTTCAGTGTATTGAAATTTTCTCTTTGTTAAACATTTCTGTATCTTGTAAATACGAGTTACATCGCCTTTCTAAAATTTTAATATATTTATCTTCATCACGACTATTTCTGACCAAAAACCATAATGAAATAAGTCCGACCAAGTAGTATACAAGTTTGTATGAAAGCTTATTCGGGTCATTTATGAGGGTAAAAAAAATATAAATCGTGGCCACGAATTAGTTAATCGTGGCCACGAATTAGTTAATCGTGTCCACGAATTAGTCAATCGTGGCCACGAATTAGTAATAATAATAATAATAATAATAATAATAATAATTTATTTTATTATAGTGTCACACATCAAATATATACAGCATATATAAAATCACAATATTCATAATCATAATGATAAAAATAAAATGATGTCCGGCCAAAATTGACCTACGAGACACTTAAAACTTGCATTAATCATATACACTATACATAGAACAACAGAGCCTGAGACTCTGTTATATATATATTAATTAAAAAAGCATTAAAAAATAATACTAATCAAAGGTTATTAATAGGAAATTATAAATCATAGAGATAAATAAATAACTAAAATAAATTTTAGCTTGCTTTTACACTGAAAAGTATTAAATAATAATATAATAAAAAAATAATTAATAAATAAAAAAAGTTAAGTTATATCTGGTTTCCAGAGAAATAATAATAATAATAATAATAATAATAATAATAATAATAATAATAATAATAATAATAATAATAATAATAATAATAATAATAATAATAATATAATAATAATCCTTTAAATTTCTAACCGTAAATGTCGCAAAATCGATTAAAATTTGCAGCCTTCGTAGAAAATAGTAAATAAACATTTAAATAAAGAAGATGAACAATATTTTATACATTAATATATAAGATTATTTCAAGAAAAAAAAATAAATAAATAAAACTGTATTAACAATTACTGGTTGTTAAAAGTCCCTGACGTCTTCGTATCATTTTGTTTAACAAAAGACCAAGCTCAAATTGTAGCTCACTACAGCAGAGTAAAAACATAAATTTATCAAGACTTGAACAATTATCAAAGTCAAAGTTATCGTCAATAGTTTTGGCTTTATCAAAGACGAAAAATCTTAAATCGCTGTAGATGTCACAGTCAATTAAGAAGTGGACTTCGTCTTCAACTTTATTTGAGCAAAACGCACGGATTTAAAACGTAATGTTCTGGAATACGATCCTTTTTATAACATCTGTAAAGTCTTAATTTATTTCCATTTACATTTAAATTGTCATTCCATATTTTACTAAACCAAGCTTCTTCGTCAAATATTCCAATTTTTCTTTTAACTTCATTCATAAAACGTTTTCTACTCAAACCTGCATCTAACAATGTCAATAGCCAAAAGTTTATGTACTTTATAGTCCCAAGACCTTCTCCTACGTTTTGACCATATCTTGATCTTATATAAAATACGCTCTTCCTCGATAAAATATAACTTATAGTAGAAACGAATCACTTTTAGTCTCTGTTTTGATAAACATGAAAGCCATCCCAAATCTCCATGCACTGCTGTGTTGTTAGTGCGTTTTGGAACACCAAGAAATATTTTAGCTGCACGGTTCTGAACATTGTTTATTAGTCTCTGCTCAGTTAGTCCCCAAATAGACGAACCATATAATAATATAGGTTGCACAAGACATTCATATAGTTTTGTAAATACTTTGTAGTCCATGCCTCCACATGAATAAAATTTGGTTGTTAAACATCCAAGTGCTCGACTCGCAGATTTAGAAAGTTCACGGACTGCTTTATCCCAAGTCACAAATCCACTGAACCATATTCCCAAGTATTTGTACGAATCTACAGAACTGATATTAAAATCGCCACATTTAAAATTAAAAGTAGTGCAATCAATAGAGCTAGGTCTAAAATGAACAACATTTGATTTGGTACAATTAATATTAAGGCGCCATTTGTGACACCATTCATTAACACAATTTAACATACATTGTAAATTGGTTTCATTAGGAGCTAAAATAACAATATCATCAGCATATAACAGTATACTTAAGTTAATATTATCAATATCAATACCCTTATTCATAGCCTTAATTTGAACAGCTAGATCATTAATGAATAATGCAAACAGAGTAGGGGAAATCAAACAACCTTGTTTAACACCACAAGATACAGGAAATAAAGATGTAAAATGGCTATTTACTCTAACAGTACAAGCTGTATTATCATACATAGATTTAACTGCATTTAATATTTTGCCAATTATACCATATTTCTGTAACTTATACCACAAACAATCTCTATTAACATTGTCAAACGCCTTTTTTAAGTCAATGAAACATGAAAAGGTAGACAAACCTGAAAGCTTACGATCGTTAATAACAGAATAAAGGCTATAGATATGATCTAAACATCCGCGATTTCTTCGGAAACCACACTGCTCGTCTACTAGTAGATCAGAGCCCTCTAGCCAATCTCCAAAACGATGATTTAAGATATCACAATACACTTTACATGGCACTGAAAGTAGAGTTATCCCGCGATAAGTTAATGGAAGTCAAAAGTCTGTACTGTTTGGGTTAATAACTGGATTTATAATGCCCTGTTTCCATTGAGAGGGAGACACTCCATTTCCAAAACAGAAATCAATCATTTTATGTAACATACTTATGCAGACCTCATTCTTTAGAACTTCAGCAGGGATACAGTCAATGCCAGCCGCTTTCTTCAACTTTAAACGCATCACAGCTTTGAAAACTTCATCCCGATTTATAGGTATATTTAAGCTAGTAGTGTTCGGTATTCGATTGCTGTCAGTATTAACTCCTAATCTGTTAGCTAGCTTTATGTCCTCCAGATGGTGATCATCGTACTTGGTTTCTTCAGGGTTTTCATTGTACAAAGTTTTATAGTCTGATTCCCAAAGATCTAATACAGCTTTTCTGTCCGTCACTATCTCACCGTTTTCACCGGTTACTTCCATGGGTATCGAACACTGACGATCATTTGATATTCCAATTTTTCCTGTTTCAATAAACGCTTTTGTTTCGTGTTCTTCGCACATTTTAGCCATCGTTTTTCCTTTTCGTTAGAAATGTCCCACAAGCTTTGCAGAGTATCATTCCAGTATGGCTTAAAGAGCGATTTCGTACGCCTAGGCTCATTCGTTTTATTGACAAAAGTTAGTCCAGCAATGTCCATTTCATTCATGAGAAAGTCTACAAAAGCAGTGTAAGATTTGTTAATACTTTTATTTGCGGACAGCTCGTGTTCAATACGCCTGATCGTTTCTTCAATTCGAGATGTGCATGATTCATCGGCTAGAAAGTCAGCCTTAAGTTTGCTTGCTTTAAATCGCTTCTGGGTATATTCATTGTTAATAATGTCCTGTTCCTGTATAGACATGTCTGTGAAAGCTAATTTCCACTCGAGCAACGAATGATCTGGTCTTTTTTCCGGTACATCGATTTCCAAAATTACGAATCAAATCTGATACTAAATTCACTTTAAAGTCTATAACGGAAGGTAAACTTTTATGAGGAATCAACACGTAATCAACAACTGACCTGCCTTTCTTCGAAACGCAAGTAAAATTGTCATGGTTAGCAATGCGACCGTTTACAACACAAAAGTTGCTATCCACAAGAAAGTCTATTAGTAGATTTCCGTAGTAATTTTCCGTCGTATCGATAACATTACGCACAGTTCCTTCGTTTTGATACTGGTAAGTCTGATACAAGAGATCGGTGTAAAACGACCCAGGATCGCAATGTCTGGTTGAACCTTCCGGAGGCAAATATATGACGCATAAACAAAAGCAAGTGTCCGACGTTTTAGACTTCAGCCTAATCCACAGGATATCTTGCTTTGATCGGTCAATAATACTTATGTTGAAAGTATCGTACAAATTATCCTTAATAAGGAAACCGACACCTCCCGAACCACGTTTAGCATTGCGATGTATGTCCGAACGATTATTACCAATGAATCTATAACCAGGTATCTTTATCGAATATGTATTTTTCAGAAAAGTTTCACATAGTGCAATAATGTCATTACCACATAAAAGAATCTTTTTCCTAAACATATAATTTTCATTTTCACGGATTGACCACCCGTTTACGTTCCACGAACTTAGATGTAGAAATTCCTAGTTGTGGGGTCGATTGTTAGTTTTGTGTTGATTGGAAAGATTTGGTTTCCGACTATCTTGTATTTATCAATCTTGCCTATTTCTTTTAGAATCGTGCGTAAGTTGTTTTGTTGAGTTCGTACTTCCCTCGGTGTATCATTTTCTATATAAATCTTACCGAAAGAACGGCTTCCCTTTAACTTAGACTTCGCTTTCATAATTGATTTTTTATCATCTAAAGAGTTAAGTTTTGCTATGATGACCCCCGGTTTTGAGTTTCTGGCTTGTTTTCTCTCTACTTTTACCACTTTGACATTAGATAATTTAAGCCCATCTCGAATTAAAGTGTTTACTTTGTTAACTATATACATTGATTGTTATTTTCTTCATTTATACCACAAACAACACCTTTGATAACTATATTTAATTTTCTATGGTCATTTTGCGGTGGTTGTTTAACTGCTGTTGAATACGATTTTTCTACCTTTGTCACTTTTGCCTCAAGGGTATTTATTTTCTCTTGAAAGGTGGATAGTGTACCGTTAATCTCTTCTCTCGCTTGGTTGATTTCGTGTTTAACTTTCTTTTCTATGAGTACAGCTAAGTCTTTTGACATATTACCTTCTAAAATGTTTATACGTTCTGTCAATGTAACACACATTTCACTAATGCTTGTTTTTAAATTTGCCATCATTTCTTTTATTTCTGCGAGTTCAGAGTTACTTTTTTTTCAGAATGTAATAAATCGTGTTTGTTGGACTTAAGCTTCTTTACGTTTTCATTGCATGTTTCAGTTTCTAATCTACGTTTTTGGCCTGTTAATGTGCTTATTGTACAGTTACTTACAGGTTCACTATGTATTTCAACTTCAGTTGTAACAGTTCCAACTACCGTAGGCTCCATAACGGACTTTACATACGATCCTGCAGACTTCAAACTCAATGGATCAAATTCAAAAATGTCAAAATCTTGCATTTTATCCACAAACTAATCCACTTCTCTTCGCAACTTTATATTTCACAATAAATGTTACTATACCACAATTCTATAACACTTTATCAACTATATCTAGTAAAAAAAAGTCGATTTTTCTTCGGTAGAAAAAAAGTGCGCCTCTGTTTACGTTTTACAACCGGAAGTCAATCAATTAGTTAATCGTGGCCACGAATAAGTAAATCGTGGCCACGAATAAGTAAATCGTGGCAACGAATTAATATATCGTGGCCACGAATTTGTATATCGTGGCTACGAATTTGTAATCCGTGGTCACGAAATAGTTGATCGTGGCCACGAATTAATTTATCGTGGAAACGAATTAGTATATCGTGGCCACGATTAAGTAATCCGTGGCCACGATATAATAATTCGTGGCCACGAATTAGTAAATCGTGGCCACGAATTAGTGGTCACGAATTAGTAAATCGTGGACACGGATTACTAAATCGTGACCACGATTTACTAATTCGAGACCACGATTAACTAATTCGTGGCCACGAATTAATATATCGTGGCCACGAATTCTTATATCGTGGCCACGAATTCTTATATCGTGGCCATGAATTAGTATATTTACTAATTCGTGACAACTAATTCGTGGCCACGATATACTAATTCATGGCCACGATATATTAATTCGTGGCCACGATCATCTAATTCGTGGCCACGGATTACTAATTCGTGGCCACGGATTACTTATTCGCGGCCACGATTAACTAATTCGTGGCCACGATTATATTTTTTTACCCTCATAAATGACCCGAATAAGCTTTCATAAGTTTGTTATAGACTGTTTCAGAAATGTAGGTTTTCATAGATTCCACGAATTTTTGTTTTCGGTCATTAAATATTTATACAAGAAAAAATGTTAAAAAAGAAAATTATTCCAGAAGAGATCCGTGTACCAAATATACAAATAACAACCAAAAACATGAACGTTGAAAAGCGAAATTTTGATAGAGGGTAGCCTCCTTAAAATTTAAACAAACTAAAAACCAAACTAAAGACAACTTTATTTTATTTATTCTGTGAAACAAGTGGATGTTGTCCAAAGAATACATTTTTTTACTTATTCCGACTCTTTTAGTGCTTTCTATAGATTACACTGATACCAGTTATTTTATTACATAACAAAGGGAAATTTTAAATTTAGAGGATTTGCGCATATAAAAAAGTAATTGCAGGTACCCCCAATATGGAAATTGAATTGCAAATAATTGTGTTATTGTAATCTGTAGCCGCTGATGCAATTAAAGTAAACTTCATGATACACTAGAAAACTATCAGTCATTTAACATAATTTTAAAATCATACAAATCAAACAAATAATACCCTGCTAAAAATAGTCTGTAAAACACTCGTGAATTGTAAAGCGTTATTTAATATGGACAGATGAAGCTGTGACCAAGCAGAACATAATTATATTAAAAGGTGGGATAAATAAATAAATAAATAAATAAATAAATAAATAAATAAATAAATAAATAAATAAATAAATAAATAAATAAATAAATAAATAAATGACGGAAAAAATAATAAATAAATACTTGAATGAATTAATAATTGATAAATTAATTAATTGATTGAATAGATAAATAAATAAAGAATGAAGAAAGAAAGAAAGAAAGAAAGAAAGAAAGTAAGTAAGAAAGAAATACAGTATAGAATAACATTTTATTTTTAACTCTGCTCGTAGATAGCAATGGCTGCTATTGTTGCTCCACACAAAAACAGAAATTGGATGTTGCAATTGCACCGCACCTTACCTTTTGTCACTACTTAAACCTGTGGGTAAGTTGAAATTACGAATTGATGCGTAGTAAAGGTAACTATGTTTTTCTTGCGGACTGAAAATAAATTTTTCATATTGTATAAAAGTTTTTTGTGCTTTAAACTATATAATTTTTTTAATTGAATTTGCACGTTTAACTTTCCAAATGAATAACCACACGTCTTCCCTCTTAAAGGTGTGCCTCATTTTGTTCATGTAGCAAATTTTACCATAACGCAATAATTTAAAATGAAAACCAAAGATATGCTTACATTAATCTTATTAAACATTTTTGGTAGAAAACATACCAGTTCTAATTTATATTTTAGTTGAAACTCGGGTAGAAGGAAATGTAGTTTCAGAAAAAAGACGACAATCAATCTCGGACTTGTTTCCTGATTTGTTCCCAGACAACACTGGGCTAGATCATCTCATTCATCTTGGAGGTATTTAAGATATCTTTGACTTTGATGCACGGTGTGCATTTCATATATCAGCAACTATTGGTATGCAGTCATGCTCAAAGTTACTGAAATATAAATTGATTTATAGTTCAACAATTACTTTTAGATGGCAAAACAATAGACCCGCTAACATAAAGCACGTCGAAACACACTGGTCGGCTACCAACTTTTAGGTAAGACATTAAAAAAATCAAACGAACTAGCATGAAGTAGAATAGTTTAATTCGGGAAGAGGACGAGTTTACCAAAAAGAAACCCTAACCGATGTTATACGATGGGTAAATTGACAGGAAATTCGATTTTTCTCGCGAAATGTTTAGAGAGATAAGTAGGGGCCGAGAAAAATACAAATTGGTCTTAATCGTGTAATAAGCGTCTTTTTCGGTTATAGTACGCGGCCAGGTTTTAACATACCAAACATCAAGTAGTGGCCACTCAGTATCTGTCAACCAAGAACGCACTGTCTAGCTCCTTATAAATGAAAACGACGCGAAGTGTTAAATTTTAAACAATCAAACATGGACCGGATGGTTACAAATGCAAATTAACATGTATAGACTATATATATCTTTTTTCATTTTTCTGGATACCGGTTTGTTAATACACAGTGACGCTTGTCTATTCTCAGGTTTATTTGGACATTTAACGACAGCTAAGCCACATTCACTAGAGAAAGAAGAAACTTATCAAGGCAACCAGGATCCTTTTGGAACTTCATCATGTTCTGCCAGATCCGGATTTAGTTCTACCACACGTTGATCAAAATCTTGGTCATGGTAGAGGTGTACGGCCGGATCCAGATCTAGGACATCTCGGAGGCTTACTGCCCGACACAGAGCTGGCAAAACTTATTGGGAGGAAAGAAGAAATAAATGACTTTCGACGTAATATTTTCGATTAAACTCGAGAGTAACAGAAGAATGCATAAGCACTATTGTTTAGTTATTAAAATTTGAAACCATTACACTATAAAGGCAATCGGATCAAGTCAGTTATTTCTGCCTTTCCGGACCCTTGACGAAAATGGTCGAGAAATGTTCTGAAAAGGTATGGTTTGGGTCAAGTTAACTAGTTAAATGTTTCGTCAGTAGTTTATGATTTCAAATTAGTCCTTTAAGTTTGTTTGTCTTTTGTTATTTTTGTGATTTGTTATTGTTTTGGGAATGTGAGGCAATATTATACACGTTCTGTTTATTTCGCGTTCTGACATTGTCGCTGTTAAACTCGAAATGTCGAATGAATTAAGAGACCTCAAGTGATAATACCATTAGACTTATTTTAGGATTAAAGTAAGGCCCATCTCCTAGTAACTGTACATCGATCATTCATTTTCACAATTGAATAACCGACTTAATATTTCATTTGCAGAACATGCAAACACAATATGATAAAAATGACTGGTAGCAGAGAACAACACAGTTTTTTAATTGACCAATGATAAAAGATTAAGTTGTCCGTGAATTATTTAAGTAATTAATTGTCAGTGATTTAAAATGATTTAACATCATAACGTGAAAGAATGTATTGGTTATTCCACACATATAACTTTAACCAAAAGTAATATAGATTTGACATGAGTAGCCCATTACAATTACCAGTTAAATGCATTTCATACAATAATTGATACAAAATACTTTACAACTTTGATCGGTTGATTAGCAGTGTTATCCAACAATAAACCATTTTCAACTTAATTCGAATGTCTAATGGATATCTACCCGTTTTACCATCAAACTACATAATTTGGGGTTGAGTTCGTAAACGAAGTTTTTTAAACTAATTTCAAATGTATCTGTACAATAATTGTTAACTTTTCATAGCCCCATACTTCACTCAAATACAATAAATTTGGAGTGAATAAAGAATCCAATATCTTCATTTGAAGGTCTACTAGAATAGCGAAGTTTTCAATTTAACAATGCTGTCTTTGTTTGTCAGCTAATCTCTTCTTTACTACAGTATATTTACCGTTAAAATTAAAATCAATAGCATGATACATATCCACAATTTTAGTAACTGAGTCGGAACCTTATTGTGTTTGGCTGTTTGATTTTTTCACGTTTTTCAGTTTGTATCATAAACTGTCGAAAAGACATTTTGTATCAAGGATATATTTGACATTAAGCTTCTACAGTTAACTCTGGCACACCGAACTCTTTTCGCTATGGAGTTATTTCCTCTGCCACAAAAAGGTTTGTGTGCAGCAAAGCTTTGAAACCGTCAAAGCTATCACAAGGAAATTGGTCCTTATATGATGAGTGATAGATTGCAAGACTTTGTTACATATCGAGTAAAGGATTTTTTTACAGGTCCAGCTAGGAGTTTTCTCCCATTTTTTATTTCAAGTAAATTTTTTGCTATTGTAACTATTCAAACAGATGTGATAAAGATTTGAAGTTTTCACTGTTAGTCATATTATACCTTTACCTTGAAAAAGGCCACAAGGTCAAAGGTCAAGGTTACATTCTAATTTTTGACCTTGTGTTGTGTGTAGATCACCATAATCATAATAGATAAAAACTTAAATCTTTACATTTTGTAACATATTTCCTGGATTAATCGAATCTATTGTAAATAACAATATCTCATTAACTATAACAGATATGTTAGTCATCGTTGACCTTTGAACCTTGACAATGAACACATGTCAATGGTCAAAGTCACGCTCTAGATTGTGACATTGTCTTGTCATCGTTATTCATGTGAATCGTTAAAAGAATATTACTATGTTACATTTTACAATATATCGCGATAACTCACCTTGTTTTCTGTATGTTACACAATTACCTTGTGGACATAAAATTACCGTGTAAATAAACCAAGCAACCAATCTAATAATAAATCGACGACGTTTGTGAATATTATGTAAGCTGGTCACCAATAGCATTAGCTTACTCGAGGTAGGGTTTGCTTAACTAGTCTAACGATATTTTCAATCTTTGATAAAAGGGCAGTAATAAATAAATTTCAAACAATATTACACCAAGGGAAATTTACACATTTTAAAATTAACAAAAATGAATTTCGTCACAAATGACAATTGATTAGATTGCTCTATTTCGGTCAAATTACGTTCCCCCAAAAGGATAGGGTGTTTGCTATTAGTTTTGCTATCGAATAAAGGTAAATTTTTCGTCAGTTTTCAAGTTAAAATACGAAAAGTCTTACCGCTGTCCTGGCATGGACCAAAATCAAAATTCACTGTTCTTACCAACCTTCAAACACTTTTATAGTGGTAGTCATTTTAAGTCCCAATGGTTCATCATGCTTGCCAAATTGATGATTTGTTGTCAATATATTCTTGTCAGAAACACAGCTTATAAAATCATCCGCCATCCATCCGTCAATCAATGTATTGTACCTCAGATTTGAAACAAGACAACACAGACAATACAATGATAGTAAACAATCGTGTTCATGCTTCCAGATAATACATGTATAACTGATCCCACAAACATACTGGATCTCAGATCCTAATAATTATATTGAACATGTCAGTGGTACTTAATTCAAGTTTGCTATCAGTACTAAAGGTCAAGAGAACTAAAACTTGAAACATGTGAAATAGCTCTCATATTAAGATAAAGCCTCACTTCTGCTTTAGGTTTACATCAGACAACATGTATTCACTTTTACTTCTCGGATTTCTATCTCTTATACAAGGTAAAAGCATGTTTATTATTAAATTTGATTGTGATCTATTGACAAAACCAAAAACCCAGACAACTTAATTCAAAAGAGTTGCATGTGTATGGCTTTTTTCAAAATGAAACTTGACTTCAAACATTGGTTTCGTGTATACTCATTTTCGCATTTTAAAAGTGGTTTCTGCATTTGTTAAATACCACAAAAACTACCAAATCAAACGACGAATAATTGTGTATATTTATAAACAGTCTCTATGTTAACTTATAATATGCCATTCACCTCAACATTCAATTACGGTATCCGATCCATAATTGAAATTACCGTTTAATTTTATTTTTCCACTAAGAAATACAGCTTCATTAAATCAATGTATTGCTAATTAATAAAATAAATTGAATATATTGTTTTTCCTTTTACTTATTGTTAAGAGTTTCAAGTAAAAAAAAGTTACTAGAACAGTATTTCCGATGTTTGCCGAACATTACCGAGTTCTGCATTTAAAATCAATATACATCCGGCACATCATCTATGATCACGTGGTTAATTTTGGTCCGGATACCTTAAGCCTGGGGCTATTCTAACTAACGACAATTTTAAAGTCAACCTCACACTCATCTCCTATTCAATGGTTTTATTAAGAGTGTGCACATGTCATTCTAGAATGATATACTACAACACAATTATGTATAATGAAAATCAAGACTATTTTTACATAAATAGTAGTAAACAATATTGGCACAAAGCATCGATCAGTTTTAATTTATATTTCAGTTGGACCTCAGGTAGCAGGAAATGTACTTCCAGAAAAGAGGCAATTGGTATCGAACTTATTTTCAGACAACACTGGACTAGATAATCTAGGGCATCTTGGAGGTATTTAAAATGTTTACAAATTATGTTAGTAACTACGGCTCTGCATGGGCGTAGCTTAGAATTTAGATTATACTGGGGATGGGGTTTGTAGGCCGCAGAAACATTTTGACAAAGAAACATTTCATCAATTTCTGGTACACGAATTTGTTACTATTAAAGAAGTTAAAGGTTGTGTCTATGATAAATTTAAACTGCGTGAACCTTTTGTTTTGTTTTTATATTTTACAACCGCCTTGTTGCCTTAATGGAAGCTACGACGATGTCTGTAGTCTTGTTTGTTTAAGTACAAAAAGAGACAAAATATAGAAAATTCGACAGATTTATAATTAAACAGTTATTTTTTAAAGACAAAACAAAAGCCGTCCGACTTGAGAAAAGATATGGCCTGAGAATTTGATAAACGTCAGGTAGGGACAGAGAGCTTTTTGTAGTAGCTCTTTACCGTTCAAGGAACTGTCCAAACACGTCAGCAACTATAATCCACTGTAAGGTGTTCCGTATTAAAACGTGGTCAACACGCAGCTAGAGTCACTAGGTAGATTTGTGATGAAACTATCATGTACAGAATACATTTATATATCATCGTGAAGTGTTAACAAACACCGTATTTATCTTAAACAATCAAATTTCACTCGTATGTTTAAACCGTTTTTAGAATATGTAAAACCGTTATCTCCATGTCATTTTATTCAGTTTGTGAAAATTGGCTTTCTTTGGTCGTAATTTTGTATAATGACAGCGGAGAAATAATGTAATTTTACCTGATTAAAGACTAAAAATAAAAATAATTGAGTAAAATAAAAATGGTATGAATTATAACTACAAAATTCATTTATTTCTACAAAAGTAAAGAATTGTATGTTAATTTACGAGGAAAAAACTAAATCACCATAACTATGGTGGAAAATTCAAAAAAACTTAAATTTATACAATAAGAATGTACGCGCAATATAAAATCTTAGAAGCGCAATTTGCAGAAGTATCAATAATATTTCTGCACTTAAAACGAATTCCACCCATTAATTGTATGTCCCTCATCACTAACAAAAAAAGAATTATAAAATAACATAGTTTGGGTCTTTTGACGGCTTTTATGAAAAAAAACATTCTTGTCCATTATAGGTTTATTTGGGCATTTAACAACAGCCGAGCCACATTCACCCGAGAAAGCAGAAACCTATGAAGGTGACCAGGATCCCTCAGGACTTCATCATATTCTTCCAAATCCCGATTTAGTTGTACCACAAGTTGATCCAAATATGGGACATCTTCAAGTCAGTGGCTTACTACCTAATCCAGATCTGGGACATATTCAAATCAGTGGTGTTCAACCTAATCCAGATCTGGGACATCTTCAAGTTAATGGCTTACTACCTAATCAAGATCCGGGACATTTTCAAATTAGTGGTGTTCAACCTAATCCAGATCTGGGACATATTCAAGTTAATGGCTTACTACCTAATCCAGACCCGGGACATGTTGAAATTAGTGGCACTCCACTTAATCCAGATCAGGGATATATTAACGTTGGTGGCTTACTATTGAATCCATGTCTGGTACATCTTGAAGCTGGTTGCGTAATATTGAATCCAGATCATAATCAAAGTAGGTCTAAAACTAAAAATTGAAACTGAGTGTTAATGCACTAAACATTATTTTGTAAAAAGATGACATTTATTTTGAAAAATAATAGAACAAAAACTTTAACAGAAAGATTTCCTTTTTTACGATGTATTTCTAGAAGCGCATATTACATCATGTTCCACTTGAAACTTAAGTATACCCATTAATTCAAACTGTAACAAGAAAGACAAATATAAAATAAAATGCTCATTCTTCCTCCTGCACACATGATAGAACTGTAAAACTGAAAAAACACATTAAATATTTCAGAAATATAACGGAAAATGCTTGCTCATTTTCAGATTTATTTGGGCATTTAACGACAGCTGCGCCAAATTCACCAGAGAAAGAAGAAACCTATGAAGGTGACAAGGATCCCTCTGGACTTCATCATGTTCTTCCAAACCCCGATTTAGTTGTACCACAGATTGATCCAGCTCTGGGACATCTTCAAATTGGTGACTTACTACCAAATCCAGATCTGGGACACCTGCAAGCTGGTGGTCAACTTCCCGATATAAATCAGGGAAAACCT
This sequence comes from Limnoperna fortunei, assembly GCA_944474755.1. Taxonomy (NCBI): domain Eukaryota; kingdom Metazoa; phylum Mollusca; class Bivalvia; order Mytilida; family Modiolidae; genus Limnoperna; species Limnoperna fortunei. The sequence continues at coordinate 23,854,950 of OX104121.1, read as the reverse complement.
TATTGGGAATTGATAGGAAAGAGAAAATAAATACCTTGTATGCTAAAACCTATGACATGTTTTATTTTCGGATAAAAGTGATAAAAAAAATTTCGATCAGTAACAAAAAAGCAAACAATTTTTAGGGATGTCCATTATCAAATTTCGGAACTATTTCACAATGAAGGTGAGTCGTTGGGATCGCCTTACTGGTTCAAACTCAGAGACTTTTAGCAGTATCATTTATGCAAGATAGAGTTTAGCTTTAGATATAGAAAGTTTACATTTATAGAACACCTTATTTTAGCAAATTGTGTTATGTCCCGGCAACGAAACTTAGCGGACATATAGCTTTTCGGTGTGATCGTTTGTTCGTTCTTCCGTTTGTCGGTTTCTTCGTTCGTTTCTCCCACTTCAGGTGTTCCATTGCGTTGAGCTTTTTATATGAAGATGACTATACAGCTTTATGAAACATGATGCACAGTTACAACATAATCAGATCATTTTACTTGCAAAATTATGTAGTGTTGTGTCAAATATTTCACGCTTGAGTGAACTAAGGATTAGGGGAGTGTTTACAAATATGAACCAAGTCGCTGAGACACATTGTTTTACAGTAAATTCAAAGTCTTGTACAACAAAAACAAATAAATTAGAATATTTTTAAAAACACCAGTCTACTTGTACGCCAAACTCTACCTTTGGTGTATCCATGAAACTGGAAACCCAATTTTGTCTCAGAAAGCTTAAACTTTTTGAAAAATTTTTCGACATTACTGAAAAAATGATAATACATTTTATCCACAATAGATTCACCCCTATGTAATAGAACAATCATTCGAATGGTTGTTCTTATAAATATAGTAAAGGTGCTCAGCTATTGTTCATTGACCAGTAAATAGTATTTCTAGCGTCGCCGGTGTGTCAAGTTCAAGGTTCTCGGTTGTGCAAACATTTGTAACAAAGGCACACCGCGCATCTGATAACAATTTGAAAATATAAATGTTTTAAGCGAATTTCTGTACAGAAATTACTTCTCTTCCTGTACAACACTATTTTTAGCTTTATATGTGATGCGTGTCTGAAAAGATACTGCCATATCAAAGCTATGTAGGTTGATTTAAAACGTTTCCAATAAGAAATAAAATTTACAGGGATAGAGTGCAATATTCAGAAACCTTGTTACAATTGTTATTCAGGTTTAAACTATACAAACACAACATTTACAATTTTTATATCTTTTATTTACGAAACAAACAAAAGCAAAACAAAAATAAAATGTATGAAAAAATCACAACCTGTTTATATATTGTTAATCAACCAGTTTCTTTTTTCATAGACAAAGAAACATTTACTGTAGGAAAAATTGTGCTGACCATGTTTATCACATTTATTGTTCCCTTAACATTAGAATACCCTGAGTAACACAAAAGATGCCCCATGTGTAGCAGTGCTTACATTTATTTAGCCACAAGTTGTTTTGAATATATAAGATGTAGACTTCTTTTGAAGTTTCATTGACATATTAAAGCGTTGACTGAAGCACATTTTCAATAAAGCATGATACATCAATTAAACTTCAAAATAATGCATTCAATTCTTATATTTACATTTTACTTCATTAAAAAGATATGCTGGGGTCGTGATTTAAATCGTTCACAATGTATTTTCATTTATTTAAGTTACTCTGCATTGTTTTTTTACTGTGGACGTCGTGAAGGAAGGTAGTGCTCTTCGTTGCTACTAGTTTCATTGAGAAATACAAAGAATGATTCTACATCATCTGTAAGGGTTTGAACCAACAGATATCTAGCATATCGATGAAAGAAAAATGTAATGTAACTGTATCAATTTAAAACTTGACTTCCTTGGAAAAAGTATAGTTTTAATATGAGGTTCAACACCACTTTTAGCAATTTTCCAGCCATTACATGGCATCAAGTTTTTAATTTAGGAAAGGAAGCCATATTACTCATAGAAAACCTACAATGTTTGGCTGGGATCTTTAAAAAATAATAAAACTTTATTTACATATATTCAGTAATATTACATCTATTTTTAAATCCAGGCTGGGACACGATCATGGTAAGTAAACAGGGAAAAAACAAATTTTTGGTCTAAAAATAAACAAGATTTGCAGAAAATTTACTAGCACTTTTTACCTAGTAAAGCCAAGAGAGATATCAATTCAGTAAGATAGACATACAAACGGGTCAGAAATGAGATAAAACCTATTTATCTACAATAAGAAAATTCATATAATTCTAAGTTTTCAGGACACTGACACTGGGAAGGCAGACCCAAAGAGATGACAACAGCTTATTTGACCTCATGTCCGGTCAGGTAAGCTAAAAAAAGCTTCAATACAATATGTTTATATTGTCAGAAAATATTAAGTTTTTATTGTAAATGCCTCTCTATCTCACTGACATGACTGAGAGTAATATAAACTTGACATTTCTGCGCTATATTTGAATATTGTTAGGAACTAATATCATTAGTCGGTGACAATAACAAACAATTAAAGAAAACCATAATAAAACAATCGGATCTCTTAAAAAACAATTTTACAAAAAGAAATCACAGTTACACAAGACACAAGCAATAGCATAAAAAAGCATGGATGCTATTTGTATAACAAAGAAAATGCATAAAAAAGCATGGATGTTATTTGTATAACAAAGAAAATACAGAATTGCATAACAATGTAATATTTACTAAAGAATTAAAATAAAATTCACTGTATAATATTCAAAAGTAGTGCATGTAATGCAATATTGTATTATATAACAATGTAATATTTCTAATAGAATTTAAACAAAATTCACTGTGTAATATTCAACAATATTGCATGCAACAATATTGCTGCGAAATCATGATGATATGTACTTTTAAATGGAAGCTTTATTTCAATTTTTATCAACTTCTGCTGCACAACATAAGAAATATTCAGCTAATTGTATGCCTTGCAAAATATTATTTATACTAAACAAATTCCAAAAATATTATACTTTGCTAAGGACAATATTAATCGATATTCAATAAAAAATGATAATGTACATTAAAACAGTGAAAACCAATTTCCAGAATTACAACTTATACCTTTGAATGTGAAATATTAAATTACTTCAAAAATATATATGTAACAAAGCAGATCTAGATCTTGTATAAACAAATGAAACCTAAAAAATCAACAATCTAGTTTAACTTAAGCACTGTCCTTTTATTTTATTACAAAATAGGAATACAGAATATGAATATGTGTATTTGTCCCATGCATTATGTATGTTGATATAATACTACATGTATGGTACATACTTTAGACTGTGTCATCTATAAAAAAAAGTCTCAATAGTAATAGAGGTGTCAATCACTAGGGGGAGGTAATAAAAACCAAAGGCCCTTTAAGAGCATGTATCGCTCACCTTATTTTATAGGCAATAAAGTCCTGTAATTTTCAATAAACTTTAAAAAGGACCATCCAAACAATATTGCTAGTTAGTTTTGTTTCCATTGGTTGACCTGCTTCAGAGAAAAACACTTAAAGAAATATTTGCCCATAGGGTCCTATGTTGAATTAAGTCCTGTGGTGGCAGCCATTTTGGTTTCAAATTGGCATAAAAAACATAATCTTTATTAAGGACATTCCAAACAATATTGCTACTAAGTTTTGTTTAAATTGGTTAAAGGGTTACAGAAATGAGGCCTTTTAAAACTTTTCCCATAGTGTCCTATATGTAAAACTAAGTCCTGGGGTGGCAGCCATTTTGAATTTCCTATTGGTATAAATAACAAACTTCAAAGAAGACCATCGAACCATATTGCTAGTTAGTTTTGTTTTCATTGGTTAACCGGTTTCAGAGAAGAAGCCTTTTAAAAAATGTTCCCATAGGGTCCTATGTTAAACTAAGACCTGCAGTGTTGGCCATTTTGATTTTCCAATTGGCATAAAAAACATTGACTATAGAGGACCATCCAAACAATATTGGTATTAAGTTTTGTTTCCATTGGTTAACCAGTTTCAGAGAAGAAGCCTTTTAAAACTTTTTCTCATAGGGTTCTATGTAAAACTAAGCCCTGGTGTGGCAGCCATTTTGAATTTCCAACTGGCATAAAAAACATTAGCTTTATAGAGGACACTCCAAACAATATTGTTAGTAAATTTTGTCCTATGTTAACCAAGTCCTGCGTTGGTGGCCATGTTAATTTTCCAATCTAAACAAAAAACACAAAGGTCCATCCAATGAACATTATGGCCAAGTGGTTTCAGAGAAGAAGATTAAAATGTAAAAAGTTTACATACACAAAGGGATGACAATATATCACCCGACACGGAAAAATTATTTCCCTTTAGCAGGAAACTTGCACAAATATTTTAGAACAATACTTTATTCTTCAGCACAGTGAATAAAAAAGCAAAAAAAGCAACTGAAAATTATGTTCAGTGAAATTATGTTATACTGACATGAGGTTAAAATACATTTTCAACAAAAGAAATCAACTCTTGAGCTTTTTTTAACAGTACATGTGTATTACCTCCCCTGATCAGGTTTACTTTTACCATTTTTACTTAAGTCGTTTTTTCTGTGCATTGCCTTTACTACAGGGCACTAGAACACTTACTAATGTTCACATAAAATCATTATGTTTGTGTGCATTTAGTATTAGCATTTTTACCAAAAAATTAGAAGGCTGGGAAATACAGATCTAAATATTTTTTGCATTACAATCTCAAAGTTGTATAAATACAAAGTGCCGTTTTCTGCACAGTACAAAAACCATCTATAGACAATATTAGATCCAATTTTCGATCAGAGTTGCATATTATGGTCTTCTGAACCTTCTAAAAATAGCAGTCTTAAAAATATTAAAACATAATAACTCATAATATACAGTCTAACCTGTCTTAAACGACTTTTGACGGGAAATTTAAAAAAAGGTCACATAAGACAGGGGGTGTTTATACAGAGATCATGATGTTTACATACCAGTCAAAACAGTCAAGTTGGTCAGCTTGTAAAAGAGTGAATTGTATAACTGTATTGTTTGTTTTATTAAGTAAAAAGTAAATATGATATTTATGTCATAACAAAAGTACAAAATATACAACAATTATGAGCCTTTTGATTTCCAATTGAATTTAGGCAGGTCAACTGTATTCTCCATTTAGTTGTTGTGTTTTTCTTTGTACCCGTTTTACTAGGCCGAATTTTACTGCCATTATAATCCGAAGATAATTTTGTGATTTGTTGGATTAACGGCAGAATTCAGTCTATTGCTCGTAATGTAGCAAATAAAAAATTCTAACTTTGGTCTATTTATACAAAATTCATACATAATATTCATCTTCTTTACGTTATTAAAGCTTTAGACATTGCGAAACTAACAGGAAACAATCTTTATTGAAGAGATTTCTTTTTTTCGTCTTTGAAGATGCACGTGGAAAATGCTATGTTGATCATTTTTCCGTATATGGATAATGTGTCCTAATTTAATTATAAACATGCTAATTTGCATACTATAACAACCATTCGTAGCAAGAATCAAGTAATTTACATATGTTTTACCCAAGATGCAACACGCCATTCAGTTTCGGGTTTCTCAATGTTTTTCATGTAGAAAACGTTCTTAAAAAGAGACACGAATGTCAATTAATACACAACCCATAGCGGGTTATTAAAAACGGCAGTAACTATCATCACATATCAATGATGATCGATTTTAAACACGAAACTAAAAAAAATTGTGACACTGTCGAAAGATATCAAGATCGACCACGTCTGATTGTATATGCAACTTCCTTTGGACATTAAAGTGCCGGGAGTGATTCACTCCCACTCTGCTACATAACGAGTAATGGGACTAAATTCATACCCTCGCCAAAAAAAACCCAGTGAGGGTACGATTGTTCGTTCTACCATTTTACTGGTTTCCTTGTGTTTTAACAATAAGCTCTATGCAGAAAGTGCAAGTTGATTTTAATTTAGAACCAGTGTACACTGGTTCGTATTGATTATTGCCCTTTGTAAAAACAAAATGGCATGAACATAACATATACACAACGTTTTGAGAAACATCACCATTTCCAACACCAATGTCAACAAAATCAAATAACAACACTTGACGACTTCTAAAATTCTGGGCAATCAGAACTTCACTTCTAAGATGATAAAAACATTTTTGATCGCTTCAAACTTTAGTTTAACGTTTCGAAGAAGCTTGATAATTAACAATGGTCTACAAGTATGATTTACAGTACAAATCTACTTTTCGTCACACAGGTTTTATTTATTGCTAAATGACTTTAACAATCTCAATAGTCGTTTTAGACAAGTTTTCTCTGTCAAAACGAACGGAAAACACGGTCGTTAGTTGCCCAAGGTAAAATGAATGGGAAAATGCTGGGGAGAAATAATTACGGTGGCATAACACAGGAAGTCATTATATGGAGTGGGTTGCTAAGACAGGTTTGACTGTAATGGTATTCATGTAGGAATTGATTCTCTGAACTACACATGGTGAACCATACACTAATGTAAAATGAAGAAAAACTTTAAAAAAAATTGTTAATTTTGCAAGCAATAAAGTAAAAACAATAGCTAGATTAATTCAAATGCAACCATTATTATCTCCCCTTTTCAGATCTTTTTTGTGATGCTTATTAAATTAAATTAATTTTTGAGATCATATGAAAATATAGTCAAAATGAAATGAATGGATAAGTTTCTGTGCAGTTACTGAGGTCTTTTCCATTTCAAAAGTCTTGTGGGGTAGGAAGGGATTTAGATTTTGGGACATGAGCTGCAGGACATTGGCCTGTTATATCAAGCAAAGACAAAAAATGCCATATTTCCTAACTACAAATATATGTAGACTATACATCATATAATCTGGCATGTTGTTTCATTTGAAAAAACACCAATTTTTAATATCATTTTCAAGGATGTGATTTTATGTGCTTATTACTTTTCACGAACTTTTGGGTGATTTACTGGATAATGAGGTTTGTGTTGTGTCCATCTCCTCTCGTTATATTCTGTTGGTTGTGGGCCTTGTTTGACTTTCAATCCTATCCTCCCTCACACTTCTAAATGGAATAGCCTGAATTCCTGTAAGTGGTTAGTCATCATGAAGAGAACCATTCACTCCAACTCCAATCATCAGAATAATAAAGTCTCCACATGTAAAATATGTTCACAACAATTATTTGGACAATTCTACTAAAGATGATGTCCCTGGGATAAATATCACTAAGATATGTAAACGGCCATGTTGCAACTGTCGATATTCCACGACTTTCATAGAACAAGTTCACTGTCATTTGAGTGAACATAAATATCACAGATAATTTAATGGTGAGAGGAGAGCGATACAATTGGTTCAGCTGTTCCTCATCAAAATCTTCTAAAATGTTATCTTCATCCTGCGAAAAATGTGCTTTCTTAATTTTTGTGTTGTGAAAAAGGCAATTTTACATTTTTGTTTTATCCCGGTAAAGATAAGGTTTATTTGGTTGTATCCCACCTTCAACAATGTTTTTCAGCTTTTTCATGGTGTGCTGATTTTGTTGGCTGAGGAAGCCAATATGCATTAAGTAACCCAAACTTCAAAGGAAATTTGGCAATTTTTGTCACTTAAGGTTGCTGTATAGCACACCTTGTCTGAAATTGGGCTTGAACTCACAAACCGAGTCCAACCTAACATGACAATGAGAGTATGATAGTTGGCTTACAACAGAGATCACACAACTGCCAAGCCCCGATCTTTAGAAAGAGAAACTTAAAAATGTTAAAAAAGAATAACGACGAGATATCAGACCTGCGTACTCTAAAATGTGATCAGTAGTCATGGCCTAAATGGTTAGCATTTTTGCATAGTTGCCCATAGATATATATTTTCAATTTAATTTGCATTGTATTGAGTCACAAAAAGATGCCAAAAATCTTAAGTCTCCTATTTATTCTGATCTGCCGGATTTAACTACTTTATTGATTTATTGGAAGTCTGCTGTATGTCCAGCGAGCAGTATTTCAGCTACATTCAGGACAGGAACAAGTTAACATACAATAAAATCAATTGGAAAACAGGATCAGCCAACGGGAACATAATTTTGACTGGAAAAGTATAGAATATTGGGTAGGGACGATATTTAGTCTGTGTAGCTGCTACAGGGAGCCTACTCTAATCTACAAAAGGGGTCTTTATCATGCAAGTAGCGTGGCGGTCTCCAAACACATCACCCAGTATGGTCAGCAGTCAGGTTTTCAGTATTATGACCTGACAACCCCACCACCCCAAAAGAGTGCCTCCCCTATCTGCTACCCAATGATGGGTCGAGCACTGGGAGCCTCCCAATATGGTCCCAGTTTAACCACTTTAACATCATCAGCTATCTACCAAGCTTCTTATCACTATCATCGTGATGTTTGATTTTAACTGAATTTCCCTTCCATTCAAGGGTTGACTGATTCAGTTGACAAATTTTGACATTTAGATGAATCCATTTTTTTTTACAACACATTTACAACAATCATAGTTTTCACTGCACAACCCGGAGACTGTATTCTGACACTAAAAATCAGTACAAACTACAGCAAAATCGTATAATTAAACACTAAATCAAAATGTATACTGTTTTTAAAATTAGCATGCACTTTATGCTATGTACATGTATTTTACCCCCAATGTTAGTGTCTACATGTAGTAAAAATAAGATGAATTGCTACTATAAATTCTAGCTGCACAATTATGTACATACATGGCCATTATACATTTATTTTACAATGAATTTCTAAAAAAAGTTGTAAACAAACAGAGAAAAATTTGGGGAAGATATAAATCCAGATTTAAGGTTTGAATGGAAAAAAAAAGGAGTGAAATTTAAATTTGGTCATCCACGTTTTATGGAGAATAATTAGAATATAACTACAGTACAGACCTGCTGGATAAACTTGTAGTATATTTTTTCTATGATGTATAATATGCTGTATAGTCTTATACCTAGAGTTACTAGGAAAAACGGTCGTAGAAACTTCATCAGGAATTCTAACGCCAGTCCCGCATTATCTAAAAATAGAACATGAGATGATTTCAAAAATGATAAACAAAATGGAAACAAACAGTGCAGCTATAAGAAAAGGATAGACATTTAAAATCTATAGAATCAGACAATGTAACCCGTCCGAAAATATGATTCCAGGTATTGATTCCCCTCCTCCTTGCCAATCACCAAATCAAAATATTCTCTTTGTTCAAGATTTGTTTTCTACCCTGTTTTAGAGTGAATTGTATACAGATAAAAAAAAGCTTTTTTTAACTAAATGTATATATGAAGCGGGTGAATATTAGCCTGTTGCTTGTCCAAGTTTCAGAGTAACATTTCAATCATTCTCACAAGTCAGCGTTTCTGTGTCCTCATGTGTCCATGAAACCCTGACAAACTGATCTAGGAAATTCCCGGGCTAGAAGATTTTCATATGACGTCAAATCTTCAAAATATCAACCAATGAAATTTATTGAAAGAAGCAGGTGTTTGGCAGTAGTCCTTCTTACTCAATCTTGAGTACGAAGAAAACGTAACACAACTAATAAATAACGCAGTAATAACAACCTATTAACATTACTATACAAAATACAATGATTGACACATGGTCTATGAAATGCATCCGTATGGTTTATTTACAATCGGGATATCCTCTAACCAAGTCGTGAATGAAAGCGAGCGTTTGATTGGCTACATGCAGGTATGATGTAGCCAATCAAAATAGTGACTTCTGGCCCCGGAATTTCCTAGCTAAATTTGTCAGGATTTCATGACACATGTGGACACAGAAACCCAGACTTGTGAGGATGCATTTCGATGTGTGTTTTTTTATTAATACTTGCCTACTACAGAATAATTTTTTTTAACCAAAAAGAAATTCCACTCAAAAATTATTATTAAACTGGATGCAAAATTTCTAAATACTATAAGCAATGAAACCTGCCTGTCTGTTCTGGTTGAAAGGTCAAGATTACGGGATGGGGACAAACTTTTCTTTTATTGTGGCCTAAGGCTAAAGGTTTATGCTCCGGTGCATTGGAAAGCACTTGCTGTAGAAGTTGTTGTAAGTCTGATAATACAGACAAATTTTTTACATCAGCACCCTACATATCAATATCAAAATATGCAATAAGTCAAAATATTAAGAAAATTGGTTTGGAATAGTTTCCAACACCAATCAATAATTTTACCACGAAAAATTCCATTTTAAATTGATGTCTGTAGCATGGATATTTAAGGCTTTCCACTTTCCAGTGGAAAGACTTATTGTTATTAGTCTGTTTCTTATTATTATTATTATTATTATTCTTATTGTTTTTCCGCCAACTGTTTTTTCCCATTATAAATTTTGTTTCGCGACATGTCGTAAAGACATTTTGTACTATGGATGTATTAGACATTACGCTTTCGCAGTTGACCCTGGCACACCGAACACTTGTTCTTTACGGAGTTATCTCCCCTGTTACTGAAAAGCTTGTGTGCAGATAAACTATGAAACTGTAAAAGGTTTCGCAATAAAAGTTGTTGCAAAATGGTCAGCTATGGATTGCGACAATTTGTTACATATCGCGCAAAGTATTTTGACGACTCCTTGTAGGAGTTATTTCCCCTTATTTATTGGAAGTACAATTTGTACCATTGTAACTCATGAACCAGAGGTGATATAGACTAGATATTTCACAGTTGGTCATCATTGACCTTGACCTTGAAAAAGGTCACAAGGTCAAAGGTCAAGGTCATGTTCTAATTTTTGACACTTGGTTGTGTACAGATCTCCTCCTTTACTATAATAGATAGAGAACTGAAACCTTTACCAAAATGTGTATCATATTGAGATCTTGAATCGTCACTTTTTTTATTTGACATTTTTATAGGAGTTATCTCCCCTAGACCAATAAAATGTATTGTGAATTGCATTATATCACTATATCTCAGTAACTATAACAGATATATATATGAAACCTTATATCATTGGTCATCATTGACCTTGACCTTGAAAATGGACATAAGGTCAAAGGTCAAGGTCACGTTTGAAATTTTGGCATTGTCTTGTCATCGCTATTACTTTGAAACGGTAAAAGATAGGCTATAAGTTATAATGGATGAAATGTTGGTCTCATAAAGGCGCAACTTTTTTCTATTTAGAGGGAAAGGATCCGGCTTCATCTTATAGGAGTTATCCCCCATTACAACCATTGATAATTAGTTTTTCATTAATTACTTATCAACTATTGATAGTAGAGGCATGGGGTCTTCACTATGGATCATTAGGACCCTTGACCTTGAAAACAAATACAAGGTCAAAGGTCAAGGTCATTTTCTAATTTTTTGTATATATTATAAGTAGTCATATCTTAATGACTTTAAGAGATATTGGCATAAAATCTTCAATGTTGATCACTGTTGACCTTCAGCATGGTCAAGGTCATGCTGTAAAAGTCAAGGTCAAAGTCCTTTATAAATGTTTTTCATGGTACTATGTATTTTGAATGGCTTCTTCTTTTAATGCTATTGCCTATAAGTAATATTTACATAGATTAAAAGATCAGTTTTCAAGGTCATTCAAGTTTTCTTACGTCCTATTTAATGACCTTTCTTATTGTTAAAGATATCTAAATAGTTTTGTAATAATTTTTGTTCTTATTAATTGCTATAGACAAATTACGTATGTTTCTTAGCTTTTTGGTTTCAAGGTCATTTATTTAAGGTCTTCTTTTGAAGTGGAAAGCCTATTAATCGTTCTTTAGAACGATTGAACCTATATTTGCAATTATTGTTTGAATATATCTGAAATACTGCTCAGCTGACTTTAAGCAACCATGTAAACAGTCAAAGGGTATTTGCAACTAAATAACAGAATATACCAGACTGCTGTATATTGAAATATAATACAGTTATCAACGTTAGCTAGTTTATATAAAAACATGTCTTCAATAACCAAAATGAAATAGGGTTACTTAAAGCACTGAGTGATTTCATAATTCCTAAAAGATGTATCCTGATTCATTGCTTAGTTGCAATTTATCTTGCCCCTTTAAAAGTAACTAGAGGCTCCCAGGAGCCTGTATCGCTCACCTGAACCTGAAACCAAATAACCCTTTTTTATCCAGCTTTTCGTTGCTATAAGGAATTGCCCAACACTTCTGCAAAAATCATTAATTTTGACCTTTTAAGGGAAATAACTCCTATAAGGAGGAGCTTTTGATGCTTAAAAATGTCAAAAATAATCAATTTCGACAATTAAAGGGCAATAACTCCTATAAGGAGTCATCATACAACTTCAACCCAATGGAGTGTTTCGTAGAGCTTTTGATGCAGATGAAGGCATGTCTCTTCGGTTTTCCTGTATCTGTTACACTTTTTTAAATATAAGCCAAAAAATGGCAAAAATCATCAATTTTGACATATAAAGGGCAATAACTCCTACAAGGAGTCATCATACAACTTTGACCCAATGGAGTGTTTCGTAGAGCTTTAGATGCTGAAGAAGGAAGGTCTCTTCGGTTTTCCTGTATCTGTTATACTTTTCGAACTATAAGCAAAAAACTGTATTTTGACCCCTCTGTTCTATTTTTAGCCATGGCGGCCATGTTGGTTGGTCTGAGGCCATGATTTGGGCAAACTTGGTAGAGGACATTTTAATGATGATGTGTGCAAAGTTTCAAAGCAATCCCTTCAGTGGTTTTGGAGGAGAAGATTTTTGAAGAAAAGTTAACAACGACGACGACGACGGACGCCAAGTGATGGCAATAGCTCACATGACCCTTCGGGTCAGGTGAGCTAAAAATGAGGCAGCTGAACTGTGCAATATAAATGGGTAAGGTAAACATGCAATCTGGATCACATTTCAATGTAAAAAAATTACCAGTTTGTTCAAGATTGTTATGAAATTTCACGACTTTTCCCAACTGTGAAAAGGAAAAACGATATTTCTTGGTTATTTCCCAAATTTTAGGGTCATGTTGGAACCCTGTCAACCCTTTGTAAAATGTTTGAAGGTAACCCATGCTTTTTTATAAATATTAAACACATACTGACCATAATCAGATGGATTATTACTGATACATGTGCAAACTGTGTGTTAGCAGTATTTATTCCATCTTAATAAAGCTATTATTACTGCACTATACAATAAATTAAATTTGCTTCCTTGTCAACAAGATGTCAAACTATTGATTGACAAAAAAAAGCTTACATAAGTGGCTAACATGGGTACTAAATATATATGCTTTTGTTACTCTTTCAATGAAAAAAGTTTGTGAGATTTTGATATTTACAAGTGTGGATTGTGAGCACGCTCACAAAGGGATACCCCTGCTTCGCTTCAAGTCCAATTATCTCCCATTATTGATATCCGAGGTCAATAAATATCCTTCATGCAAATCTACATACACTGTATAATGTACTTCCTTTATGCTAAGATTCATTAATTTTCATCAAGCAGTTTAGGAGAAGTAGCGCTTACAATGGATGTGGACAGACGGACAGACAGGGTGATTCCTAAATACCCCCAAACAAGTTTGCGGGGTTTAATAAGCCCATTAGTGATGGAGGGAGAAACATAAATCCTAGGTTGTTAACGATAGTGTAGTATGGACATTGAATGGAACAGCCCCTTTGTACAAAACTCACGATTTTTGCAGATTATTGGTACAGTATGAATCCATTGTATTGATCTACTGGCATTTATTAATCTACTAATTATCAAAAACCATAAATAACATAAATAAACAAACATATCTTGGTTTCCTTCTTTGGAACTTCCAATAATATTATTACTAGTCTCTGTTATCTTGCCAATTCCTATCTGTTATCATATTTTATCCTGCTTATAGTCAAATTTATTCAGTCATGTTTTAAATAAGTAGATCGATACAATGGGGTTCCAGGCTACAGTAAATAAACTAAGACTAAGCTGACGAACTACTACAAACCTACCCATAGTACTATTAATTATATAGAACCCAATACTATACAGAGATTTTCTACTGTCATACCTGCAACATAACAACAATAAGTATATTTAATGTTACTGATATTGACATTATTGTGATAGATTAAGTGTTAGGAATGCCTTATTATCCAACCTCCCAAATCAGGGGTTCTGAGTCCACGTTTTCTCCACCATCATGGTGGAACGAACACAGACTTAGAACCCCTGACTTGGGAGAATGCTTGTTATCTGATGCCTACAATTCTTTTTTTGCCAGTTCTCCAATCTATGGTTTCATTCCAAGCTTACTCTCTATATAACAACTAAAAGCCATGATTTATCTAAAAGTGCTGAATGTTTTGTAAAACACCAGTCATACAAAATAAAAATAAATATCCAGCTCATAGTTCATATAATCTTTTATCTATACTCTGTTCAGGATTTACTGGAAAAAATATTGTATTCACCAAAATATAACAAAATTTCTGTGTTACACATTGCAAAATCCATGTACACATCAGAAATTTTTTATTGATTGAACATTTTTTTTGTAATTAATACTTAATACTTATATATAAATTCAAATATTAGAATAAACTTAACAATTACATTTGTGTAATTTAAATAAAAAAACCAAGATCATCACACAAACTGGCAGTGTTCCACAGACTTATGTATTACATCCCACCATTTGTTCTTCTATCCTCATTCTGATGCCCTCCACTTCAAAAAGACATTAAAAAATTTTGAACACAAGATCACATGGGTTATCCCAAAGCATAAAAATACATATTTCTTCCATACAACAAAAAACTTTCACAAAACACTATTATGCTATAGATTCTGTTGTTTAATATCTGACATCAAATCAGATGGCCCAAAACAAGAACATTATTATGTTATAATAACAACACTCATGTTTCATGTGTTTTGACGCATGCAACAAGTACGGATAAGTGTGCGTGAGCTCATCTGTACTGGGTCAATTGTACCAGAAATTTGCTATTTACTGAAGAAAGTGCACATCATGTGGTTTGGAGTATGTCACTTGCAGATTTTAACTCAAATGATCCAGATTTTTATCCTTTTTTTTAAAATAACTGTAACAATTCAGTTCAAAGTGATAAGTTATGTCTTATCTCACTAATCTTCACTCCCCCAGCTAATCGTTAAATTTGTACTTTTACATTAATGTTTGTAATCAGAGACAATAAATTCTTTGTGACATGAAAAATTTGTTCTTTTAAGAAATTAAAAACTAGATACATGTACATTCATCCTAAGTGTAATTTCTTTTCCAAGTCAAATTCATCCTTAATAATTTTTTTCACCATAAATCTGAGAAGTCAACAGTACTTTTTTTTAAATTTCAAAATCTGTAGTAAGTGACAATTAAGTAGGATTCTAAACAAAGTTTGATGCCCTTAACTTTGATTTAGCATAAAATTATCATGTTAAAAAAAAAGGAAAACTTAAAGCATAATTATCTATCATAAAATGTACTTGTATTTTTATGTTCCATGCTCCGTTCAAACTACCACCAACAGTAGTCTATATATCCCTACCACCAATAATGTAGCCCTTGTATAATGTTCATTAATTTTATCTTTCGGTCAAACCAGTCACCTTGCCTATCTCACTCTTCCACCAAAAGTGTAGCCTTATTATAATGTACTTTATTTTTTATCTTATAGTCAAAATCAGTCACGACAACCTTCCTACTAACTCTACCAACAATGTATGTGTTGCTGTAAATATCAAAAACTCGGTAAAAATTTAACATTCTAATATGGCGTCCTTCATACTCTTTGAGAACAAATTAGGGTTCTAAAAAGCAGAGAGCCAGCTGTGATGTCACAATTAGAATTCCGACGTCATATACACTGAACTGAAAATTTCAAACTGGACAATGCAATTTTGTTAAGATTTCTTAATATTTTTTGCTTGAAATGTACCTATATTCAATATAATGACGAGCATATATTTTTAAGTCAATTTTATTTGCTTTTAACATACTGTTTTTGGGATATATTCTTTTCACTTTCAAAAACCAATATTACCATTGAAAGCATCCTCTTGGATCTGCTTCAAAATTTAAAAATATTTGTTAGACATAGAATCGAAATAAATTATTGCATTTAGGATCTTTGTGAATTATAACATGGCAAGACCTCATATTTGTCTTCATTTTGTACCTCATTATTGCTTGGCATATCAAATACTAATAAATACAAGATCTGACCATGTTCTAATTTGTAAAGAGCCCACTCGCAATAATCTAATTCTTAAATTAAACCATCCATAGTGGATAAATATCAATGTAAATGGTAAAAGGGGTATAGACTCTGTTTATCTTATGATCCAATCAAAAACACAGAGGCCATTTTCACTACTGGATTTCATGGGAGGTGAAGACAGAAAAATCTCAGACACAGATGTGGAAATATGTCTGGTCTCCAATGCAGCTCTGCCAATTTTCCCGTCTTGCCCTACCAACAGTGTTTGATTCTATTTTTCACTAATTTGTTTTAAAAAAAAACTGGTGCTGTTGTTGAAAGATGTCAACAAATAGAGTTACCGTAAAACCGTGTGTATAGTTCGCATTTACGTATTGTCCGCACCCCTTTCTTGGACCAGAAAATTGCGGAAAAATTCTTATAGGCATGTACGATCCACACGTACAAGTTTTCACAAAACGTCTCAAGATGAAGACATCCAAGTCCGACTTGGCCGCACTTTTTAACAAGTTTTTACTTTAATATGAAATTTATTCTCTTTTTAAATATCATTTATGTTTATACGTTTTATATTAATTTCTAGTGATTGTAATAAATTAAATAAAAAATAGAGCATTGATTCTCATATCGTCTATTTTGATCGTTAAAACGGAAAATCACACATTTCAAAACCATAACAATTTGTAAACTTTGATTCATCAACCAAAACAAAGAAAACAAAAAGATAACATGTTTTATTTCAATCTCTGAATGATTGCAATCAAAACATCGATCTTCAAACACTTGAGGTTACATAACGACGCCATTTGCATTTCAGGCAATACAGGTTACACATCTACTATTTTCGTATCTGTTTTAATTTTTATTCGTCCTATATAATTAATATAATATTATTAAAAATAATTTAAGTAAAAATTAATATCATAACATCATATACATATGGATGTTTGTAAAAAAATAATATAAGAATATTACGAAAATACCGCATATGACATTACAACAAAATGGCGATCGCCATTGACAACAATCAACGGGACAAAAAAAACTCGATTGAGTTTGTATTTATGTATAATCTGCACCATTCCTTTACAACTAAAATTAAAAGAAAAAAACTGCGGACAATACGACCCTAATTATGGTATCTTCCCTGAAAGTCATCTCTAGTATACCTTTGTTGTGTCCACGTGTTTGTTTTAATGTGAACAGCCATCATATTGTGGAATATATTGGGTCTTGGGTCATAGAAGCTCGGATATGTTGTTTTCAGATTAATATTGAACGAGACATAGTAAACCAATGCAACTAAAGCAATATTTTATAACTTTTATTGGTAAACTAACAGTTGACATCACAATACATTTATATGGGAAAAGGAATGTGAAATTCTTATCTCACCCACTGGTTGAGACATCAGGGCTCACCACACTGGGCGAAGTGGGCGACAAAGTCGCCCTACTAGGACCTGAAGTCGCCCTAAGGCGCCTCAAAAGCGAAGTCGAAGTCGCCCTGTCATTTCCCTCAAGTCGCCCGATGGTTCACATAAGATACTTGTAAATCTGGTCCAAATACTTCACCCTGACTACCAATTTATCAGTAAATGTGTAATTCCAAAAACAACCGGCAAACAATATGCGTATTTAACATATTTTCAAACGATTTACGTCTTTCAAATGTATTACGCGCCATTTGTTTATTTACCGGATGTGACTAATTACCGGAAGTGAATAACGAAGAAAAGTAATGTACAACGGCCCATAATGAAAAATCGTAATATTTTTGATAAACAAACACTTTAAATTGGTTTCAAACTTCAGTTCTTTCAAAGAGTATTGTACTTTAACAATTTTCTTTGATAAGTATTTGAGCTTCACTTGAAAGAATAAAGATGTTTAGTAATTATTGACAGCATGATAAGTTCTGTAGATGGGTGTCCCTTGAAGCAATATGGATCAGTACAACTTTGATTAATGATAAAGGTTATGTGCTGTTTGATATTGAATACCATGAATAATAATGAAAAAGAAAGAAAAAAAACTGAATCTAAGTGTGTTATGGTTTTAAAACACAAGAGAAACAATCCTGGAAATTGATGTAAATAATGAAAAATGTATGTAACTACTGCGAATATAGTTATTTGTACGGTCCCCCTGACTTCTCCCTAGTGTCTCCTGAAGTCTCCCTATCAGGGCCTGACTTCTCCCTGTTTGGCTGCCAGGGAGAAGTCACTTCTCCCTACTTTTTTAGAGTGTGGTGACCCCTGGACATATATCTCAACCAGCCAAAAAATAGGTAACCCACTGCCTTATTAGTGAGAAAATGTAATAAATGTATTAACCAAATGGGTAACAGTAGCCACAGCTGAAGAGTAGTGAAGGTAGATATCATCTACTGATGATCTCTAATATGTCAACACTTATGTTGGGAGTTCGAGCATTACTTCCTTGAAAGTGTTCTCAACTTTAAACTTTACTGGGGTAATGTCACTGTATATTCAAATAATATTTGATATAATAATTATATACAAAATGTAGCTGAAAAATTCCTCAAAGGGAATAAACATGTAAAATTACAGAAATATTTATATGTGTGTCAATTTGCTTAAGATTTATGCTACCTTCAGAGCTTTTGGATATATCATAGGTCCGAACTCACAACATGAGTGTTGAAACTTGAGAATCAATGGTTAATACAACTACGTAGACAACTTGACCACAGGCCCTTTAGAGAAATATAACTCTACATACAGAATTCTTCACTCACTATATTTATATGCATACTTACTGCAGCCAGGAATCTGGAGTACGCAGGGGATGGTTTATTAACGAAGTCTCTTCCTTCATTGCATACAAAACAGATATGGAACACAGAGTAGAGAATGCTACATCACACAAAAATCCTGAAATAATTTGATTCAAAATTTTAAAACAGTTACCTAGTACATCTATTTAATTTAACAAAATTGGCACTTTAACTTAGTTTACTCCTCAGAAGGTGTAACAAAATTATTTATAGCCCTCTCTCTTATCATTATTTTATAATTGCCCACTCTGATATAGGCCACTATCGGGATTTTTCATAACGAGATGATGTAATATTCACCGAGCAGTTAAAAGAGGTTTGAGAAATACAGATTGTGACTACTCATCAGTCAGTAACTGTTTTATTACACAAATAAAAAAACAGGTCAATATAGGATTCCACTTGACTGCTTGTGCAGCTGACAGAAATAACCATATTTTGATGCAATTTTGGTACTGTTGTAATTTGACATGACCTGAAAGTAGTTTTTAGACCAATCAAACATGTAAAATTCTGTTCAAGTAATAATAGGAAATATTATACTTTACACATTTATTATACAATGTTTCCCATTTGTCTCTGTTTGGAAACATGTATTGGCTAAACAAGGGCCTTGCAACACAATATTATGGAGCCAACACAAATCAAGAGGTCTATCTTCCTAATTGCCATCACCTTAGAGTAAAACTATTTCTTTTGCTTTATCACATGATTTGCAAGCATAGTACACCTACAGGGGCATAAAACATACTACAAGGAGTGTGTTACAATGTTTTATGACCAGAAATTACAGTTGATTGATGATTGGATTTTTGCTTTACATCCAGCAATTAGCATTTCAGGTGTATTGAGGATAAGAACAAGTCAACAAACAATAAACCAATTCAGCAAAGATGGGCTAAAGGGCAAAACATTTAGCCTTTTGTAGTTACCCACTATTGGCCTTGGTCTGGCTTTCCATGTTATGACCTAATGACAACCAAGCAAGGAGAGGGCATACCTATCTGCCACCCGGGGATGTGCTGGGCACCTCTGTGGGTCAGGCACTGTGAACCCTCACAGTATGGTCCCAGCAGAAATTTTATTATGGACACTCTAAATTGCTATATCAGTACACGCAGATCAATCTATTTACAAGAAGTGTATTTGTGAGCTAATGCTCACTAGTGATACCCACACCAAAAAGTATTGGGTAAAAGGAAGTAGATGACCAAGTAGCATTAAGTCACTATAAACCATATGGCAGTATAGAATAAAGCAATATGCAAAATATCAGGCTATAGTGGCTTAGAAAACTGTAAGGGAAATTGTTTTACGGACAAGGGTAAAACATTTTACCCACTCTTCGTCGAACCTGGGGTATAATTATATTATCAAGTCACTTGTGCATAGCAAACAAGACATTTAATCAGTCACAACCAGCAGTATGGACAATGTAAAGTCTAGTTCATATGAGTCCCCAATAGGCTTACTGCTAAAAATCAGCAAAGAATTGATGTTTTCACTGTTGTCAAAATACAAACAAATAACAGCTAAAACAAATTTACTGTGCACAAAACTATCAGCAGTAACACTTTGTGCAGGTAAAGCCTGATTGATGTAAGGAAATACTTATAAGTGTTACCAGGGATCCTCGCAACGCGTCTAGATGCGTATTGTACGCGTCTATTCAGTTCTGGACGCGGCTTTTCAACATCTAGCGCGTCCCAGTACGCGTCCGTGTCAGTTGTCAGACGCGTACGAATTTCTGTCATGTCAATTCCGTCTCCGATGCGTGATTACGTATCCTTACAAATGGCGATCGATATTTACCTGTCGTCCGATTCTCAGCAGGTAGCAATCACTCGGGCGGCAAATATGCTTTAATTAAAATGTTTATTAAACAATAAGCGTGCAGTGTTGATGGACACACTTTATGGTTAAAATTAAGCGTTGATAATACACTCGTTTCAAGTTTTAATACACGTTCGAACCTTGCATTGCATTTGCAGTTGCACTCCTTACGATTTTTTTTAAAGTAAGAATTCTTGACCGGTAAAAAGATATCTTCAATATGAACATCAATAAGTTATCTTATAAACTTTTAATTTTTGCATATATCAAAAAGATAATCTGCTATAGACTAGGATCTGAAAGGGGGGGGGGGGGGGTGAGTAATGAGTTGTTTGGAAGAAATATTAATGTCAGCATCTGTTTCAAGGTAAGACAAAAGTCTCTCTTTAATGGGCAAACATCAGCAATCATACTTCAAAAGACTTCCAAACTCAGCTACTACTAATATAAAAATGCATTGGATAAACATACTGCAAGCCATATTATATCTTTTTGTAAAAAGACATTTATACTGGCTAATGGGTCGGTCATCAAAGAAAACGGTTGTATGCAAGCACTTAGCTGGACTCATCTGCGATATGTGGGACTCATGAAAATTTTTTGGGACTCACCACTTTCAAAAGTGATGAGTCCAGGACTCACCATAAAAAAATCCTACAAGTATCACTGTGTTACTATGTACTAAACTAAGCCATCATACCTTCCTGTGACAACCACATCATATTGTGCATTGTAAGACAGAGAACCAATACAACCAACAGGATCCTGAAAGTATACAACAAAATGTCCCTGTAGAACACACAGTGTTAAGATTACCAACAACAGAATGAAAATTATTTGCAAAAAAATGATTACCTACAATCATATTTCTGGTACCCCTTTTGACTCATACAGTATACAAAACACTATACAACTTCAACCTTTTTTTCAATTATTTTACAGGGTGCTCTATATAGTACTCCAACTTCTTTTCAAACTGCAGCTGGATGCCATGATATAACTAAAAAATTGATACAACTGGTATAAATACCTATTCATACAATCATTTCAAAGTAATTTTAATAACTCTAAGGTTTTATTTTTCCAGAATGCATTCATATATGTACTTACAACATTTGAGCTTTAGTTCCCTCTAAATAAATGTCCCAAGCTGCAGATGCAGTCAGAGCATAACATAGTGAGGAAAAACAAATTGTCAGTCCCTGTAAACATAAATATCATTCAATTAGTGTTTACTTTTAAAACCCAACAATTTTTAATATACAATTAACATGTACTTGTAATCATAAATGCTTGGCCTGCTTTATCATTGGACATCTTGTGAACTGTAAATTTTATGAAATTCTTGATGTAACATCAATTCTGATTGGACAATATTAAAACTTTCATTGATTCCATGATTGATGCCGTCAAAAGTTAACGCAAGCATAGACGTTATTTCCGGTGAATAAAAAATTGCCATTTTTAATCAGTTAATATAGTTTTTTATGGCGTAGCATTAGAATGGGGATGACCATAATGTATTTGAGGATTTGCTGGCATCAGTTGGTGATTTGACGGTTGAAAATATCCCTTTACTGGCTCTGCTTACGAGTCGCCAGTAAACTAAATTTCTGACCATCAAATCACCAATTGATGCCAGGAAATCTTCAAATACAATACAGTTATTTCTTAAGTATATACATGCATAAAAACATGTACTATAGAATAACAAACAGTATACTACAGTTGAGATGAATTTTGCTTTTGTTTAGCAGTACAAAATGTTGGATAATAAAGACATCTTATCAATTTGTACCGGTACCTTCCATAAATGAGACTCATCATCCTCCATCTTTTCAATGACTCTCTGACTACAGTGCATCACAAAGTTAAGGGCAAGTACAATCTCCGCTATCATAAGAACTGGTTCTGTAACCCATAGTATCTTGTCATAGAGCCATACCAACGGATAGGGTACCAGGTTAATAGGAAGGTAAACCAGTGTCAACAACAGCAAACTTAAGTTCAGGTACGGCAAAATATATCTCTAGAAATACACAATGGAAATAAACATGATAAAGTATATCAACAATGTCAACCAATATTAATGCTTATCATTTTTAGTACTAAATATAGGATTTTCGTATATTCAATTAAGATTCTACACTTTTGTCTATATCACTAACAGGGAGTCAAACCTATTCTACGTGTACCCTGTATTCCATACCCCAAATCATATATCCTCTATAATATCCATCTCAGAATGTCTTTAGTTTATTAGTTTATTTAGTTAAAAATATGATAAACAGAACAATACTTGGCAATATCTGCCTAAAGGCCCTATGAGCTGATATTGGATTCTTGTGGTGACACAGCATGCAATACTGATTTCCCCAAAAATAATTTTACATTATCATATTTATAGAACATGGCGTTTTCATATTTGACCTGTATTATGTCCAAAAGAAGCTATATTGGGTTGAGGATAGCTGTATAAAGCAAGAGGTAAGGCCAAGGGCTAATAGTTATCAAATGCCCAATATCTGTATTTATCACAGGATATATTTGTAACTTTTTTATCTTGCATTATTTATTTTGTTATTATTTAGCTCTGCAATTATTATCTTAAAAATGTGTATAAATATACATACATTATTTGTTCTAATTAGTAAATAATTTGGTTTATATCATAAAATACATGTATG
This sequence comes from Limnoperna fortunei, assembly GCA_944474755.1. Lineage (NCBI taxonomy): Eukaryota > Metazoa > Mollusca > Bivalvia > Mytilida > Modiolidae > Limnoperna > Limnoperna fortunei. The sequence continues at coordinate 23,831,439 of OX104121.1, read as the reverse complement.
GCTGGCTTCAGAACAACAAAGAACTTTGTTTATACTGTGTAACCTGGTTTACTATAGAGCAACACCTCTTGACAATTAAGCCTATAATTATAATTTTCATTGCCATTGCTAACAAGATTACTCTGCATAACTCAAATGTCTACCTTTATGAATTTTACCAAATTTCAGTCATTATAAAGAATGATTACAATTTTTGAACATGTTATAGGATATAAATATTTTGAACATGTTATAGGATATAAATATTTTGAACATGTTATAGGATATAAATATTTTGAACATTTTATAGGATATAAATACAACTATCAGGGCCTAATCTAGGATTTTTGCCAGGGAGAAGTGACTTCTCCTTCCAGATGGGAATAGGGAGAAGTGATTTTTTGTGCGGAGAAGTGGGTTTTGTTTCGGTTTCGTTTCAATGTTTTTAAAACAAATAAGTTTAACACTGGTTAGTTGTTTTAGCTGGCATGGAGTGGCCAAGTGCATATGCATTGCCCTTTCTAGCTGAACGACATATTTCACAGTGCCATAGACCTTTTTGGTCTTGTATGTACCATTCAAAATTATCTTGGCTCATAACTTTACAGAATTTTTTTGGTTTTTCATTTTTGTCATTTTCATCATCAGTTTTTCTTTTCAAGTTTTGTTTTGCAGTTGGAGACTGAATTGGTTTTGCAGGGGACTGAACCCCTAACCAGTTAGCCAAAGACATAATTTTTCCAAATGTTCAATTGTTTTGTTACTAATTTACATTTATCTAAACTTTTGATTCTGAAGTTAACATTAATTGGTGGTACTTTATACCATTTCATTTTCATTTGATCTCTGAATTAACTGTAATTGAGTGATTGAAATTAACAAGCCTATCATGTGTTAAACCGTTGTCAAAACATCGTATTATTCGAAACTCAAGATTCTCTTACTCAATGTCACCCAAGCCAACTCTAAATCAAGTAATTAACGGCTAATTATTGGCAATGCCAGCCTCATTAAAAATTGTTTATTAATATTTGATTGACGATTTTAAACAAAGCCGATGGTCGGTATCAACATGATTGATGAGCGCGCAGTCAAACAAAGCGAATAAAATACGGTTAAATAAGCCGATATATCCTTTTGAAAAATAATTAAACAGAACAAATAGTTTTAATTTTCAATAAAAAACTCGCCGCCATACTCGATGTTTCCTCGAAGCATTTTAACCTCGTGTATCTGAAATACATCGTAATAACCTTTTCTCACATGATCGACTATTAAAACCTAGTTTTATTTTCATATTTGATGATGAGCAAAGTCGCTGTAATGTCAATTTATCACTCTATCGCGTTAGGATATGCTGACACATCGTATCGTTTCATTGTTTTTGGAAGTCGCCATTTTGTTTTAACTGTACGTCATGTAAACAACTACAAAGTCTATTAGAGTAGTCTCCCTTTTATCGATTTTTCACGGCGACTTCACTTCGCCGGAAAATCAAATGACTGGCGACATTTAGCGATTTTCAAAAATTTTTGGCGACTTAAAACGCCATTTCGCCATCTAGATTAGGCCCTGAACTATGAATATGATGTTTGTGTTTGGTTCATCTCCTCTTTATATAGTATTTTTTTTCTTTAAATTTTATAGGGGCCTATGTGGCCGAGTGGTCTAGGTAAGTCATCTACTATTATGCCTGTTAACAATGAGGTAATGTAAGTTCATGTCTCACTGCGTGCAGGACATGATCAACTCTAATATTAAATGACAAGAATTTAGCCAGTTGTCCTATTGAAGAAAAGTACAAGAAAAGTATGGGGTTTTCGGTAGGTCTGAGAATTTAGCCTTTGTAGAAGCTACAATGAGTCTACTCTTTTTAGAAATCTATAGAAGGGGTCATTATCATGCAAGTAGCTTGGCACTCGTCAAAAATGTTACCCACCATGGTCTGTGGCCAGGCTTTCCATATTATGACCTGACACACCAGGGGACATGCTGGGCTGCCCTCCCAGTATGTTTTCAGCTAAGTATACATGTATGTACAAATGGGTAGTACTTAAATACACCTGCCATAATAATTGTATGCCTGCAGTGAAAAAGTGTTCGCCTGCCATCATATTTATGCATTATATTTGTGTTTTCTGGTGTAAAATGTTTTAAAAAGAGTTTTAGAAGCAATTCTATGTATTTTTATCTAGTTTTCAACAAAAGGTTTGAGGAATTAGTAAATTAAGTGTAACGGTAAATTGCTGACATCATGGAATGACTCATGCATAGATGCAACCTCGTAACTCTTGTAAAGCATCATTTGGAAGACTTTGTAACTATTTTATTCCAACAAAAGTAAATTAATAAATGAATAAATAGATAAATCATCAAATTGTGGGACTGAAAACAAATATTTATAATAAGATATTTTGTTCAGTGTATAACAGCAGGTATATATGTGCTCCCATACAGAGGTGATATAACATTGTCTGTTTGCTAAAAAAAAGCTTAATAAAATAGTTTTTGGGGTTCAAATTGATTTCTGTTTAATCTTTAGTTATTTTTTGGTGAAATATATGCCACAATTAGTGGCAGGTGTGCACTTGTTTACTGCAGGCATACATTTATAATGGCATGCATATGCAGTCGAATTTAAGTAGGACCATGTACAAACTGCATTTTTGAGTTCGTGTTCACTGATGATGCTTCCAAGACAGTTTACACAGCCTCATTTGTGTATGAAAATATTGATTTGTGTTTTTTTCTAGTTACTTTATGTCCTATCATAAATGTGACTTTATATCCCCGTTCCAGTGGCTTTCCGTACGTTTAGCCAAATTCAGTATATGCAGAATAAATTCGATTCTCACCAGAAAATTTGGACCATACTGTGTTATTAATGCGTATGCATAAAAGAGGATTGACACTCGTAAGATAAGATCAATTCCACAAAATGAGCCATATACGGGTACAGTGACTACACAAATATATGGCAGTACATCTACTAGACAGCCAAGTAAAGGAAAACACATGTTGTAAATAACTACAAATTTTAGCGGTCTTGACAATAAACTTCTTGGTTCACATAATTTTAGAGTTAAGGTCGGGTTATATTCCGGAAATTCGGGTATGAGTAGTATAACATGTGAATGCAAATCTGATAATAAGCAACATTTAAAATCTATCATTTGTCTCTTAATATCCAAATATTTTATTTTTTTACCCAAAATATTAGCATCAATTTGTAAAAAAATACGACACATGGTTAATTTATTTAAGGTAATTTCATAAAAAAAATAGGCCATGGGAAGTAAACAAAAATTGCATAAATTCGGATGATAAAGTAGAGAACACAAGCCTCCACAAACTAGATGTTAGGAGCAATTCGCCCCGTATTATATATAAACGTTTGTTTATGTGTATATCATATCATTTTGTCTAATAATTGTCTGTTTTCATAACGTGTGCTAGTGTTAAGGTTTCTTTAATAATTCATGTAATTTACAAAGTTCAAATATAAGCTAATTTTGAGAAAATACACTTTATTATGTAAAGATAATTAGCTTCAACACACACAATACGCTTTATTGTTTAAAGATAATCAGCATCAACACATTTTTTTTTATTTAGAGGAGCGTAACGACCAAGGGCGAAATGATTCAATTTATAGGTGTGAAAACGACCCAGGCGAATGGACCCGGGCGTCTGCCGGGCGAACAGGTAGTCGATACGAAACGACCCGACACCGAGTAATTCTAACGTATATACATAGGTAAAAGGCATAACTGAGTGTCGGTAGGACCTTTTACGGGACAGCTGGAAAGGCTGATTTATTCACCGGGAATTTGGGATTTAACAAATAAAACTGCCGGAATTCGGGATTTTTACATAGCGGGATCCGGGAATGATCGTTTTATTACAACGGGAATACGGGATTTCTACTTAGCGGGATACGGGAAATTCATTTTATTTCATCGGGAAATCGGGAAACCCATGTATCTCGCAAACTTTCAGTTTGGTAAGTCTTCGGGTAAGTCTAAAATCAATAACAGATCATGACAAACATAAAAAATGCATGCGGAAATCACACATACATGCTATAAAGTCACAATACGTTGCAATTTACAACATTATCCCTGTTCATCTACAGATCTGAGGTAAGTCGTCTGATTTTTGAACGGGAAAACGGGATTGATCAATTATTTCACTGGGTAAACGGGATTTTGTATTTATTTTTACGGGAGTACGGGATGAGACCCCCTCCTACCCCCCCTCATAACTAGATATATAGTATATACTTTGTGGACAAAAAGCAAACAAAATATAAATAGCATTTCTCAGAATCTGGGACTAGTGTTACTAATTGAAACTATAGTTGATTTATAGGTTCCTGTCAGGCGGAAACAAAAATAAATATTCTCATTGTTATCTTTATAAACATTGTCAACATTCTAGACTTCTCGATCTAAATATTGGTCTAATTCCGCTGCTGCACATTACAACAACAGATAATTACGAACTATACAAAAATCTGTTTTACTTAATGAGGACTTGAACATGTTGACTCTTCTCCGGTCTCAAATATATACCTCCTACAAAACCATAACCCTCCGTTATTAAAAAAGGTAAGTGCACATCTACATGGCTGCTCAGCTAAATGTTTTTATCCATGTACCCACATTTATCTACATGTACTTGGAAATTTTTTCAGACTAAACGAATATGACGAATTTACTCGTTGTTTGCAAACAAATTATTATCAAGAACTTAAATGAAATATTGTTCGCATGGCGTTGTAGTCTTGAAACCGCCATATATAATTTATCGTGACATTTTATTTGTTACTTATGTTAATTGTGTGCTTGATATCGATCTATAATTAATGGTGACGTTATGCAGTGATTCCAGAATAATGTTAACAATTTTAACTTGTCACTGTCGCCTCTATTCAAACTTTTTATATAACGCGTTATACAGAAATTGCGTACTCTGTTGTAAAACGGCAACGTGAATGATGAAAATAGATGTGATTTTGTAAAATAAATCGATAGTTTTTTTACATATATGCTACGAACATCAACCAGTTAGTCCCTTTTTACCATGTCGCTTTTTATGTAACTAAAATAACTATTAGGTTAGAATAGCGTCAGACGTAGAACAACGAACAAGTCTTGTACTTATTATATACAAGAGATATTGTTCTTTTGATAGCATACAAGAAAAACTTGATACAACCTTACATTTTACACTCAAAGTCATTAATAAAGCCCAAATGGGTGTTCTGTCACCCCATCTTTATAATGATAAAAATGTCTGATATTTATAGTCTAGAGTATCTATTATACTTACCTGTCATCAGATCACAATACAAAAGTTAGATTGAAACACTTATTTTTATGAGTACTTTTATATTGGCGAAAATCGATACCTATACGTTACGGACGCCATTCGTTTATACACGTTAATATTCTGAATTAAAATGTATACGTTATTTAAGTTATGGTGGCAATTATTAATTTACTTGGTAACATGCTTTATCAGAAACACACATGTCTGTAGCTTCTTGATTCACCATTGCATATCTTGCGTACTTTTATACAGTGACGCCAATTCTCGGATACATACGTAACCATGCACAAAACTAACACAATTTATTAAGGAGAAAACGTAATAATTATTTGATAATGTCACACTGATAATATACTTACTGATAATCAACACAACGAGATATCCAGAAAATGTCAGTATTGCTGAAAAAATAGATTTATACATAAGTTCTCTAGGTTCAAAACAGAGCGATACATACGTTGTCAACCCTTTGACATCGTATATTTTGCGAGGATATACGGAGATGCTTTACAAAATCGAGATATCATACATCAGTACTTCCCCATAAGAGGTTTGTTTAATATGGGGTTTCAATTTGAGTAGACTGTATTGTAAATGACGATATGGTACTTCCCCATAAGAGGTTTGTTTAATATGGGGTTTCAATTTGAGTAGACTGTATTGTAAATGACGATATGGTACTTCCCCATAAGAGGTTTGTTTAATATGGGGTTTCAATTTGAGTAGACTGTATTGTAAATGACGATATGGTACATACGTTACTAACTACTTTTAAATTTGTACGAAACAATGCAACACGTGGTAATTAAACTAGCTCTATATCATTTAGAAGTTTTAAGACCGCCTTATTTTGAAAATGTGCATGTAACCTGACGCAAACTAGATTTAATCAGAAAATAAAATTTCATCAAAGACACCAAGGTTAGTATTATTTACTACGCCTGACACGCGTTTCGTCTAATCAAGACTCATCAGTGGCGCTCAGTTTAGTAGGCAGTTCACCGCAGCTCTAAAGGTTAGTACTTTTTATTGCAGTTTCACTTACTTCCAAAATTATGTATATCATAACGTTCCCTGAATTCACAAAACGATGCCCGCACACTGTGTGTAAATATTTGCTATTGGTAAACATGTATTGAAGCATCAAAAGATTGATACGAACGTGACTGTCGGTAACGTTTGCATCTTATTATTGGTTCTAAAATAAAACGAAACTAACATTACTGGTAGATATAAATAATGGCCAATGATAATCATTCATTATCGTAAACATAAGGTTTTTATTATTTTGACGGTTGCTGCCTTATATATGTAAAATGAACCTAGCCAAAATGTCCTTTATTGTGTACACATAGTTATATCTCTCCATAATTGAAAAAAGCTTTATCTATTCCTTCAGTATAAAGTAAATTCCGTATCAACATGCATATTTTAGCTGTAGACATTGATTAAATAAAAAAACCACATAGTTCATACTTACTTTTCCATAGAAATAAAAAAACGAACGGTAACGTATATATCAATACTTACGTGACTTACGATTCTTTGTTTCAGAATGGGGAAATCCAGGGCGGAGATTCAAAAATGGATCAGGATTTTTGGAGAAGGAAAGAGTTCGTCAACTCCAATACTATAAACCTGCAGCAAATTTGTCGGCTAAGAAAAGAGCTGAAAGAAATGAGAAGAATAAGTTCATGAATCGATTATCACGATTTCGGAAGAAACAGTGGGAACAAAATGACAATGTCATGACTGAGACAAGTGGATACGAAAGTGCGGGGGACAATAACGACGTGAATATGTCTACTGACGAAAACAAACCTCGCTCGTCAAAAGACGCCAATGTATTTGCTGTCTATAGCCAACCTGGTCTGTTTGGAGTAATTGTTAAATTACCGGTAATGTCTAATTCGGCAAAAGGACTGAAAAAAGTACGAGCTGGAGCTTAAGCACGGGCCAACAAGAAAGTTAGGAATCTGAAGCATGACATAGAAACGCTTAGAAAAAAGGTCAAAGTAAGAGATAGAAAAATATCCCGCATGGTAAAGAGACAAAGACAAATTGAAGCTCCTCAAACAGAAGATCTGACCCCAAGGATGCAAATAGATCAAAATATTAATATGCTGAATCTTACACCTACATGGAGACGTTTTGTTACAGGAAAACTTCTTCAGGCCAACACTGTAATGGCAGAGGTGAAAGAATCACGAAAAGCCACATCACGCAAGAAACGGAATAACTTGCACAGGATTATATCAGGAACGATGGCTCGAAAGCACCGGTGTATAACAAACATTAACAAATTTACGGGCCTTTCCAGTAAATCGTTAGTTAAAGTATTTGACAAAGATTTGGTCAACTATATACCAACTGAGTAAAGAATATGCAAGGCAAGGAACACGAGAAATCGTATCATTGATTTTTTTTATGCGGGACGACAATAGCCGTGCACAACCTGGAAAGGCGGATGCAAAGAAAGTAGAAACAGGAGAAAAAATGCAGACGAGAGTTTTAATGGACTACATCAAGAATTTGTACGACAAATACATGTCAGAAAATCCAGATGCATTGAGTACGTACGTTTTCAACCTCTTCAACCAAAGAATTTATTACTGACATCCTTAATTTTTAGAAACACATGCCAGTGCATACACCATCAAAATATGGCACTGAAAGTCCAAGCCCTTAGAAAATATGGAATCAACATAGGACAAAACCCCGAGAGTCTTATCCCAAATCAGCACGATTTAGATGAAATTTTAAAAGATCTGCCAGCAAACTTAGAATACAAAATATGGAAGAAAGTCGAAGTAGAACCAGGAAATATGAAGATGAAAGTAGTTGACCAACAGACAGATGCCTGTTCATTTCGGGAAAATTTCAAAAAAACAGATGAAGGACTTTATACAGACCATGTCAACACAGTTAAAGAACAATACAGTCAAGTGAGATATTAGAAAGCTAACAAACCGAAAGATGAAATGATTGTGCAAATGGTGATTTTACACCCCGCAGTCGCTTACTTTAGGGAAGGCGGCATCCTTATGCACTAAAGCTTCGTTGTCGTAAGCGATGAAATGTCCCATTTGTGCATGTATAGACAAACTAATGCCCTGTATTAAACTCCTTAAACCAAACCTGAAAACTATACACTATTGGACAGATTCTCCTTCGTCCCAATACAGAAACCGTTACATTTTCTACACTATAGCACATCTTCAAAATATATACCAAGTTCGGGGAAGATGGAACTACTTCGAGGCCGGACACGTAAACGTATAGCCGATGAAGCTATCAATCAAGGTCACACAGCGATACAAGATGCAGCTGATTTCTATAAACGGGGGAAGCACATCCACAATGACAGGCGTCAGATTCTTGTGTGTTCCAAAATCTGAAATACAACGGAAGCACAAGGAAATGAAAAACATTGTCATTAAGCCTCTAAAGGGAACAATGAAACTACACGCCATCAGAGTAGAGGAATCTCAAATGATGACTATAGAAACGTCTTGCTATTTCAACATTTGTATCAGAGGAAATATTGTAAGACATGGGAGAAACAGAACACAATGGTATCAAATCTAACTTAAAACCAAAATAAAACAAATGGAAATCGAGAAATCGTCAACCCTCCTCAACAGGATGCACCTGAACAGCGGAACTGGATGAATTTGTCGCCGTTATGTACGACAGAAACTGGTTTAGTGGACAGATAGTTGACAAGGATCCAGACGAGGGTGACTACGAGATAAAATTCATGGCTAAGGCTGAGCAAATGTACAAATCGCCAACGGTCGAATACCGCATTTGAGTACATCACAATGATGTTCTCTGTGTCATAAACACTCTTGAGCCTTTCGGAAAATCACAAATACTTTTCAAAATGTCAAGTGAAGAAAAGGAGAAAGTTTCTGACCTCTTCAAATCAAGAATAGCATAAATTGGATGCATACAATACCGTTTTATTTTCTCTTATTTCCAGAAAACGAACATCTATTTTCATATCATTTCACAAATAAAGGTGTTTCAAAAATACTAAACGGTGAATTTATTATCAGAAGCATCAGTAAAGAACTCTTAAGATTACTTTAAAATTGTAATACATACGTTACAATTCATGACTTGTACAAAGTGCTTAATTTTTAGTCCCGATAGCGTAATTTAGCCTAAAAACTGTTTCTTACAATTACCAAAGGAATAGTGTTGTGACGGTTGTTTGAAGGTTTTATTAAAGTTGTTTTTCAATCAATTTTTTAAGGATTAAAATTTTGTCAAAATTTCTAAAATCATATGCTTGCTCTCAAGCAATGAAAATGCAAATTGAGGTAACACATTTTTCTGCGGACGTGTAACAACAATTTACGATATATCCTATCAAACATGGATATACAACCAATAACCACAAATACTTATTCGCAGAGATAAATGTGTGGTATGTAGCATCCCGTATGTATTTTGGGTAAAGACACACATCAACTTCCATGATTAGTTTCCGGTGTACGAAAAGTTTGGTGTTATGTTTTTTGTATTTTTTACACTGATATATTCTTGTTTCATGAAAAAATTATTTGGAACATTAGTGAAACCCGTTATAGGTATTTGTGTAGGCGATATGCACAAGTATAATACATTTTGAAGAAGCGTAGTGATGCTATACAATGATTTTTAACTTTAGAATATAACAGGCATCGATTAATTTTTTTGACAAACCATATTAACTGAAAATTGCTTTGTCGAATATAAGGGTTTAACATACATAACGAACATATTTCAATGTTCGAAGTTCGGAATATTTAAAAAATAAAGTCTACAACATACCACGCATTCTCAACATTAAAAAACGCATTAAATTTATTTTATACGATAAATTGAATTCAACAATTTTGACAAAAAAATTGTTTTAACTTCCATAACATTAACCTTCGTAACGTGTACTTTCGAAAAGTAATGTTCCTATACATTCAATATAAATGAACAAATTGCGTGGATTTGGTTTTATAATCACCACCGGAAGTATTCCAGTTAAGCAGACGACACGATGTCACCTATTAAATGTGATTAGGATATACTTTTTAAAGTTACCATAATTATTTTGACGTATTATAATAAGATAAACACGATTATAGAATATAAATAAAAAAAAATAAAAATATTGTTTTACACTACACCATCGTTTAGATTTTGGTTTTATGCAGAACAAAATAGGTAATGATAGAAAAAATCGGTATAATTTATATCACTAAATACACTAGGGAAATAACCAATAATGAATACTTAAACTAATGGCCGTGTTAATTATTTTGCAAAAATATATTCCTTTTATCATTTCCCACCTGTTATTGTTGGTTTGTGGTCCTGGTTATCTTCAAATTCGTTACGTATGTTAAAATGCATTATGATTTTTGCTTGCATATTTAAAATAAACAAAGCGATTTTTACATTTGCAAATACGATAGAACTATACATACTAGGATACTAATTGCAAATATTGATGACATTAAGGATTGTACATGAAATAGTATAATGCAAATTATTGTCTACGACTCCATAAACTCTTATTTTATTCGTGTCTTTGTATTGTGGAAGAACCGATTGCTAATAAAATACTTTTTTTTTACAGAATGCCATTTTCAAAAGCAGAAAGACAACGCCAATAGCGTGACAGGCAAAAACAAAAAGGTGCTACAAAGTATTTGGAAAAAGAAGCAAAGAGAAAAAGAAAATCCTATGTACCGACAGACAGACTGAAGCCAGCAGAACTGAAACAATGGCCTTAGAAAAACAAATAGAGATCCCTTGCACAACCCTATCAAAACAACCAAGATTTAAGACACAAGAATCAGAATCTTTTTAGAGCAAACAAAAGAGGATTGAAAGAATAAGGAAACAACAGACACGAAATGAGTTCGAAAGCTCAGATACACAAAAAGAGAGGAAACTTTTGTTGACTCCTTGATCTAAAACGAAGAAAGAAATGAAAACTCTAGGATTAAATAAGCTTCCCTCAACACAAAAGTTCGACGCAAATTAATACAAGTAAGACGCAAGTTTCTTCTTACAAAAACGGTTCTTAATGAATTAAACGATAACCTAAAAGGAAAGAAGAAAACAATAAAAACTGCAATGATATGGAAAAGATTAGTAAAATAGTACAGATGCGGGTCAAAACTAGCAAAGTCGATAGACGTGTGTATAAAGTGGCCAATCTATGCGTTAGAAGAAAAATGACCAATCAAAACATCAACTTGCGCAACAAAGTCGTAGCATTCATAGAGAGCGAAGACAATAGTTCCGTTCTACCTAGAAAGAAAGACACTAAGAAAGTTCAAGAAAGTTTGAAACAAAAGCACGTGCTATCAGATTACATGCCCAATTTGTACTTTAAATTCACGTTAGAAAATCCAAGATTAAAGATATCAAGATCACTCTTTTATCCACCAGCGAAGCGATAGAAAAAAAGATGTCATTAAAGCAAAGGAATGGGACTGGGTAGCGGCGGTTTATATTTCCAGTTGGTGCATCGGAAGAGTTGAAAAATTGGACAACGAAGATGGGGAATTACTTTACATTTAATTTACTTGATGGAGAAGTCGGGAAAACTAATCAATACGTTCAAATGGCCTCGTCAAAGGGGTGCAATTTGAATGACTCCTCAAAACATTATTTACGGATTAACAGACAGTCCAGCACCTGTTGGCAAAACAAGCATATCGTTGAAAATTCCACAGGAAGAAATTAACACAATTCTAATGGCTTTTGAGAAGTTTGAATGACAAAATATTATATACAAATAACGGAAAGAAATTGTTCATACTTGTTTAATTTTTTGAAAGATATATGTAAATATGTTATGTTTTTCTTTTAAAAGTATTTTGTGGCAAATAATTGATTTATCTCAGTTTAAAGAAAATTTGAAAACCTGTCAAAATATTGTAACACCCGTTACTAAATTTCATACGTAACAATCAGCTCATTATATATTTGAATAAGGTGCTTTACGACCAAACTACTAACCAATGTCTCTTCAAGTCTCAAACATGTTTCCAACAACAAAAAATGACAGCAATTGGTTTTTTGTTTTAAAATAAAAATTCCAATGAACACTTAAAGTGACGTTTTGTTAATTTCAAGAATTGTTAAATATAACACCAATTTTAATATGTCAGATTTGGAGCCAATAAATAGCATTATTGATTAAATGTTTGTTATATGTTTTCTATTATTACGTCTTTCTAAAAAAAGATGTAATAACACATAATTCTATCGTGTTTTCCTTTAAAGATTTGTAATAAGCAATATAACGTCCATAACACCCAACTTAACTGCTTTGATATTAATTCTAATTTTTCATCTAAATTTTCGCTTTTTGTGTGTGAAAACTTTTATTGTAGTAGTTGGAATACTCAAGATCAAGAATTAAACAATAATGACCAATTCCAGATAGGTTAGTGTTTTCGCTACATCTGATTTTAATTGTTAATATTATTATGGAATGGCTGTATAAATCTCGTAATCGGGTTAAGTTATTGATTTGGCAAGAAGTGAAGGCGACACCTCTGGATGATATGGACAGATACTAGTATTTATATAGCTATAATTTGGAGGCGACGCCTCTTTTCGAATCTATTATCTTGATTATGCTAAATTTCTATAAATATTTATAATTTGGAGTCGCAACTTTGAACTACTAGTAACTCGATCATGTCGATCTAAATGTGTGTCGGTTGGGGATTGGGGGGGGGACTATCTGTTCTGTTCTATCATCTTGATTTTGCTAATTATCGAATGACTTCCACTTCTACTCTACATATTCGGATCTGCTTGAAGTCTATCAATTATTGGGAGTCACCAGGTTTGTCTATAATCTTGCCTAAATAAAAAAAATACCTTTGATAATTTGTTAGAATTTAAAAATATAAACATTTATAAGCAAAAAAAGAATATTTACTTTACAATGTTTATCGGCCTTAATTTCTTTGTGCTAAAATTAAAAAAAATATAGTTATTATATCCTTATGACTATAATAACATTAAATGAAAAACTGGAAATTAAGTTGATTTTTGCTGTCTTGACATGATGGTATTAAGTTAGCTAATAACCTCAATGAACCTGAAGTGACTTTCGTTGACAACAGCACTTACGCTTCTTATAAGTCTAGGTTTCAGTTCAAAGTCATTGATATATACCAATATACAAACGCATATTTACACACGTATTTCTAGGAAGGAAACAATGTTCTGAGTGAATCAATAAAACAAAATGATACAGAATGTTGTATGCCGAGAAATAACAGTCTGAAACCAAGGTTTCGTATTATGTTGAGGTATTATCGTATAAATCACGCTGCCTTGTGTAAAATGTATCTTACAAGATCCTTCCTTTTTTTAAACTTTTACAACCTATAAGGCAATTACATCGGAGAAGACGGATAGAATATTTATTGCCCCTGCAGACTTGTCTTGCTACAGACAGCCTTATGCACGTTAGTTAATACTTAAGACCAAGCGGAATATTATAGAAAAAAATGTAAACGATCTCCTTCTACATGCCGCACTTCATCCATACGTGATGTAAATAGCATATTTTTTGTCGCATGACTATTAAGTTTAAACAGATCCTTAGAGGATGGTGTCCCAACATATGCATAAGTTTTTAGTTAATATGTTTTTATTAGGAACCAGTCGTTTTCGACTTGCGAGTCTCGTTTGCAGCAGTCTTGTATAACGATTTAAATCGTTTGCTTAAACATAGTTACATTTATAAAGTAGAAACTGCCTACCGCCTTTCAAAACCAATGTAGATCGGCTACCACTTTAGTGTTTGGCAGTCTACTATTATACCTCCAACTAGAGCGTGGGATATATAGTGATGGGGTGTTTGTGCGTCCGTACCTCCGTTTGTTTCACTTTCTCTTATGCGCAACTCCTTCTACACTACCGAATGGAATTTGATGAAACTTACACAGAATTTTTGTCACATAGTATCATTGCGCACCTGATATTTAATATTTTTTATCTGAATGATATTTGGGGTTTCACATAGAAAAACATGGACTTTGTCATGACATGAGGGAAGTGGTTGGTATCAATAAGTGAGTATTGCTCACAGTTTTTCTAAATTTTAGTTTTTTTTAACTATCAGTTAACTTTTTTACAACGGGTTTGTTACCAAAATTAACAACTAGTTCTTCAATTTCCCGTCATATAGTTTTTCTACTGTTTGTATACATTGAAAGAGTTATTACTATAATTGAGATAGTTATAATGTTAACCCATATTGCAATCTCTTGTGATTATCGTCTCGTATTTCGGTTATGTTGCGATATTATACCATATAGGGTGCGATAATAGTTTGTTCGTTTGTTTGAATGTGTTTAATGCCACTTTCAGCAATTGTTCAGATATTATTATTATTATTATTTATTATTATTATTATTATTATTATTATTATTATTATTATTATTATTATTATTATTATTATTATTATTATTATTATTATTATTATTATTATTATTATTATTATTATTATTACACTTCTCATAAAGCGCTCCATCTATACAGAATAATACTCAAAGCGCTGTACACTTACAATTAAAAACAAGAGAAAGCAACAAAAAAAATTTACGATAATATACACAAAGAACAATACAAAGATAATATATCTGAAATGAATGAACAAATAAATTATAAATAAATAGAAGAATGATCTGGTAACTTTTAAAATATGATTTAAAAGGTCTTAAAGCTATGAATAAATTTGGTAAAAACTATTTAAGAATTTAAAATATTGACTTAAGATAATAAAAATTGTGAATGGCTATCGGGTTACATAAACTAAAGAAAATAATATAGATTAAAAAAAATCTGTTGGGATGCCATTTTGAAATGGTAGTCATTATCAAAGCTCTGACTATTGACTGCACCCCTAAATATGTCTATCTACAACTGTTTTAAGTTTCATGTTATTGTATTAAGGCGTCTTTGAGAAATGTGTCGGCAAAGTTGAAAATCTAGAAAAAGTGGAAACCGAAATAATAATAACAATTAAAAATAATGTGTTGGGATGCCAACACAGAAGTCGCCCAAAATCCCCATGGATAGTATTGCATTCCACTCAGGACATTAAAATGAATCCACACATCAAATTTCATTAAAATCAGACAACGTTTAAATTTTGACACTTTTTTGGCGGCGATTTTGAAACGCACGATCGAAAAACAAATTCGGAATGTAGAATTCCAATCGGGACACTTATATCTTCCTCCACGCCAAATTTTGTTGCAATTGGAGCACATTAAATTTTATCGAGATCCGATAACGTTGAAAATTATACACATTTGTTGCGGCCATTTTGAAACGCGACGTCGAAAAAAATTTTCAAAGATAGCGTTTCACTCGAAATACTAAAATCTACCTCCATACCAAATTTCGTTGAAATCACACCACGGGACAATTTTTGCAATTTTTGGGTAGGTGTCGTCAAGTGGCGGCCATTTTGAAATGTCGGCCATTATCAAAACTCTGATTATTGACTGCACCCCTCCATATGTCTCCGAGAAATGTGTCGGACAAATTCACGATATAGAAAAAGGAGAAACCGAAATAATAATAATAAAATAATAATTAAACATGATTATGATCTTATGGATCATTACTTGCTCCCAAACGACCCCCGTGGACACTGGAGTTCCGACATCCATTCACAGCAACTTTATCTATCAGGAAACCAAGTTGGCTGCAAATCGGAGCATTTTCCAATTTTGTCGGTTATCTTTGATTCAAAATGGCTTCCATAAAAAGTCAACATGTGCGTCATATGGTGCGGTATAACATACTCTACTTATATTCCAATTTTCAGCGAAATCTGTTAACTTTTGGATTTTTAAGGATTTATTTTCATTTTCAAAACAGCAGCCATTTTAAGATGACCGCCATGATCAAATGCAAATTTTGATGACTAACATCTAATCGCAACATGGTAATCTATCAAAAAACCAAGTTTCGTGCGATTCCGAACATTTTGAATTTTTGGTGGCCATCTTGGATTCAAAATGAAACCCATAAAAAGTCAACATGTGCGTCATATGGTGTGGTATTACATACTCTACTTATATACCAATTTTCGTTAAAATACGTAAACTTTTTGATTTTTAAGGATTTTTTTTTCATTTTCAAAATGACCGCCATTTTGAGATGTCCGCCGTGTTTAAATTCAAATTTTGATGACTAACATCTGATTGTAACATGATTATCTAGCTAAAAACCAAGTTTGGTGTGATTCCGAGCATTTTGAATTTTTGGCGGCCATCTTGGATTCAAAATGGCCACCATAACACATTGACATGTGCGTCATATGGTGCGGTATAACATACCCTACTTATATTCCAATTTTCATCAAAATCCGTTAACTTTTGGATTTTTTAGGATTTTTTATCCTTTAAAATTGACCGCCATTTCAAGATGGCCGCCAATTTCAAATTTTAAAACTTGAAGGCATCACTTCAGGTCATGACCTATTTTCGGGTGAAGTTTCATAGTGATCCAATTTACGGTCTCCGAGAAAATGGTCGGACAAATTTTGATGACTAACATCTGATCGCAACATGGTAATCTACCTAAAAACCAAGTTTCGTGCAATTACGAGCATTTTGAATTTTTGGTGGATTCAACGGCCGCCATAAAAACTCCACATGTGCGTCATATGATGTGGTATAATATACTCTACTTATATTCCAATTTTCAAAATGGCCGCCATTTTGGCGGAAACCGGAAGAAAAAAAAATTAAACATGATTATGATCTTATGGATCATAACTTGCTCCCAAACTACTCCCATGGACACTCTAGTTAGACATTCATTCACAGCAACTTATCTACCAGGAAACCAAATTTCATGCAAATCGGAACATTTTGAATTTTTGGCCGCCATCTTGGATTCAAAATGGCCACCATAGAAAGTCGACATGTGCGTCATATGTTGCGGTATAACATACTCTACTTATATTCCAATTTTCATCGAAATCCGTTAATTTGTGGATTTTTAAGGATTTTTTTTTTCATTTTCAAAATGGCCGCCATTTTAAGATGAGTGCCATGTTCAAATTCAAATTTTGATGACAAACTACAGATCGCAACATGGTAATCTACATAAAAACCAGGTTTCGTGTGATTGCGAGCATTTTCAATTTTTTGCAGCCATCTTGGATTCAAAATGGCTACCATACAAGTCGACATGTGCGTCATATGGTGCGGTATAACATACTCTACTTATATTCCACTTTTCTTGAAAACTTTTGGATTTTTTAAGGATTTATTTTCATTTTCAAAATGGCTGACATTTTAAGATGACCGCCATGATCAAATTCAAATTTTGATGACTAACATCTGATCGCAACATGGTAATCTACCTAAAAACCAAGTTTCGTGCAATTACGAGCATTTTGAATTTTTGGTGGCCATCTTGGATTCAACGGCCGCCATAAAAACTCCACATGTGCGTCATATGATGTGGTATAATATACTCTACTTATATTCCAATTATCAAAATGGCCGCCAATCAAAAAATGTTAAACCTGAAAGGCACAACTTCACATTATGACCTAATTTTGGGTGAAGTTTCATTTGGATCCAATTTACGGTCTCCGAGAAAAACAGCCGCACAAAATTCTGGCGGAAAGTGGAAGAAAAAAAATAATTAAACATGATTGTGTTGGGATGCCAACACAGAAGTCGCCCAAATCCCCATGGATAGTATTCCATTCAAATCAGTACATCAAAATACCTCTAGAAATCAAATTTCGTTAAAATCGGACAAAGTTGATGTTTTGGGGGGCGGGTGTGGTGAACGGCGGCCATTTTAAAATGGCGGCTTTTGAATCAAATTTGTTTTCGCCATACTGCTCAGGATGGTTAACTCTACCAGTGTACCAATTTTCATTAAAATCCATCCACCCATCTCCGAGATCTGAGAGGGGGCCAAAAATCTTTAACGGCGGCCATTTCGAAAATGGCGGCCATTTTGAAAATTTCAAAAGTGGATGGCACACCTCTGAGTGACCCTCCACCCACCTCAGCAGGTTCAGTACATCAAAATACGTCTAGAAATCAAATTTCGTTGAAATCGGACAAAGTTGACGTTTTTGGGGGGCGGGTGTGGTAAAACGGCGGCCATTTTAAAATGGCGGCGTTCGCATCAAATTTTTTTTCGCCACACTGCTCAGGATGGTTAACTCTACCAGTGTACCAATTTTCATTAAAATCCATTCAGCCATCTCCGAGATCTGAGAGGGGGCCAAAAATCTTTAACGGCGGCCATTTTGAAAATGGCGGCCATTTTGAAAATTTCAAAAGTGGATGGCACCCCTCTGAGTGACCCTCCACCCACCTCAGCAGGTTTTATCTTGATTGGTCAAAGCGTTTTCAAAAAATGTGTCGGACAAGTTCATGATTAAGAAAAATGTGTGGAAAAGAATAATAATTAAACTTTACGTTTCCCGAAACGTTGAAGTCGCCTCCCGTTCCGCACTTTTGACCGAGTAGAGGGAACTAAAAGTCAAGAGCACAACTTCATAACATGAGCTTTCAATTGGCCAAGTTTCATTTCGATCGGTTAAAAGATGAGCGAGAAAACGAGCAAACTTTAAAACGGCCGCCATTTTGAAACCGGAAGTCGGACAAAAAATTTTTTTTGCAAAAATGCTCAGGATAGTTAGCTGTATCAGTATACCAATTTTCATTGAAATTGCTCTGGCCATAACTGAGATCTGACAACGGCCGCCATTTTGTAAAACTTGAAAACGGCCGCCATTTTGAAACCGGAAGTCGGACAAAACATTTTTAAATAGTGGCACACTTAGGGTATCATAAGCTACCTGTATACCAAATTTCGTCTAAATCGGATGACGTTTAAATTTTTACATTTTTAGGGGGGTGGTGTTCGGATGGCGGCCATTTTGAAATGTCGGCCGCATCAAATTTTTTTTTGCAAAAATGCTCGGGATAGTTAGCTGTACCAGTATACCAATTTTCATTGAAATTGCTTTGGCAATTACTGAGATCTGACAACGGCCGTCATTTTTTTCAACGGCGGCCATTTTGAAAATGGCGGCCATTTTGAAAATTTCAAAAGTGGATTGCACAACTTCAGGTCACCCTTAACATGTTCCCAAAGTTTCATTTCGATCGGTTAAAAGATGAGCGAGAAAACGAGCGGACAACATTGCGAGGGGAAAACATAAGAAATATGAAAATAATAATAATAATTAAAATTTACGTTTCCCGAAACGTTGAAGTCGCCTCCCGTTCCGCACTTTTGACCGAGTAGAGGGAACTAAAAGTCAAGAGCACAACTTCATAACATGAGCTTTCAGTTGGCCAAGTTTCATTTCGATCGGTTAAAAGATGAGCGAGAAAACGAGCAAACTTTAAAACGGCCGCCATTTTGAAACCGGAAGTCGGACAAAAAATTTTTTTTGCAAAAATGCTCAGGATAGTTAGCTGTATCAGTATACCAATTTTCATTGAAATTGCTCTGGCCATAACTGAGATCTGACAACGGCCGCCATTTTGTAAAACTTTAAAACGGCCGCCATTTTGAAACCGGAAGTCGGACAAAACATTTTTAAATAGTGGCACAAGGGTATCATAAGCTACCTGTATACCAAATTTCGTCTAAATCGGATGACGTTTAAATTTTTACATTTTTAGGGGGGTGGTGTTCGGATGGCGGCCATTTTGAAATGTCGGCCGCGTCAAATTTTTTTTTGCAAAAATGCTCGGGATAGTTAGCTGTACCAGTATACCAATTTTCATTGAAATTGCTTTGGCAATTACTGAGATCTGACAACGGCCGTCATTTTTTTCAACGGCGGCCATTTTGAAAATGGCGGCCATTTTGAAAATTTCAAAAGTGGATTGCACAACTTCAGGTCACCCTTAACATGTTCCCAAAGTTTCATTTCGATCGGTTAAAAGATGAGCGAGAAAACGAGCGGACAACATTGCGAGGGGAAAACATAAGAAATATGAAAATAATAATAATTAAAATTTACGTTTCCCGAAACGTTGAAGTCGCCTCCCGTTCCGCACTTTTGACCGAGTAGAGGGAACTAAAAGTCAAGAGCACAACTTCATAACATGAGCTTTCAGTTGGCCAAGTTTCATTTCGATCGGTTAAAAGATGAGCGAGAAAACGAGCAAACTTTAAAACGGCCGCCATTTTGAAACCGGAAGTCGGACAAAAAATTTTTTTTGCAAAAATGCTCAGGATAGTTAGCTGTATCAGTATACCAATTTTCATTGAAATTGCTCTGGCCATAACTGAGATCTGACAACGGCCGCCATTTTGTAAAACTTTAAAACGGCCGCCATTTTGAAACCGGAAGTCGGACAAAACATTTTTAAATAGTGGCACACTTAGGGTATCATAAGCTACCTGTATACCAAATTTCGTCTAAATCGGATGACGTTTAAATTTTTACATTTTTAGGGGGGTGGTGTTCGGATGGCGGCCATTTTGAAATGTCGGCCGCGTCAAATTTTTTTTTGCAAAAATGCTCGGGATAGTTAGCTGTACCAGTATACCAATTTTCATTGAAATTGCTTTGGCAATTACTGAGATCTGACAACGGCCGTCATTTTTTTCAACGGCGGCCATTTTGAAAATGGCGGCCATTTTGAAAATTTCCAAAGTGGATTGCACAACTTCAGGTCACCCTTAACATGTTCCCAAAGTTTCATTTCGATCGGTTAAAAGATGAGCGAGAAAACGAGCGGACAACATTGCGAGGGGAAAACATAAGAAATATGAAAATAATAATAATTAAAATTTACGTTTCCCGAAACGTTGAAGTCGCCTCCCGTTCCGCACTTTTGACCGAGTAGAGGGAACTAAAAGTCAAGAGCACGACTTCATAACATGAGCTTTCAGTTGGCCAAGTTTCATTTCGATCGGTTAAAAGATGAGCGAGAAAACGAGCAAACTTTAAAATGGCCGCCATTTTGAAACCGGAAGTCGGACAAAAATTTTGAAAATAGTGGCACACTCAGGGTATCATAAGCTACCTGTATACCAAATTTCGTTTAAATCGGATGACGTTTAAATTTTTACAGTTTTAGGGGGGTGGTGTTCGGATGGCGGCCATTTTGAAATGTCGGCCGCGTCAAATTTTTTTTTGCAAAAATGCTCGGGATAGGGAGCTGTATCAGTATACCAATTTTCATTGAAATTGCTTTGGCAATTACTGAGATCTGACAACGGCCGTCATTTTTTTTCAACGGCGGCCATTTTGAAAATGGCGGCCATTTTGAAAATTTCAAAAGTGGATTGCACAACTTCAGGTCACCCTTATTATGTTCCCAAAGTTTCATTTCGATCGGTTAAAAGATGAGCGAGAAAACGAGCGGACAACATTGCGAGGGGAAAAAGGAAAACATAAGAAATATGAAAATAATAATAATAATAATAATAATTAAAATTTACGTTTCGCGAAACGTGAAGTCTCCCAAACGAAGTTACTGATAGTCCTGTGCAGCCTGTGAATCACCTTATATTTGACTTTACAGGTTGCTATTCACCTATTTTACAAAAAATAGCGCGTCATATAAAAATTCTGAGTTGACCATTGAACTCGACATACTAAATTTACTTTAGGAACCAATTTTCATTGAGTTCCGACAATGTTGAATTTTTGCCGATTTGGCGACTTTGGTGGCCATTTTTAAAAAAATGGCGGGTCGTATAAAAAATCTGAGTGTACCGTTGAACTCGGCATACCAAATTTACTTTTAGAACCTATTTTCGTTGAATTATGACAATGTTGAATTTTTGCCCATTTGGCAACTTTGGCGGCCATTTTACAAAAAATGGCGCGTCGTATAAAAATTCTGAGTTGACCATTGGACTCGGCATACCAAATTTACTGTTAAAACCCATTTTCGTTGAAATCCGACAAACTTGAATTTTTGGCGATTCGGCGGCCATTTTGAAAATGGCGGCCGGTTCGCGCGCGATTTTTTGCCAAAAATAAATCAAGACCACTATGCTGAACCTACATACCAAGTTTCATCGAAATCCATCTGGCGGTTCTCCGGGAACTGCATTTTGGCGGGAAAACTTAAATGGCGGCCATTTTGAAAGTGGCGGCCATCTTGGAAATTCCGAAAGATGATTGCACATCTAGCCAATAGGGTCTAACATCCTACCAAGTTTCAAATTGATCCCATTTACGGTTTCTGAGAAAAGTGTCGGAAATCTCTACGGGGAAACCAGAATTTGGCAACTTTGGCGGCCATTTTACAAAAAATGGCGCGTCGTATAAAAATTCTGAGTTGACCATTGGACTCGGCATACCAAATTTACTGTTAAAACCCATTTTCGTTGAAATCCGTCAAACTTGAATTTTTGGCGATTCGGCGGCCATTTTGAAAATGGCGGCCGGTTCGCGCGCGATTTTTTGCCAAAAATAAATCAAGACCACTATGCTGAACCTACATACCAAGTTTCATCGAAATCCATCTGGCGGTTCTCCGGGAACTGCATTTTGGCGGGAAAACTTAAATGGCGGCCATTTTGAAAGTGGCGGCCATCTTGGAAATTCCGAAAGATGATTGCACATCTAGCCAATAGGGTCTAACATCCTACCAAGTTTCAAATTGATCCCATTTACGGTTTCTGAGAAAAGTGTCGGAAATCTCTACGGGGAAACCAGAAGAAGAATAATAATAATAAGAAACAGAGTAAAAACAATAAGTCTCCAAACTTCGTTTGGGAGACTTAATAATAATAAGAAACGGAGTAAAAACAATAAGTCGCCCGACACTTCGTGGTCGGCGACTTAATAATAAGAAACGGAGTAAAAACAATAAGTCGCCCGACACTTCGTGGTCGGCGACTTAATAATAAAATTTACGTTTCCCGAAACGTTGAAGTCGCCTCCCGTTCCGCACTTTTGACCGAGTAGAGGGAACTAAAAGTCAAGAGCACAACTTCATAACATGAGCTTTCAGTTGGCCAAGTTTCATTTCGATCGGTTAAAAGATGAGCGAGAAAACGAGCAAACTTTAAAACGGCCGCCATTTTGAAACCGGAAGTCGGACGAAAAATTTTTTTTGCAAAAATGCTCAGGATAGTTAGCTGTATCAGTATACCAATTTTCATTGAAATTGCTCTGGCCATAACTGAGATCTGACAACGGCCGCCATTTTGTAAAACTTTAAAACGGCCGCCATTTTGAAACCGGAAGTCGGACAAAACATTTTTAAATAGTGGCACACTTAGGGTATCATAAGCTACCTGCATACCAAATTTCGTCTAAATCGGATGACGTTTAAATTTTTACATTTTTAGGGGGGTGGTGTTCGGATGGCGGCCATTTTGAAATGTCGGCCGCGTCAAATTTTTTTTTGCAAAAATGCTCGGGATAGTTAGCTGTACCAGTATACCAATTTTCATTGAAATTGCTTTGGCAATTACTGAGATCTGACAACGGCCGTCATTTTTTTCAACGGCGGCCATTTTGAAAATGGCGGCCATTTTGAAAATTTTAAAAGTGGATTGCACAACTTCAGGTCACCCTTAACATGTTCCCAAAGTTTCATTTCGATCGGTTAAAAGATGAGCGAGAAAACGAGCGGACAACATTGCGAGGGGAAAACATAAGAAATATGAAAATAATAATAATAATAATTAAAATTTACGTTTCCCGAAACGTTGAAGTCGCCTCCCGTTCCGCACTTTTGACCGAGTAGAGGGAACTAAAAGTCAAGAGCACAACTTCATAACATGAGCTTTCAGTTGGCCAAGTTTCATTTCGATCGGTTAAAAGATGAGCGAGAAAACGAGCAAAGTTTAAAACGGCCGCCATTTTGAAACCGGAAGTCGGACAAAAAATTTTTTTTGCAAAAATGCTCAGGATAGTTAGCTGTATCAGTATACCAATTTTCATTGAAATTGCTCTGGCCATAACTGAGATCCGACAACGGCCGCCATTTTGTAAAACTTTAAAACGGCCGCCATTTTGAAACCGGAAGTCGGACAAAACATTTTTAAAAAGTGGCACACTTAGGGTATCATAAGCTACCTGTATACCAAATTTCGTCTAAATCGAATGACGTTTAAATTTTTACATTTTTAGGGGGGTGGTGTTCGGATGGCGGCCATTTTGAAATGTCGGCCGCGTCAAATTTTTTTTTGCAAAAATGCTCGGGATAGTTAGCTGTACCAGTATACCAATTTTCATTGAAATTGCTTTGGCAATTACTGAGATCTGACAACGGCCATCATTTTTTTCAACGGCGGCCATTTTGAAAATGGCGGCCATTTTGAAAATTTCAAAAGTGGATTGCACAACTTCAGGTCACCCTTAACATGTTCCCAAAGTTTCATTTCGATCGGTTAAAAGATGAGCGAGAAAACGAGCGGACAACATTGCGAGGGGAAAAAGGAAAACATAATAATAATAAGAAACGGAGTAAAAACAATAAGTCGCCCGACACTTCGTGGTCGGCGACTTAATAATAATTAAAATTTACGTTTCCCGAAACGTTGAAGTCGCCTCCCGTTCCGCACTTTTGACCGAGTAGAGGGAACTAAAAGTCAAGAGCACAACTTCATAACATGAGCTTTCAGTTGGCCAAGTTTCATTTCGATCGGTTAAAAGATGAGCGAGAAAACGAGCAAACTTTAAAACGGCCGCCATTTTGAAACCGGAAGTCGGACAAAAAATTTTTTTTGCAAAAATGCTCAGGATAGTTAGCTGTATCAGTATACCAATTATCATTGAAATTGCTCTGGCCATAACTGAGATCTGACAACGGCCGCCATTTTGTAAAACTTTAAAACGGCCGCCATTTTGAAACCGGAAGTCGGACAAAACATTTTTAAATAGTGGCACACTTAGGGTATCATAAGCTACCTGTATACCAAATTTCGTCTAAATCGGATGACGTTTAAATTTTTACATTTTTAGGGGGGTGGTGTTCGGATGGCGGCCATTTTGAAATGTCGGCCGCGTCAAATTTTTTTTTGCAAAAATGCTCGGGATAGTTAGCTGTACCAGTATACCAATTTTCATTGAAATTGCTTTGGCAATTACTGAGATCTGACAACGGCCGTCATTTTTTCCAACGGCGGCCATTTTGAAAATGGCGGCTATTTTGAAAATTTCAAAAGTGGATTGCACAACTTCAGGTCACCCTTAACATGTTCCCAAAGTTTCATTTCGATCGGTTAAAAGATGAGCGAGAAAACGAGCGGACAACATTGCGAGGGGAAAAAGGAAAACATAATAATAATAATAATAAGAAACGGAGTAAAAACAATAAGTCGCCCGACACTTCGTGGTCGGCGACTTAATAATAATAATAAGAAACGGAGTAAAAACAATAAGTCGCCCGACACTTCGTGGTCGGCGACTTAATAAGAAACGGAGTAAAAACAATAAGTCGCCCGACACTTCGTGGTCGGCGACTTAATAATAATTAAACATGATTGTGTTGGGATGCCAACACAGAAGTCGCCCAAATCCCCATGGATAGTATTCCATTCAAATCAGTACATCAAAATACCTCTAGAAATCAAATTTCGTTAAAATCGGACAAAGTTGATGTTTTTGGGGGCAGGTGTGGTAAAACGGCGGCCATTTTAAAATGGCGGCTTTTGCATCAAATTTGTTTGCGCCACACTGCTCAGGATGGTTAACTCTACCAGTGTACCAATTTTCATTAAAATCCATCCACCCATCTCCGAGATCTGAGAGGGGGCCAAAAATCTTTAACGGCGGCCATTTTGAAAATGGCGGCCATTTTGAAAATTTCAAAAGTGGATGGCACACCTCTGAGTGACCCTCCACCCACCTCAGCAGGTTCAGTACATCAAAATACGTCTAGAAATCAAATTTCGTTGAAATCGGACAAAGTTGACGTTTTTGGGGGGCGGGTGTGGTAAAACGGCGGCCATTTTAAAATGGCGGCGTTCGCATCAAATTTTTTTTCTTCACACTGCTCAGGATGGTTAACTCTACCAGTGTACCAATTTTCATTAAAATCCATTCAGCCATATCCGAGATCTGAGAGGGGGCCAAAAATCTTTAACGGCGGCCATTTTGAAAATGGCGGCCATTTTGAAAATTTCAAAAGTGGATGGCACCCCTCTGAGTGACCCACCACCCACCTCAGCAGGTTTTATCTTGATTGGTCAAAGCGTTTTCAAAAAATGTGTCGGACAAGTTCATGATTAAGAAAAATGTGTGGAAAAGAATAATAATAATTAAAATTTACGTTTCCCGAAACGTTGAAGTCGCCTCCCGTTGATCCCATGGATAGTATTTCATTCAAATCAGTACATTAAAATATGCCTAGAAATCAAATTTTAATGAAATCGGACAAAGTTGACTTTTTCCTGCAGTAAAATGGCCGCCATTTTGAAACCGGAAGTCGGACAAAACATTTTTAAATAGTGGCACACTTAGGGTATCATAAGCTACCTGTATACCAAATTTCGTCTAAATCGGATGACGTTTAAATTTTTACATTTTAGGGGGGTGGTGTTCGGATGGCGGCCATTTTGAAATGTCGGCCGCGTCAAATTTTTTTTTGCAAAAATGCTCGGGATAGTTAGCTGTACCAGTATACCAATTTTCATTGAAATTGCTTTGGCAATTACTGAGATCTGACAACGGCCGTCATTTTTTTCAACGGCGGCCATTTTGAAAATGGCGGCCATTTTGAAAATTTCAAAAGTGGATTGCACAACTTCAGGTCACCCTTAACATGTTCCCAAAGTTTCATTTCGATCGGTTAAAAGATGAGCGAGAAAACGAGCGGACAACATTGCGAGGGGAAAACATAAGAAATATGAAAATAATAATAATAATTAAAATTTACGTTTCCCGAAACGTTGAAGTCGCCTCCCGTTCCGCACTTTTGACCGAGTAGAGGGAACTAAAAGTCAAGAGCACAACTTCATAACATGAGCTTTCAGTTGGCCAAGTTTCATTTCGATCGGTTAAAAGATGAGCGAGAAAACGAGCAAACTTTAAAACGGCCGCCATTTTGAAACCGGAAGTCGGACAAAAAATTTTTTTTGCAAAAATGCTCAGGATAGTTAGCTGTATCAGTATACCAATTTTCATTGAAATTGCTCTGGCCATAACTGAGATCTGACAACGGCCGCCATTTTGTAAAACTTTAAAACGGCCGCCATTTTGAAACCGGAAGTCGGACAAAAATTTTAAAAATAGTGGCACACTCAGGGTATCATAAGCTACCTGTATACCAAATTTCGTTCAAATCGGATGACGTTTAAATTTTTACAGTTTTAGGGGGGTGGTGTTCGGATGGCGGCCATTTTGAAATGTCGGCCGCGTCAAATTTTTTTTTGCAAAAATGCTCGGGATAGGGAGCTGTATCAGTATAACAATTTTCATTGAAATTGCTTTGGCAATTACTGAGATCTGACAACGGCCGTCATTTTTTTTCAACGGCGGCCATTTTGAAAATGGCGGCCATTTTGAAAATTTCAAAAGTGGATTGCACAACTTCAGGTCACCCTTATTATGTTCCCAAAGTTTCATTTCGATCGGTTAAAAGATGAGCGAGAAAACGAGCGGACAACATTGCGAGGGGAAAACATAAGAAATATGAAAATAATAATAATAATAATAATAATAATAAGAAACGGAGTAAAAACAATAAGTCGCCCGACACTTCGTGGTCGGCGACTTAATAATAATAATAAGAAACGGAGTAAAAACAATAAGTCGCCCGACACTTCGTGGTCGGCGACTTAATAAGAAACGGAGTAAAAACAATAAGTCGCCCGACACTTCGTGGTCGGCGACTTAATAATAATAATAAGAAACGGAGTAAAAACAATAAGTCGCCCGACACTTCGTGGTCGGCGACTTAATAAGAAACGGAGTAAAAACAATAAGTCGCCCGACACTTCGTGGTCGGCGACTTAATAAGAAACGGAGTAAAAACAATAAGTCGCCCGACACTTCGTGGTCGGCGACTTAATAATAATAAGAAACGGAGTAAAAACAATAAGTCGCCCGACACTTCGTGGTCGGCGACTTAATAATAATAATAATAACTAGTTCTGATTGTGTTGGGATGCCAACACAGAATGTCTCCCAAACGAACCCCCATTGCCACTATAATCCTTATGGATAGTATTTCATTCAAATCAGTACATTAAAATATGCCTAGAAATCAAATTTTGTTGAAATTGGACAAAGTTGACTTTTTCCTGCAGTAAAATGGCCGCCATTTTGAAACCGGAAGTCGGACAAAAAATTTTTAAATAGTGGCACACTCAGGGTATCATAAGCTACCTGTATACTAAATTTCGTCTAAATCGGATGACGTTTAAATTTTTGCATTTTTAGGGGGGTGGTGTTCGGATGGCGGCCATTTTGAAATGTCGGTCGCGTCAAATTTTTTTTTGCAAAAATGCTCAGGATAGTTAGCTGTATCAGTATACCAATTTTCATTGAAATTGCTTTGGCAATTACTCAGATCTGACAACGGCCGTCATTTTTTTCAACGGCGGCCATTTTGAAAATGGCGGCCATTTTGAAAATTTCAAAAGTGGATTGCACAACTTCAGGTCACCCTTAACATGTTCCCAAAGTTTCATTTCGATCGGTTAAAAGATGAGCGAGAAAACGAGCGGACAACATTGCGAGGGGAAAAAGGAAAACATAATAATAATAATAATAATTAAAATTTACGTTTCCCGAAACGTTGAAGTCGCCTCCCGTTCCGCACTTTTGACCGAGTAGAGGGAACTAAAAGTCAAGAGCACAACTTCATAACATGAGCTTTCAGTTGGCCAAGTTTCATTTCGATCGGTTAAAAGATGAGCGAGAAAACGAGCAAACTTTAAAACGGCCGCCATTTTGAAACCGGAAGTCGGACAAAAAATTTTTTTTGCAAAAATGCTCAGGATAGTTAGCTGTATCAGTATACCAATTTTCATTGAAATTGCTCTGGCCATAACTGAGATCTGACAACGGCCGCCATTTTGTAAAACTTTAAAACGGCCGCCATTTTGAAACCGGAAGTCGGACAAAACATTTTTAAATAGTGGCACACTTAGGGTATCATAAGCTACCTGTATACCAAATTTCGTCTAAATCGGATGACGTTTAAATTTTTACATTTTTAGGGGGGTGGTATTCGGATGGCGGCCATTTTGAAATGTCGGCCGCGTCAAATTTTTTTTTGCAAAAATGCTCGGGATAGTTAGCTGTACCAGTATACCAATTTTCATTGAAATTGCTTTGGCAATTACTGAGATCTGACAACGGCCGTCATTTTTTTTCAACGGCGGCCATTTTGAAAATTTCAAAAGTGGATTGCACAACTTCAGGTCACCCTTAACATGTTCCCAAAGTTTCATTTCGATCGGTTAAAAGATGAGCGAGAAAACGAGCGGACAACATTGCGAGGGGAAAAGGGAAAACATAAGAAATATGAAAATAATAATAATAATAATAATAATAATAATAAGAAACGGAGTAAAAACAATAAGTCGCCCGACACTTCGTGGTCGGCGACTTAATAATAATAATAAGAAGAAACGGAGTAAAAACAATAAGTCGCCCGACACTTCGTGGTCGGCGACTTAATAATAATAATAATAATAATAAGAAACGGTGCAAACACAATAAGTCTCCCAAAAAAAATTTTT
This sequence comes from Limnoperna fortunei, assembly GCA_944474755.1. Classification (NCBI taxonomy): domain Eukaryota; kingdom Metazoa; phylum Mollusca; class Bivalvia; order Mytilida; family Modiolidae; genus Limnoperna; species Limnoperna fortunei. The sequence continues at coordinate 23,801,430 of OX104121.1, read as the reverse complement.
TTGGGCGACTTAATAATAATAATAATAATAAGAAACGGTGCAAACACAATAAGTCTCCCAAAAAAAATTTTTTTGGGCGACTTAATAAGAAACAGAGCAAAAACGGTGTGGTGAGAGCTGCCATTACAAAATGATGTTGTTCTCGTCCAATTTTTTTTCGGCAAAAATGCTCAGGATATCCTGACTTCATTTTGGGCGACTTAAATAGCTGCATTAAGAGATTATCAGGTACTATTTACAATAAAATGTTTTATTCGAAGAGTTAAATAATATTGTATTTATATATGAAAGTTTCAGACCAAAGGGAAGGCTTTTGTAAAAAGTATGGTTTTTTAGTTTTTTTCTATAAAACATCAACAGGTAAGTTAGTGTCGCACATCTGATCAGGTAGATCGTTCCAAAGAACAGCAGCCGCTGTCAAATCTTCTCTCTCCGTGTGGTTTTGTTCGAATAACTGGTGTCACTAATAAAGATTTCTTCCCTGATTTTAAGTACCTAGATGGTTGTTACAGTTTTAAAATTTCTTCTAAGTAAGATGAAGCATTCCCAGTAAGAGCTTTAAAAACGTAAAGCAGAAGTTTGTATTGACATCGATAGTACATGTATATGGGAAGCCAGTGGAGGGACTTCAGCACAGGTGTTATGTGATCTGTTTTTCGTGTCCCGATACAACCCTCGCAGCAGTATTTTGTACTCGTAATCGTTGTAACTGACAATTTGGTAGTCCAAAAAGTAGAGCGTTTCCATAGTCAAGACGAGACGTGACTAATGAACACATTAAGGTCTTACATGCACATGTAATTTGTAAACGTCTTAAAGAAATGTAGAAACAATCTCTACACAAAGGTGTTTCGTTGCTCTGCTTGAGAAATAATTCGAACGAAATCATAAGAGAAAACGGTTTCATAACACTAAATGTAATTGAAATGGAATAACAAGCTTGATTTTGAAAACATTGAAATTGAGTAACTCGATAAAATAAATTGTGATTTTCAACATATCTCCAAAATATATACACATTACATTGATTTTTAAATATCTCCCGATTTAAACATAGACAACCATTTAGCTGTAGATAAGAATATTAATATAATAAAAAATACACTGCATGTTTGAACTAAAAAAACAGTATTTAATATACATTTGTCAGAAGTCGCAAATTGGAAAGGAATTTTAAACAAAAACATTTGTATTGATGAATAAATTAAAATTTAATCTTTATATGTAAGCATTAGCCCAGGTATTTTTTTTTTTTGGGGGGGGGGGTTATATTTTAATTGTCTCAATTACTAAAAGTCAATGGCTGCATGTGAAAATGACAACTGATTTACATTTATTTACAACAAACAGTTTGGTGTTATCTTGGTTGAAGGTTATGCAGGTTGAATGATAGATTCCTTTATCTTTGGTTAACACCACATCATGGGGTTTAGTTGCTGTATTTTATTTAAGCCATACTGCGATAGGTAAATGTATCCTTGATGATCTATGGTTAGTCCAGATTCGCCTTCTACTTCGCATATTTTGTTAACCTTATTCTTATTGTTAACAACAAACAATCCTTCGATACTTCTGTATAGTAGCTGGTTCAAGTCTTTTCTATGGAACACGCTAAATATTGTATTTTTGTTATTAGTTTTTATAGTTGCAACACGAGTACCTGAGCGTGACCCACTTGCACTGATTTGTACTGAACTTAACAAACGTGTGTTGTCTCGTTAATATATCCCATAGATTCGAATAATGTTGTGGTTTCTTTGAATTCTATATCGATATCGCGGATATTTGTAATCATTTTTTCAATTTGGCTTCCAATCTTTGACGTGCTTCGTACCTTTTGCTGCAATTCAAGGAAAATCTGACTGTCGGAATAATGGCCTTTAAAAAACTCTAGTTCTTCCTTACTTTCCTTTACAGTCACCAGTAAGTTTGAAATTTCTTCCTTTTCTTTAGCGATTTTAGCCGAGTGTTTTTCCTTGATTGTGGATATCTCTTTTTTCAGCTTAAATTCAAGAATATTAATATGGTCAAGAAGCCGCGTTTTCACATCCATTATTTTTAACAAAATGGACGATTCTTTTTTCAAGATTTCGTTTTGTCTGTTTTCTCTGTCTTTTAAAAATTGTTCTAATGCTTTGATAATGTTGTCGTGTTCTATTAAGGTATCGACAAATAACGAGGATGTTTTGACATCGTTGGCGGCAATTTCTAACGGAATGACGCAAAATATCGCAAAATCTGTGATGAAGAGGAATACCAGCCCCACAAAAACAAGTCTGATGCTTTACACAATAAAAATCAACAAGAAGGTCTGCATGGTTTTCGCATTTCTTTTGAGATGGTAGTTTCCTGTTTCCAATCGAGGCCACATCAACAACGTGATGCGATTTGAGTGCTCTAAACCGTACATGCGAGTACGCGCAATTGTCACAAAGGTGTTCTTCACATTCCAAGCAATATCGATTTGCATCTCAAGATTTACTTTCATCTGTACATGGACCACACACATCAGGGCTCGACGCCATTTACTTACTAGAAAGGAAAAAAGTAATGGAATTGACAATAGTCAAATAGAAATATGTTTTATTTGTTCAACATTAAACTACCAAGTACCATAAGCATAGTAAACGTGGCACAGTATATTTCTACAAGTGCGTGTTATACATGCCACATTTAAGTACTCTTAATTTTCTATTCATTAATTCTGGGACCATACTGGGAGGGTTACCAGTGCTCGACCCATAGAGCAGCCCAGCGCGTCGCCGGGTGGCGGATAAGGGAAACCCTTATTACAACGGTGGGGGTTGTCAAGTCATAATACGGAAAGTCTGACCGCGGACCGTAGTGGGTAAAGTGTTTGGAGAGTGCCAGGCTCCTTGCACGATAAAGACCCCTTTTGTAGATTTCAAAAAAAAAGAAAGCTCATTGTAGCCGCTACAAAAGGCTAAATTTTCCGCCCCTACCCAAAACACCATACTTTTCCAGTGGCAGTCAAAATTATATTCCCAGTGACTCATCCCACCCACATTTTCCGTTGATTTATTGTTTGTTAACTTGTTCCCGTCCTGATTATAGCTGAAATACTGCTCGCTGGACGTACAGCAGACATACAATCAATCAATCAATCAATCAATCTATCTATTCATTAATTTGAATTATAAGAAAAGAATATCATAACTGTCAACTTAATTGTAAATAAGGTATATAACTCATCACTAACTTTTAAGAATTGGCAGTAAGTAGATATCAGTGAGATGGAATCCATCTCTGTTGGCCCGATAACCTTGAAGTCGGAGTTCAAGGTCAAATGTTATCAAGAACGGTATGCGACATATCGCCTTGATATTATCTACCTACATTACAAATATCAAAAGGCCTACCTCAGAAGACAAAAAACAGTTATGGGCCGGACTCGATTTTGGACGGAGGGACAGACTGATCACTATGTCATGTATGTGGCGAGGCCCTAATTATACACCGGTAATTAGTTTTAGTGATGTCGTGGTTATATTACTTTATTGATGTATTGCCAATTAAAGATCTGGGGACATGAAAATTTTTTGGGTAAATGCCGTCCTGTTAATCCTATTCCTCCCTTATGCAGCAAAAATAAAGGACACGGCTATGTGATATTTGGAATTAAATGAGTATGTGATAATATGTTTACTGTCTGGAACCCAATGTACATTTGTGTTGCATTTTTAAATAAATGATAGAAAATAATAAAATTTAAATTTTGATATGGATGAGGTGTTTCATGTTAGCGTTAAAAATCAAGTATGTCATACTTTTATTACATTAATCTATGCATTAACTTAAAAATCAATTTGTATCATGCATCCAGACCCCGTATTTGTTGTGAAACCACAATGTAAGTGTTCTAGGTACGCGCTTGTTACCTACTATGCACTAATATCTTCTTACACAAAGTAACATACAAACAGACACACGTTTTACTTTATATAACTTACAAAATGTTACATGAAATAATTAAATAAAAATGGATCACTAACTGGTATTAATTCACATTACATTGGTATTCATTCACAATACAAACACATTAAATATGATCAAATACGACATCACGTCACGTTATATTTCCAGGTTCATAAAGTTTAAATTAAAAAGCAGATTACCTGCCAATTATAAGTATAATTATCAGAAAAAATTACCTGTTATTTATATTGACATGTTCAGATTTGATCAGATTTACTTCAAATCGAATACAAGCAGCTGACTGTTAATTCCGTGAATCCAGCTCCCGTGATCCTTTGCAAATGTTTTACCTTATTCATCACGTGTCATTAACAGGTGTAGGACCACCAAATACCGGGAACCAGTACAGAGGTTGTACGTAAAAGTAGTACTAGTCAACAGACAGGTTCACTCTTGCATCATATAGAATTTGAACCGCACGTGATACCAGAATAAATTTGATATTTTTGGAAAGCTGAATATTCTAGGAAACTTGAGGATAAAGTTTTATTGGTTTTAAATGAACATAAAAATGTTGAGAGTCAATTAGGGACAAGCACTATTTTTGGACTGAAATCATGTCCAACTATATCGGTCATCACGTGACTTTCGTCACCTGTACTATGATCGTAATATGGCGATGTCGATTTATATAGGAATGCACGGGGGTGTCATATATATCTGCAATTTGTATTAAATTTAATCGATAACCAAAAAATGTGCTGCTATCTCGTAAAAGTATGATCAAATACCAATATTTTGTGTCCATTTTAAATAGATATTGAATTGAGCAAATCACTTCCAATTTGATTTGAAAAAATCATATTTTTACTGAAAAATTTTATATGGATACTATTGAAAAATGTCAAAATTTATGCAACCTACCCCATTTTGTCAAAGAATAACATAATAATTTTGTGCTTACATAAAATGTGCTGCCCGTGTGATTATGTTGAAATATGGAACTTTAAGATTTTATCAACTAAATGAGATATTGAATTCGGGAAATCACTTCCAAATTTATTTTAAAATTACCGATTTTTAGAATTGTACATGATTTTGAGACAAAATGGCGATACCGGATGTGGTTTTGGCGGTAAAATTCAAAATATATAAATATACGGGTTTTGTTATATAATACTTTTGCATCATAAAACTAGTGCCGGACTTGTCATAATAATGTTCCTTTTGTTATTTTGTATATAATATACAATACAAATAACATCCTGTATCAGCAGGGGTATGAAGCCAGGTGTTAACAGGTAAATTGCAGATCAGTACAAGGGTAATAAAGGTAATTGTAGTACCATTCATCTAAAGGAAACAAGATGAATCATATTTTTAATCGAAAGTAGACACCATATTGTGCATAGATACAGGGACAGTCTATACTAAGTTAGTATAGGCTGTCCCTGATAAATAAATGTATGTGTATCGTGTAAATTAATCATTTCACAATTATTTTGTCAACTCTGATTTGAGATAATATTGACGAAATTCAATGTATAAGTAATAGTTATATGAAGTATATGTACTTTGTCCATACATGCCATTTGATCAGATCAATTGCACTATATATGCAAGTTAGAAATGACCAATAAAGATATGAAAATAAATATGAATATAATTTACAAATATGGAAAGAATCAAACTCAAATAAAAAAAAATAAAAAAATAAAATTACAAATGAATTTCTTCTCTTCTAAGTAGGTTTTCTTAATTATTCTTTCTTGACAAACAATTATTTTCTTAAAATTATTCACAATCTTTCTCTTACAGAAATCATTTTGAAATGCCAAATTTCTACTTTACTTTGAAATTGTTTGACAGGGACAACCTTGCAATCAACATTTTTGTTTGCATTTACAATAATTGTGAGCATAACTTCCTGCTCACAAAACAAAAGAAAAGCCATAAAGTTGTTAATTAAAATGTTTTCTTTTACATACTAAGGAAATAGAAATGTCATTGTCGCCCTCTACTATTTTGTTATCTCCCTGTAATTATCTGGGACCAGTCAAAGGTAAATTCGGGAACAAGTTATCGAGTGTAAACAGAGTTATCTAACCTAATTTTGACCGATATAGTTGGGTATGAGAAAGTGAAAGTAGATTTTTAGACTACATGGGCTTCAGGTTGAGCGTTTTTTCTTATATGCAATGAAACATATTGTGAAATTTTGACAGAATGTTCGGCCAGTGCATTTTTATAGGGGACAGAGGTGTCACTTAATTTGAAACAAAGGTAAATTTTCTAGGATAAGTCAAAATTATCAAATTTTAATATAGCCGAAGAGTAAAAAATCTATGGTGGTCCTACACCTAACAGGTCTATTTTTATGCGGAAGTGAATGAAAACCATCAAATTATTTATCGAATTGTGTTTTTACTAGTAGTTTTCTAGTAAAGCAGAAGTCTTTGTTTTTGAAATTTTGAAACAAAATATTATACACAGTTGTGTTTGTCATTTCACTGAATATAATATTATATAATATCACTGGTGATATTTGTAAAGGAATCAACATCTAAATACTGTCCGAATGATAAACTCGCATCCTTCGATGGAGACACCATCATCTTATTCATTACCATTTACAAGTGCTGATTTCGAAAAGTAACAGATATCTATTTATTAACGTTGTCTGTTTACTCACACATCTAACATTTACTTAATGTACAAGATTAGGGGGAGCAGGGAAGTCTATACTATAGTATAGACTGTCCCCGGGGGGAGGGAGTAACATAGTAATTTTTATTGCATGTAAAAACCCTATTGGGTATAGCATTACATACAAAACAAAATATTCATACATATACAAAACATATACAAAGAAAATTTTAAAATAAATACACATTATCATTTATTAAAAGGGAATAGTCTGATCAATATGATTGACATGTTCGTGCTTCTAATGGTCGCTTTTTAAAGTTACAGATACTGGGCAGAATTAGTTTGGTTGGGTTTAGAATAATGTTCAATTTTTCATGAGGATTTAAATTATTAAAATTGTTGGATTTAGTTTCCATAAAATTAATAAAAGGTACTCTAATATGGAAAATAATTTTGCAGTCTAAGAAAAAAATGAAACTCATCGTCAAGATCTTTACAAATTTGCAATGTCTTTGAAATCTTGGGACTTTTTTATAGCGTCTAAGTTCTAAGTTACTTAGCCTGAATTTAGTTTTTACTTGACGACTTTTAAACATTCGTTTAATATTTAAATATTCTTCTTTTTAATGTTTGTTTTATGTTTCTATATATAAAAAGTTTAGCGGATTCGTAAGTGTATAAAGTTTTTCAGAACATGTTCACATTGTGCAAAAACTGACTTTAAACATTTTTTCCGGAACTTTTAGCAACTTTAAATGGTCTTTAAATATTTTCAAATTCACTTTTATTCATATTAAATTCGTCAAAAAGGTGTACCAAGAACTAATCCCATCTTCATTTAAAGTACTGCTGTGCAAACCAAAAAGGTCTCTTTTTTTATCTTTCCAAAATATATTAACAGATAGCTTTTTTCATTGAAAAATATATCATTAATTCCAAATTATCTAAGCTAAGGAGCTAAACCATAGTGAAAGAATGCCTACATGTTGTTTAATAAACCAGTAAAATATATTAGAATCAGGTGCGATTTTCTGTCATTGTGTCGCCAAAAGATGAAATAAACAATGAAATAAGACGTTTAAGTCACAAAAGACTACAAACAATTCATTGTCAATGTGTCGTAAGATTTCGCTTTTTGTTTTAATGTTAAAATGTGTTGTTTTGTTTTTATAAACATTTGTAGTGAATGTACTGTTTTGTCAGTGTGGATTTACAATCAATTAAAAGATATGAATATGTCTGGTCTAAAATTCAATATATGAATAGGTATGGTATAAAAATTCATATATGATTGGGTCCTATTTTGCCCCCCCTCCTTGTGACAAGATACGTGATCTTTGCCTTTTTCTTCGTGTTCCCTCACACCCCTTGCTATTTATAATTTACGAAACTATGCAACAACAATTTTATTGTTTATTATTCATTAAAGACTCGATCTAGGTAGATGTGTAGTAGTATCTTATGCAAGTCTTTTTAAAGATGGTAAATTCCAGGATGATGGTGTTTTTACAAATTTGCAAATGTGTTAGGCAAATTATTATTATATTAAATGAGGTTAGCCATTTAAGGTCATACACAGACCGATCATTAAAAAATATTCGTTTTATTACTTATGATGTTACTTAGCTGAAAATTTATAATATGGAATGGAATTGTTGTTTTGACATACATCATTTGGTAGGTAAAGTGGAGTCAAAATCAGGCCAAATATCATATAACATCAACTCATGTAATTAAAGATTTTACACATAAATGCATGTAGTTCATGACCTAAACGCGACCTACTAGCTAGACTTTCCGATATGAATATTATACTTGCCAGAAGTCAGAATTTGGACAGAAAGTGAATCTGCATTTGATGAATCAGAGCTAAATAGATCTGAAATAGATGTAGTATAGGTCGAAATTATTATTATTATAACTTTGATTTGATTTATAAAACTCAATTTTACAAACAACAGAATTTAAATTTTTTTAAAAATATGTGCAAGCTAAGTATTTTTGTATTACAGTACTTCAGATTGAAAACGCAACACTTTTAGCAATCAGTTACCAATCAGTCAGATCAGTCAAATCGTTCCCAATCCTTCTATCCGTCAATTGACGGATTTTTGGAACGATTTGACTGATTTGACGGATTGATTTGGACTGATCGCTCCAATCCGTCCATTCAACTTCCGGTTAGTAAAATAATATTTCGAAATGTGAAAATTCGCTTCACTCGTAGATATTAGAAGCATAAAAATATCAACTGTTATGTCCTCATTTATGACTTATTTTACCTAATAATAAGGCTAAATAGGGACAGTCTATACTAACGGGACATGTCACTTTCGTTTTCGGCAAAATTTCTAGGACGCGAACGCAGAGCTAGCACTTCGGTCGGAAATTTTAGTATCTAGAATTGAATCACATACGGCAAGCTTTAGTTTCGAACTTTGTTAAAATGTAATCGTGTTCGGTACGGTATGACATGATTTTCGTTTTTTTTTAAATACATTATTTACGATTTCCTAATGCTTTTCCGTGCGTTCATCTATATTTATATACAATAAAAAATTTTCAAGTCAGATCGGATTATTATAATTATAAATTTCATAAATTTTTATTCACCTTTATCATGTAATTAAACTAAAACAGCAAAAACAAATTTCTCTTCAGCTTTGATTGTTTTCATACAAATATCTTTAATTACTATACTTGTAACGTAAAAAGAATACAATTCTTTGATAATGATAAGGAAGAAGAAAATTAACAAAAACGCAAGCCACTCTTTATAATCATAAACCTGTCGGGTAAACACACCTGTCAGGTAAACACAGTAGAAATTACAAGATGATATTGCAAACAGTAATTAACTAATAATCTAATTAATAAAATTTTCTGTCTGCCTCACACCATGTGGGGCAACCAAGGCAATCTGTATAATTATAAACCTGTCAGGTAAACGGTTGTAGGAAAGAAAGTCACAGGAAAAAAAGTCACGGAAAAAAAGTCACGGATAAAAAGTCACAGGAAAAAAAGTCACAAGAAAAAAAGTCACAGGAAAAAAAGTCACAATTAATAAGTTGTATTGGTATTGACTGTTTTTTTAAGCGTTTTTTACCAAGATTTATGTTGTTGTGTATAAAAAATGAAGTGGATATTTCCAAACATTTAATTTAAAATATATATCATAACAAATTTTATCATAAAAAAAAACAACAGAATAAATAAGCAATTAGTAGTGCGGTAATTGGTCACACATGTTCATTTTTCACTACACATTATTTAATAAATATATCACTAAAATTTTGAAGCCATATTTTTGGTTTGGATCTATGTATCTTTAAAACAAATATTTCTATAGTTGTTTATCCTATACTTTTCTTTGGTATACATATTTTTAACTGTTAAAGCAGCACACAAAGAGCTGTCTATAGTAATTTGTTATTACTAAAATGTTTTCTAGACTTTGTTGGACTTGAAATACAATTTTTATTAATGGTATTAAATAACTAATAAGTAATAAACAAGTTTTACATAAAAATATGACTATAGTTATAATAAACATAAAAATATGTTCATATTATGACAACATATATGTGACCAAGACAACTTATTAATTGTGACTTTTTTTCCTGTGACTTGTTTTCTTGTGACTTTTTTTCCTGTGACTTTTTTTCCTATCAAAACTGTGACTTTATTTCCTGTGACTTTCTTTCCGTTTACCCAGGTAAACACAGTAGGAATTACAGGATGTTATAAAAGTAATAAACTAATTTAAAAAATGTGTCCGTCTGTGTTAGGTGACATGACTTCTTTCGAGAAGGCATCTGAAACAACAATATTATTAATATTAGATATGCACAGGAGTATCTATAAATTTTCATTAAAACCAAGGTTAGTTGTGATCACACAAAGGGTGATGAAGTTATTCCATTCTAAAATGGGTGTATGGTCGGTGTATGTGGCTAAGCTGGGGACTGGAGTTCCAAAATATAAACAAATTTCCAATCATCCAAATTCACGCAAAAACACATAAAACCTACTTGAAGCAGTCTAATGCACAGGAGTATCTATAAATTTTCATAAAATCCAAGGTTTGTTGTGATCACACAAAGGGTGATGAAGTTATTCCATTCTAAAATGGATGTATGTGGCCAAGATGGGGACCGGAGTTCCAAAATATAAACAAATTTCCAATCATCCAAATTCATGCAAAAACACATAAAACCTACTTTAAGCAGTCTAATGCACATGAGTATCTATAAATTTTCATAAAAACCAAGGTTTGTTGTGATCACACAAAGGGTGATGAAGTTATTCCATTCTAAAATGGATGCATGTGGCCAAGATGGGAACCGGAGTTCCAAAATATAAACAAATTTCCAATCATCCAAATTCATGCAAAAAACACATAAAACCTACTTTAAGCAGTCTAATGCACATGAGTATCTTTAAATTTTAATAAAAACCAAGCAGTAGGACAGCAAAGGCCCCGATTTGACAGATAAAGGTCAATTTAACGCCGTAAAAGTTACCCGTATGTAAACCGGTAAACGGAAAGAAAGTCACAGGAAAAAAGTCACAGGAAATAAAGTCACAGTTTTGGTAGGAAAAAAGTCACAGGAAAAAAAGTCACAAGAAAAAAAGTCACAGGAAAAAAAGTCACAATTAATAAGTTGTCTTGGTCATATGTTGTCATAATATGAACATATTTTTATGTTTATTATAATTATAGTCATATTTTTATGTAAAACTTGTTTATTACTTATTAGTTATTTAATACCATTAATAAAAATTGTATTTCAAGTCCAACGAAATCTAGAAAACATTTTATAAATAACAAATTACTATACGCAACTCTTTTTGTGCTGCTTTAACAGATAAAAATATGTATACCAAAGAAAAGTATAGGATAAACAACTATAGAAATATTTTTTTAAATACACATAGATCGAAGCCAAAAATATGGCTTCAAAATTTTAGTGATTTATTTATTAAATAAGTTGTAGTGAAAAATTAACATGTGTGACCAATTACCGCACTAGTAATTGCTTATTTATTCTGTTGTTTTCATATTATAAAATTTAGCTGATTTGTTATGATATATATTTTAAAATTATTGCTTTAAATATCCAATTTACTTTTTATACACAACAACATAAATCTTGCAAAAAACCCAATACCAATACAATATATTAATTGTGAATTTTTTCCTGTGACTTTTTTTCTTGTGACTTTTTTTCCTGTGACTTTTTATCCGTTACTTTTTTCCGTGACTTTTTTTCCTGTGACTTTCTTTCCTACAACTTGTAAACCAAACATTTCTTAACAGCGCCACCTATAAAAATTGTTTAGGTCAGGAGAAATTGACGAGGTTAAGTTTTTCTTAAATTAAATCGTAAAATAAAATGTAACAATTTATACGTAATGCAGGAATCAATCAAAGGTATATTTTGATGCATGACTGTATGTATGCGACACAGATATAATCAACAGATTGCGTAAGATCTATGATACAAAATCGTCATTTTTTTACGTAAACATGGCGCGGGCCGTTTGTTTACAAATTTATTCAAAAGTAAAAGCTGACACAATTTTATTCCCGGCCCTTTTTATGTATTTTTACAACTGTTTATTCTTTATTAACCAATAGTTTTTCTCGTTATACCAGTCTCCATCTCTCGTAAAAAGCCACGAGGTTGTTTTCCAACAGGACCAAAACACGTGCGAGTTTTCAAACGTTGACCAACACATATCATGTTTAATCCACGAAACTGTCGTTTTGAAGAAGAAATATTTGTTTAAATTTGACATTAAGCATGACTCGTTAAAAGTCTAGTATATAACGAGTTCCCAAGAACTATTTTATGCCAAGACACGGTGCAATTTGACAGAAATTGAGGAAAGATCCATGTGCCTTCGTGTTTGTAGTGAATTTGTACACACACTGTGTGACACAGCGTACGTAAGTCGTATAATAGTTTCAAATGTGCTGTCTGTTGATAATTTAATGTTCATATATGTTTTTGGCATTTAATAACGTATATTAAAGCTAGAGTGACATAGCCCCCTTACCCCCTCCTTTTCATACACACACAACCACCCACACTTTTAAGAGGGTGAACCTTTAGAATGCAAGACGACTCATCGCCGTTACCAACTCATCGTCATTCAAGGTTGGTCGACTCATCGCCTATTTTTTCATAACTCGCCGCCAACCCGTTCAATTATCAGTTCAATAAAAAAATTTTGAGCTGGACGCTGCTGCTCTTAATTAGTTCATTACAAGCATGTGAAAATACATCAAGACTAATTAAATACTAACATGATATGATTGTTTTTTATTGAGCTGGGACGCTGCTGTTCTTATTTGGGTTAATTGGGTAGCATAAAATGGCAAGAAAATTTGATTTTGTATCATTTGCTGTATCTTACACATGCAACATGCCTCGCTTCACCCCTTGCTCAGTTTGTGACAAGAGTGACAACCAGTCTCTTGGCCATACTTTGACCAGTGTGACTTGTGGTGTCAACTGACCTGCCAAAATGGGATATCATTGGCACAGTACAGGTCTGGGTTTCATACAACTTCTCAAATTGAGATTTTCCTCAAATATCTGAGTTTTTCCTCAAATTTGAATTATCAAGCAATCTGATTGGCCAACTCAACGCTAACTCCACGAGATTGTAAGAGGATTTTGATATTCCCAGAGCTGATTTTGATTTCGCAGCAGAGATTGAACCAAGCATCTCGTATGCGCCTGCCAGTCCATCGATTGAGAAATTTAAATGATAAAATCTACAGACAGTTCTACACTATCAATTAATCAAAGTTAAAATACAGGCGTAGAGTCAACCAGCGGTTTTTAAAAATCGGCGATGAGTTGACCAGCGGATTTAAAATCGGCGATGAGTCGACCAACCTAAGGAACGAAATATTAATATATTTATAATGTCATTATGTTCATATTGAATTCCAACAATCACACAGTTTAATGATGCCAATAAAATTCTATAACCAACCATCATAACATGTCCTATACTGTGGCCTCCACAACTTCTAGTTGAATTAAGATTTTTTCAGCTGGCCCATACATGTAGGTTACTTTTTACAACCGATGAAGTAAAATAACATACTGCTTGCACCAAAATAACTAGTTAATATTTCTGACATTTATTGCTGTCATTATTTTGCAACTTATTGCTGTTTAAAACAAGTGGGGGGTCTTTATTAACTGAAACTGTTTTACATGTATATATGCATTTTGACTAGGTACATATAAAGTCAAATGTAACATGATGCAGTTTAAAACAAAGAATTTATTTAATTTTAGAATTTGATGGAATTACTTAAATTTATTTATATGGAGAAATTTATATACATGTCGAGTATTTTATAAATAGACTTTGCTATTTTTATGTCTGAAAAAAGTAAGCTTGGGAGATTAAATCTCAAGCAGTAATAAAATTTTTTGGACTGCATTGTGATAGTATAAATTCCATTTTTTATAAACATTATCGAGTTAGCTATTGGGTACAAAATTTATCTAATGATGGTTTCTGCACTTGGTATAAATTTGCTTTTATGATATTTATTGAATGTGAAGCTGATATTGAATGGCATAATTAACATTTCTTGATAAACCAATTAGTAAACTTAAGCATCCTTTCCAAAAAAATCAGACTATAAATAAACACTTAAATCAAACTGGTATTTTTTAATATTATTTTATAATTTACAAAATGTGATATTAAAATTTATGGAAACTTATCTCCAGCAAGAAGAAAAAAAATTAAGCTATTAACATAATTTTTAAAACCTGTGATCATCCCTTAACAAAAGAAAAAGGGAAATAAAATGTGAATTAAGTTCTGTGTATTTGTAAAAATACTAGTGTCAGTGAGATCTATTTTATAGACAGAGATGTAGTATTAAATCCTAAAAATGAGTTGTTGGCCCTAGCATGTGAGTTTATAAAGCAATCTTAATCACAGGCATTTGGGGTCAGTATAATTTGTTTCTATGGAATAAAATGCCAGTAAATTAGTTTTATAACATGTATTCACTCATTCGATAAGTTAATATCAGTCTGACATGTCTCATTGCAATATATTGCCCTCAGAAAAATGATAAATTTCTCATTGTTGTATAGACTAATTATGAGAAATTCATGCAAAGAGAAAAAAATTATAAACAGGCAGCTAATAACGCAATTTCAATTTCCTACTAGTAACTATCTTCTGTTAATTAAAACTGGATGTAATAAGAAAATACCAAGACAACAAAGTCTCTGTAAATTATGAAATGTCTTAATAGATGAATATAACTCTTCCTTAATTGTTCATGTTATTATAATTTAAGTTTTTTTTTTATAAAATTAAGATGGTCAGAACCTTTTGGATTACTAAAATTTGTATTATTTTGTATTTCTGTTATTTCCATTTTTTTAAAATATAATTTTCTATTTTACTGGACCCATAGTTTTTATTATGCTGAATAAATTAATATAAATTAAATGTTTTGCAAATAATATGTTTAAATCTTTTATAGCATCAGTTTTATGTAGTTTATGGAGTTTTTTTCACTATTTATACTGACTGAAATAAGTGTCGTGTAATTGAATAAAAAAAAAGAAAGAAACATTGTTTCCATTCTGCTTATGGGTCACTTATGGTCACTGTATCTTGCATTGTGTCTACTAAGTCAATCTTAGTGGACTTTAAAACCCTTGCAAAGAAAATTTGCGACATTGAGAATTTTAAGGGTAGCATAACGACTGATGTGTTAAGCTAGGACAAGGAGTGCAATTTTCCTTGTCTGTACAAACCCAACAAGCTGCTGTCAGTGTAAAAAGCGTAGGGTCTTGAATGCTACAACAAAAAAGCATTTTTTGTGCCCTTTACTTTTGCATTGTTTTTCAATGGCAGACAAGAATATTTGTCTACATGGTTTCCTGAATTGAAGGTTTAAAAATTGTTCAGCTTGAATATATACATGTATATAATGAACAATCATGTTGATTTGGGATTTCTATCATATATTTTAATGATTGTTATGATTATACCACGCTTTTTTTCTATAATGCACACTCAGCTCCAAAAATTTGCATATGTATTTCAGCCTCCCCCCTTTTTGTAGAAAAAGCTGACACAAATTTGTTCAAAGAGACTTTGAGACCCACAAATTACACAAAAGACGTAATACTATTATATATTATATATTTAATAAGTACTGATATGTTATCTAATCTACTTTGGCAGACAGATGCTAAATATTTTTCGAAGCGTACATCGAGTTGCTTCCAACACCCCCCTTTTCGGCATTTTGTCAACGAAAAAGCTGACACAAATTTGTTCCCGGGGGGTTTGAAAGCTGAAAATTAGACCGAAGACGAAATATAATAATTGATTTAATAATTTATAGATCGCGATTTGTCACCATTACTATTTATAATTTAAATTTAAAGTTTTCTGTCCGGCGAGTGCCGAGTTCAGATCAAGACATGCCACTTCAAAGGGCATTTTAACCTGGTAAATTAAAACTATACAGTACAAAATTTCTATAAATGATAGGTAATTGTCTTAGGACTTAGATTTTTTATATTTTATTGATGTATGTTACGACAGTGCTGCGTACGATAACGAAAACTGAGACACTATCACGCTTACATGTTGACCTTTAGTAACGTGACTGAAGTCGTTAAAAATCGGCCATTACAGGCGTTTGCTTTCCTACTGAAAGTTTGTTGTGAAACTGTCACAATTCGACTATGGGACCAAATCTGGAGAACTCCTATCAAGGAAGTTATCAAAGTCATAACCTAACAACACCAAATATGTCGCAAGGAATATGGAGAGGACAACATAATCCAATGCCTCAAGCACAAGCACATCAGGGAAGTAGTTATATCTCAGTACCACCTCAATACGGTCCAGCACACCTGGTAAACATCCATCCGGGTCCAATCCAACTGGTTAATGGATTTCCACAACAGTTTTCACGATCACCACAATACAGTCAACTCAATAGGCCGCCACATTATATGACCCAATCAGGGTTCAACCAGTATCAGCATCACTACCGCACAGATAACGAAATACCTACCTATTCAGGTCCACCCTCATATAAACAAACCTACCCAAGCGCAATATGGACAGCTACCAACTAATTGGCAAAGGGTTTAATCACAAAATATTCAACTTGAGCAGACACCAATGGGAAAATATGATCAGTATCAGGACCCAAATATAGAATACAAAAGAGAACAATTGACCCACAATATTGCTAGAGGAACTCATTCTTCGCTGATTGGAAATGGAAACCGCAAACAAAAAAGTGACCTAAATATCGGGAATGGAATATTGGAGGATATGGCACCAAGGAAAACATTACTTCCAACTCCTGCTCAGCAGACGGGCGGAGGTGCACAATTATATGGGTCCGTACAAAGACAACAAGTAATAAGACATCAACCTGAGAGAACTAGTCACACTCCCCAAGCTAAAGCCAGTATAAACAAGAACAATCAAACATCTGAAAATACTCAAAACAGCTCAAATAAGAAGGAAAGACAAGATATTTGTCCTCAAAGAAACAACGAACATCCTTTTTGGTATGCCAGCCTAACGAAATGGCCCCCAGACGTGAAACATCCAATCAACAACTACAGATTATGACTTGCAACATAGAAGGGATCAGGACCAACATCGCATATTTGCTGTCGCTTGACCTCTCAAAAACTATACTATGTTTACAAGAACACCATCTTTGGGATTTCCAAAAGAATGATCTGCATAAGTTATTACCAACTATGGATAATTTCAGTAGGAGTGCAGATGCGAACGATATACTGGATGGATTTAAATTACCAAAAGGAAAGGGCGGGGTAGCAATATTGTGGCCAAAAGGATTAACAAATAATATTAAGAAGTTAAAGGAGGGGAATGAGAGAATTCAAGCTATACTGATTAGCTCAAGTCAAAATATATGCCTCATCAATGCGTATATGCCAACCTGTCAGAAAGAATCGAGGAGTGAGTATGCTGAATGTCTAGATATCATATACAATATTATATCCCTATATGGGCTAACGCACAAAATTATTCTATGTGGCGATATGAATGGAACAATATTGGAAAGGACAAACCCGCATGACAGGCTATTAAAGAACTTCATAATTGAAAACAAGTTGATAAATGGAGGAGATGGGATAGTGGATCATACTTTCTTCCATCATGCAGGAACCTCCTCTTCACAGATAGATTACATATTTGTCCAGGATCGACAGATTATACAAAAATACAAAATTGATGAAAAATCTGGTATAAATCTTTCGGCACACACAGCTGTCCGTTTGAAAACTACTGTCGACATCCCAAAGAGTCAGAAACATAAAAACACAAATAAAAAAGCTAAATATAAAATACAATGGGAAGAAATGGACAGAAAGAAATACAATATATTAATCAAAGAAAGAATTAGTCAGATCCAGGAAATAGAAAATACAGATGATCAGATAGAATTCCTCGGAAAGGTTATGCAGGAAGCATGTACAAAGTCAGCACCATCAAAACTATTAAAAATGAAAGGACCTAGATGGAAAGCATCCCCAGAGGTATTACAACTTATACAGAAATGTAAAATTACATATGATGAATGGAAGAAGCACAAGAAAAATAAGGATCATAAGACAGCAATTATCCATAAAAGTCAGAAGAGGAAACTCCGGGCTACGATTAGAAAAGAACAAGCCTTAGACCGGGAAAAACTCTACCAACAAATCATGCAAAATCCCAATTCGGAACTATTCCATCGACTCATAAATCGTAATAGATCAGCAAAAATGGCAGAAACAAATTGTCTGTCTATAGATGACAAGCTAGAGTATGCAGCAGAAAAACAGCGACAAGGTCTAGCAAAATATTACGAGGACCTGAGTATACCAAAAGAGGAAATGTATGACAATAAATATTTAGATTTATGCAGAATTAGGCAAAAACATATAGGAAAGAAATTAGAGGAAGAGGATATTATACTGGATCCTTCATTAGAATTTACAGAAAAGGAAATTATTATAGCAATTGAGCAGCTAAACTCTAAGAAAAGCCAAGATGAATATGGACTTGCAGCAGAACATCTCAAGCACTCAAAATACACCATCAGTCCAATCCTTACCAAAATTTTTAACAATATATTGAAGGAAGGCGTTATACCCAAAATCTTCAAGACAGGCATACTATCACCAGTCCTGAAAAAAGACAAAGACCCCACCATATTAGGAAATTACAGGGGAATAACAGTCACTGCAGTTATGGGGAAAACATTTGAATATGCACTAATACCAAGGCTGAACCTAAGCTCAACAACAGAACTGCAATTTGGATTTACCAATGGGTTGTGTCCACTAATGGCCAGCTTGATAATTTCAGAAGCTAGAAATGAAAAAAAAGAAAGAAAATGAGCCTTTCTGCATAACTTTACTCGATGTGAAGTCTGCTTTTGACGTTGTACAACACGAAATATTAATGGATAAAGCACTTGATCAAAACCTGCACCCAATATACTGGAGGATTCTGAAAGATCTTTACAGTGGATTAAGCTCAAAAGTAAAATGGCTAGATGGATTGAGTCCATCCTTTAAAATACACCAAGGGGTACGACAAGGGGGAATACTTTCCACACATTTATACAAGATTTTCGTACAGGATATATTAGAAGAGCTGGAGAAAAACAGTGATGGGTATCAACTAGGAAGCATTTATGTTGGAGCACCAGCATGTGCAGATGACATCGCCTTCATATCCAGTGATAAACATGAGTTACAAATAATGCTCAACGTCATTGAACGATACGCTAGAGAACACCATTATCAAATTCATCCATCAAAGACTCAAATTATAGATTGTTCAAAACAAAAGATAGACTATCAATGGTATCTAGGAAACAACGAGATTAAAACTACTAGCCAAAGTGATCATCTGGGAATTACTAGAGCAGAGAAGGACGAAGGGAAAATTAATATAAATAAGAGAATCCAATCCGCCAGGAGGACAAAATACGCCTTAATGGGATCTGGACTACATGGAACAAATGGTCTAGATCCAAACACTTCATACAATATCTATAAGGCATATGTGATACCAAGACTTGTATATGGGCTTGAGGTCCTTCCAATAACAAAAGCAGATGTAGAACAATTAGAGATTTTTCACAGAAAATGTCTGAGAATAATAATGTCACTGCCGGATAGAACAGCCAATTGTGTTGTACATCTTCTACTAGGGGCTCTCCCAATTACAGCCGAAATACACAAAAGACATTTGGCATTACTCTTTTCTATTATTAAATGTAACAATACCAAAGTAAAAGAAGTAATGATCAGGCAACTTAGCACAAATTTTGATAATAAAAAAAGCTTCTTCCATAAAAGCATGGAACTAATGGAATTATATGAACTGCCATCAATAGGGGAACTCAATCAGAGACCGCCAACAAAAGAGGCATGGAAAGAAGTAACTAAATATAAAATAGAGAAATACTGGTATGACCTTTTCATCAAAGAAGCAATATGCAAGTATAGTCTAAAATTTATGGATGTAAGGCGTATGAATATAGGGAAACCAGCCTTTGTTTGGAATCTTAAAACACTAACACGACTGGAAGTGAGAAAAGCCACAATAAAGACACGGATGATGACTGGAGTGTATATTCTGCAGGCAGACAAACATAAGTACAACAACGCAAATACAAGCCCGTTGTGCAAGATAGAAAATGAAGACTTAATACACCTGGTCACTACATGTCCAACTCTTGGCACAATCAGAATCATTCTTTTCAATGATATTAAGGAAGAAATTGTTAAAGCAATATCCATATCCAATTGGAAAAACATTTCAATGATAAGATTGTGATAACAAAACTCATAGTGGACTGCACATCATTCACAGAAATCCTCTCTCGCCAGTTAATGGAATTAGTGGAGGAAAAAGCGAGGAATTACCTCTTTCAATTGCACATGATGCGTCTGAATATACTGAAGGAGTTAAAATAAACTTTTTATTTTATTTTTTTATTTTTTTTTTATTTTCTTCTTAAATCAAACAACAAATACATGTATAAGGTCATACAAGCATATACCACACATGCTCCCACGGTCCTGTGGGACCCTTAATAATAGAAATAATAGAAAATACAGGACTGCAAGTTAATACACGCCATTTTAGATTTTATAATTAATATGCTCTGATTTTAGATTTTACCAAATCATAATTTTTATATTGACATTTATAACATTTATATATATATGTCCCATACGAATGATATCGCCCATTATAATAAAGGTTTTAGATTTTAACGAAGGAAATTTTAAGTTTTTTCTTTAGTTTTGAAAATGTCATTCTGCATTAGCTATGTCACAGCTAGATATATTCAGTGAAATATCCTACATATTAGGAATGCCCCCTACATACATTGCACCCAACATGTATATAGCCTTGATTTTAAATCTCATTTTAGCAAATGTATTGATTGATCATTTCTCATTTTTATCCATTTTAGTTCATACAAGATGTATATATTTTATTTCAATATTAATATTGTTTTTCTTTTTTCTTGTATAAGTGGTTAGTGTGGGCAACCGCGCTATACTATAGTATAAACCATAACCTACAATAAATATAAAAATTCATATAGAACCATTATTGAAATTAACCAAATAAGCAACAACAAAAAATAAAAATTACCATAAATGTTACAACGCACCAACACTTTACACTGCATGCATTGATGGCAGATGCTTATGTTGGAACTATAAAATACCTGTAAATATATTACAACAGATCCTATTTAAAATGTATGCTGTACATATATAATTATAGAAAACAATTAATACTGAACTATCTAAATTATCACAAAAGATAATTCTAAATCAATATTTGGAAACAGTATAACCGCAATCCACTAAGCCACTATACTCCGCTGGGGTGGAGGTGCTCCTATCTACAGGAGGGTAATACAGAGAAGAAGAATGTGATCACACAAAAAGTGATGAAGTTATTACATTCTTATTTGGGGTTGACAGAAGGAAAAAACCGCTACGATATTACGCATATGTTGGACAACTAAACTATAAAAAAATAAACACTTACTATTATTTAACTTTATTTTCGTGAAATAACCAATTTCGAGAGAGAAAAAAAATCCAAGCACACTATCAATAAAATGGCGGAATGTTAATTTCGTAGACGGAACGGAGCGGATACGTCAAATTTCAGCCGTGGAACAGAAATATCGAACTGTAATATAGGTCTAATTAGGAGTGACATGTCCCGTGAGTATAGACTGTCCCTGGGCTACAACTGGTCTAAAATTATAAATAATTATCTAATGCATCCGTGTCGAAATATAAACATCACATAGTGTCATTTTATTAACAAAAAATTAAAACAGAGTAAATTAAAAAAAAACACACACACACTGACTTAAAAAATTTGACCTCGCATGCCTTCGAATTTTTTTAAGCGGAAAAAGGGTAGTCTTAAGTAAAAAATGATAAATGGAACTTCGCCAATCTATAACTAATGCATCTGTTACGGAATATAAACATCACATAGTGTCATTTGATTAAAAAAATAATTTAAAAAGATATGAAACAAAAACACACACAATGAATTCAAAAAATATTTGACCTCGCGTGCCAAGGCGTACATCTCGTATTGACTTCGAAATATTTTAAAGCAGAAAAAGCGAGAAAGACCCAAGGAAACAGCAGACCTTCGACAGGAAAACTGGTTCTCTTTGCAAATTTAGGGATGAGTCGAGCACACCCTCTCGCTGGAAGGGTCGAACAGACAACTCAAATCAATAATCAACAATAGATTACTGCTACCCTAACTCCGAGGTCGATGTTTTTTTTAATATAAACGCTTAAAAAGATCATTTGTCTTTGTTTGATAAGTTATCTTTCTTTTCCACAATTCCTTAGAATTCCGGTGTATAATACTGAGTAAGATTTACGACAAAAGCGAAACATCTATTTATATACTTCATTCACTATCTCATTGTGTCACATGAATATACACAGAATTAAATCTCAAATAAAGAATAAACTACGAAACACGTTTGTATGTAGAATCTTACGAGTGTTTTTTTAAGGATGTCTGTTAAAGTCATTTGATATTTGAAGATATATAGGTACACATGGTTTCGGAAGTGTTTGAAATTAGTTACTAGGTTTCACAGAGCTGCTCAGTGCGTCCTCAGCTGGCGGACATGTGATGGGCTCTCGGGTTTTTCGGGGGTGGGTGGGTAGGTGGTTGGTTCAGGTCATAATAGAATTGCCGCGAACCATAGTGACGTGTTTAGAGAGTGTCACGCTCCTTGCACGATAAGGATCTCTTTTGTAGATTTGAAAAAGGAGTAGGCTTAAACAAGTAAATGTTCCGACCATACCCCATATTTTTACAGTGGAATTAAAAATGTGTGCACGTTGGTTCATCTTCCCCTAATTGATTAAAGGGGCCTCGGTGGCCGAGAGGTGATGATAGTTCGTCTACTATTGATCACGTGGTCTGTCAACACTGAGGTTGAGGGTTCGAGTCTCACTGCGGGCAGGGTGCACTCGACTTAATTGACAAGTTTTGCCTCTTTTCCTACCAAAGGTAGTGGGTTTTCTCCAGGCTTCCTTCCAATCCAACCCCCCCCCCCCATAAAAATTGAACGCCATGAAATAAATGAAGCAATCTAGCGTAATTGTAAGTATACTTTTCATCTTTTATTTCCTGTCAAATAAAACTTGCGACCAGAATAGCTGTATATTTTACAAAACAACTTTTCGTTTAGCAAACAATGTGTTTTAATTGACAATGCTTGTTCAACAGTTCAACAACTGTTTATACAACAGTTTTATAATTGTATTTAAAAATATTGTAAACTAAAAAGAACACGCTTTCATACATTTATGTAAATAGTAATGATGTCAAAACGAGGCCACATCCTTACCTAAATGTGAAATCAATATGTTACTGATTGGGGTAGTCGGGTCGCCATAATATATGGCAAAAATATACATGTAACAGGTCGCAGAAAAAATAGACCGAAATCACGAGTGGTGGAAATAAAAAAGAGAATCAATAATGGATTACGAAAATAAAACATTTACCTCGTCGCTACTGATGTGCCTTAAATCGAAGTTTTTTTTTCAGGTTTACAGGGCGCGACACACGGGTATGTCCTGCCTTAAAGAAATACATATTATATGAAGATAATAGTTTTTTTTCTTTAAATATGTTTATTTTTTTCTATTCGTTTGAAAACTTCCTTTTATTTTATAATAAATGCATATATAATATACAAATGATACAAAATTTGTTTTATCTTTAAATTAATAATGTATACGTATCCGTCTATAAACTGACCGATTTATGCATATAATTAAATTTCGGTTTCTGGATAGCACTGATTGGACTGATCGCATTGATCGCTGACGGTTACCAAGGTAATGACGGTATCATAATTTTGGACGGATGTATTCATCATAAATCAGTCAGCGATCCGTCAGCGTTCCAAAATGCGTCAGCAATCAGTTATTAATCAGTCAAAGTGTTGCGTTTACGGGTGTAAGTACTGTTTTAAGAATTAAAATGTTCTAGTCAAATTTTGAAATGAGAATACCAGTATTAGAATAAATCAAAAAGAGAGATAGAGGCCGAATTATGTTAAAGAAAAAAATTATATCTGCTAACTGAACAGTTCGTCAAAAAGAATTATGAATAACATTTGCTTTATTTAGAAGAAACTAGAATACGGAACACAGAAATTAATGCTAAATCTACAAATATATGTCCAGATCTACAACAAGAAGGTCATAGACAAGCGAAAGATGCTTAATTACAAGAAACTCGATGGCTCAGATCGTGTTACAAACAACTTATTCATATCTTGAAATAAGCTCACAAAATAAAGTTTTCATCCTTGCAATATTTAAGAAAATGCTAAGCTAGTAATTGCAGGCCTGTTCTGATTTTTATAAACGGAATGTGGAAGAACATATTAAACTCAGATTTATAACGCAAAAACTCCTTTCCTTTACTTAAGAATCATCAGTGGCTCTAAAAAGAAATATTGAAGGACTCAATATTTAAGAAGTTGAGGAGCTTATAGCCTAAAAACGTTATACAGAATCTATCTTAAGCCATTATCTATTATTAAAAAAAACTTTCAACATTTCAAGGCAGTAAATAAAAGAATGAATATCACTGAATGACTAAAGTTTTTGAGATCGCCTACTCTAGGTTTTATCATTGGAAATTTATTTAATTTAGTATTAAAATAATTAGTTAATAATATTTAAGTACATTTAAACAATTTTGCAATAATTACATTTGAAAGGTCCTTCTGTATATCCAACTTTACAAACAGTGATGGCTACAAGAAAATAATTCAAACAAAAATTAAAAAGTTGTTAGGAGGAAGTGGTAAACAATAATATAGATATATTGTATTCTAAATTTGTTTTGACTAATTTATGACATACATTTTCATCAAATTTAGAAATGACTTGAATATTATAATCGTTGACTGATGTGTAATATAAACAAAAGTGAAGAATCTTGAATGTACAAACATCATGTATTTAGTACTAAAACTCGAATGTATTGTAGACAAGAAGTAACGTAGGTAGGATACACATATTCTTAAATGCATTTTATCAATTAGTAAAATTATTACATTAACTGCTGCTATCCATGTAAAAACAATTCATTATACACACTATGTAGTACATGCAGGTAAGTAAAAAATCTAATACGAGAGAAACATAAACAATTGAATAGACTTATTGTTTCTTTCGGAATTATTATTTTATTTAGTGTCGCCTATGCCATAGTGATTAAAATGCAACTGTGACAAGTGAGATAATTAATCATAGTACTACACAGTAGGAGGAAAACGTCTGATTACACGTACAATAATGTCTTTGACTTGGTACTTTAATACTAATAAAGGTTTATTAAAGAGAATAGATTGATTTGATAGTGTATGACTTCATCTATTATAAGAATTACAATCTTTGATAATGAATGTTACAATTAAAATTTGTCAAAAGTCAATCTTAATGTTTATCATTCCAAAGAATATTAATCTTAGATCAAATTTACCAAATTATCAAGTAGGCTGAAAATTAATCTTCTCGTTTGAAGTTGATCTCTCATTTGAAGTTTGAATACTTTTTTGTCCTTTTTACAAATCTTTTTGAAATTGAACATGTGTTCATTATCATTAGCTCTATTTGAGTTCATTATAACGCATACTTAGGGTTTATGAAGTTAAACATATACATTTGTCAATGATTATACAAAGGCGCTAGGCATCATACAGTCCTTAACTGCACGTATATATAACAACAGATTCACAATCATTAACAACCACAAGTTTGGAGCAATCATTGTTGAAAGATATGCAGTATGGTTGAAAGATTCCTTCGGATTTCGTCAACACAACATAATGGATTATACATTTTGAATAAAGTCGCTGTATGTCATTCGAACCATATTAAGATAAATAGATATATCCTTGACAGTCAACGTCTAATCCGGACTGTCCATTAACTTGGCCTATCAGGTTAACACTGTTGTTTTTTTCCACAGAGAACAAACCATTGACACTTCTGCATAATAGCTGGTTAATGTCCTCTCTATAGAACAAGGAACATATACAAACATTAAGGGTTATATTAATGGTAGCTACACGAGAACCATTGTGATTCAAAACATGAATCATACTATATGAACCGAGAAAGATCCTATTGCTAGACGCGTCTACGCTATACAATTTGTCCTCCGTGTTAATGCTTTGGCTGATTTTCCTAGAAGAGATATTAAGAAAGTGAAAGCTTTGCTCTTCCGGTGAGGTAACTACAGCTCTATGAGAACCAGATAATATTGCTATGTCAAATGGCTCACTCGGAATTTTATTTTATTGATGGCCCCTTTGTTACTAACGGATGTAAATGAATACACTTTTGGATCAGAGCAATAGAAATTGGATAGATACAACTTAGCATCAGCTGAGACAGCAATACCCGTGATATTGTAATTAATTTCACTTTTAGAGTGCATCTTTCTTAAATTCTTTAAGTTTCGTTTTAATGCTGGTCTGTACAATAGGTTCATGTTCTACTTTCAATTCCATAAATGTGATATTCGAACAATGATGAGATATATCGTTGACGCAATTATAGACCTGCAAGCAGAAATTTTAAGAAGATTCTACAAAAGGGTGTATGTGCTCTTTAATAATAAATTAACAAATATCAAATTGTTATCAATTTTTAAAGTCTGTGGTCTCTGAAAAACCACGTACCTTGAAATACTTATGAATTCGTGTATACTGGAATATTTGAAATAACGTGTCATTTTTCTCTATAACAGTTTTATTAAATAACCATAAATATGAACACTGATGACTTACAACCTTAGCCAACTTTGGGCTTAGACAGCTGGTTACAATATTTATATAGAAGATCTTGCTTAATCAAATTGTTAAATAAATGTTGAATATTAACATAAATTAATTGCACAGACGAGAAATATTTAGTTTTTTCCAACCAAATGTAAAATAAACACCATATTCTTCTTTATACTCTTACATTGTATTGCTTATATATGTGACATAGTAGCAATATTCGTGCGCTTTAAACCCTTTTCAAGGTAATACTCATTCTTCAAAACATTATTCAAATATAAAATAACATACAACCTTTACCTGAATCGCATATCAATATGCAGGGACTAGGGCAACTGCTCCTACGGTAAATGCCCGAATCTATTTGTGATGTTTTCTTTTTTAAGTATATTTAAAGCAAGTTTAAGACTAAAAAAAAATTAAAGAAGAAGACATCCAGCAGAAAAACAGACATAAAATAATTTAAGAGATATTAACAATCATTTCGATGAGATGTAATATAGTAAAATCACCGTATATTTGTTCAGTACTAACATCAGTGTCTACGACTGTGCGTTTAATGACTGTCTTGATTTGTATTCACGTCTGGAGCGCCATATGCATGAGTGTGTGTTCACTGTGCCAAGTAGTTCTTTTACCCTTACATACCTGAGCTTTTGGAGACTTCTCTGTGACTCTTAGAATTCCATTGTTGAATGATTGATTAAATATTATATATTTATGCCATGTTTAAGAATTCTTAGCTTGTATTTAGCTTGCTGTAAATATATTCACCTTAATTTACTTTCGTTTAAAAGAGATTATTAAGATATTATTATGGTTTGTTCTACAAGCTTGGATACAGCTTTAAATTAAATTGTTGCATTACTTATAAATAGATATAAAGCGTAATAAATTTCAAATAAAATATAACTAATGTCTCAAATATATTTTTTCTTTGATACCACTACCTTTTTGGCACCCAGCATTAATTGACGCTTCATTTGAATTATACTGTAAAAGGTATGTGTATCCTTGATATCTACGTATAGACGAACTTTTTATCAATTGTGCATATCTGTATGACATTATTCATAACATTGAAACATGAATAATAATATTTGGTTTATGTCTTTTCAGCAGAAAAATGACTTCTTGTGTTTCTTGTTGTAAAAGTTGTACTACAGGAACTACCAGGCGTTAAAAAATTGACTGAGATGTATGCGCCGACAGATTTTGTCATCAGGAGCTGTTACGCCATAACAATGTATTCTGACTTGTATTTGAAGATTAATAACTCAAATTTACTTGTGCAGATGAAGCAAGCAAATGTTTTAACCGTACATTTAAACCATCTTAGGCACTCTGTCAGTATACAATTACTGATTTACATGTAAACATGACAACTAATTGACAACAATTTACAACCATCAGATTAGTACAATTTTTTGTACAATATTTTTTCATATATTGACACCTTCGGCTTTGTAAACACAACATTGTGGAGTTTTGTCTTAATCGTTTCTATGCAATAGTTTCTGTGAAAATGCAATGTACTATGATAGGAATATATAATATAATTACTGAGTAATAGCTACCACATATCAAAGTAAGTAACTGTGTTATTTCATGAATAAAGCCAACAACTCCTCGTATATTAGCAGCAGAAGATTTTGTGTGACAAACGCGTACATGAATCAGATCAGAAAACAGGTTAATATTGGATTCTTGCTTGACGCTTGTTCAGCGGAACGGTGCTGCGGACAGAAATAATATATTTGACACAATTTTAGCATTGTTGCGAACAGTAGACTTTGAAGACAGAAAAAACATGACATCACCATTTCAGCATAATAAATTATTCGTGTCTTTAATAATAGAACAAAGATCTATTACAAATATATTGTATTTTAGTCCGTAAAAATTATGTTTTTTGAAGCTGTTACGCCAGTATATTCCAACTGTAACGCTTTGGTTGTTTTATTTTGGTATTCCTTTTATAAAGTGAAATGTTTGAATATACGTTAAAGTAGCAAGTTTTTCTCTGTCGGAACAAGATAACTACGATATAATATGGTTCATTGCATTGTGAGAATCTATTTATCCAACATCTTTATTATACGAATATTTTTTTAAAATAATATTTCATAAAATCGACTTGTCATGAAAGAAATATCAGTGATGTTGTAATTAATTTAATAAGTCTATAAAGATAGATATTTTACAATGGTATACTTTATAGCATCACATATGCCTTTGTGATTATTTCGCATTATGAATTGCTTACGTAACAGTATCATTAATTTATTAGATTCAGGACAAAAGTATATAAATCGTGTGAAGGAAACCACTAATACATGACAACATAATTAAATTAATATCAATAATTGCTTAAGCAAACAATTCAAAATAATTTAACATTATTTATGAATAATTTCTGAGAAGTTAATACTACGTTAAATTGCCCATTAATGCTGGGTTTCTCCAGTTTTCTGCCTGAAAGTTGAATGAAAAGGATTTAACAGATATGTCCTGCAATCTGCCAATATATTCCTTATTCGCGGAATGATGTCTGAATACTGGAAACGGTGTGACTGATCTGACATATTTGTAATTTATCAGTGACCGCTAAATACTGTTAAAATGTAGCATTTTCTAGTTTATAAATATAATGTATTTGCCTCTATCAAACCACGCATGTTGTTACTTTTCCTTTTTACTACCTATTGTGTACATGCTTTATGTGTGTAGAATATATCAAGATCAGTTTTTAATGAAATTGCCTTTTACCCGACGAAAAGGAATTTGTCTAAGTGCAACAAAAACACCACGTGAAAGATCAACTTTTCTTTTGATATTTAAATTTTATAATGAACATTTATTGCGATATTCAAGGTCTACTTGTAGTCGTGATTTCTTTCTTTTTGTGTTTTTTTCAGGTTATAAACTATTAGCGCAAATAGAAAAATATCGAATCAGACGTAATTTTAATATAGGATTAAACACCGTTTTCAATGGATTTATCGGTATATCAACAAGACCAACTCACTCACAAACAAATAAAAGTCCGAAGGACTTTTATGATATGTTTGTGAGTGAGTTGGTCTTGTTGATATACCGATAAATCCATTGAAAACGGTGTTTAATCCTTATAATTCTTTAAAATTGCATTAAGAAATAAATTTTCCTAACGTGTTTCTCAACTTCATATTTCTTGTGTATTTGGTAGCGGGATTGACTGAACGTATGAATATTTTGTTTATTTTTAAACGTAGGATTATTTCCATAAACCATTTTCTGATTTTAATAAACACAATTTTTAGTTTTACATCAATCTGTAACCTTATTTTCTGTATCGAACACAAGGAAAGTTTTAAATTTAACAAATTAAGTTGATCGCTACTTTCGATATTGAAAGCCGCCATCTTTGTTTACATTGGTTACGCTAAAAATAGTTCGGTCAACGTCGTTTATCCTAAAATAAATGGAGTCAACTTCATTTATCAAAAAATATATTTCGTTAAAAACCCCAACCGGAAGTAATCTAGACCAATCAAATAAACGAATTTCTAAATATGCAAATCATATTAGAATTATTGAGTTATATATGAAACTAATTGTCTGTAAGCGAAATAACTCATATAATATAACACAAATCATTAAAATCCTCTTTCTCCCAGACACCAACTAAGGCAATATAAATATTTTCTTATCTTTTACAGTTTCAGTTGAGTATAAATAACAAGCATATATCAAAATCTAAAACGAAACTTTATCCTTGTTCCTGTTTTGAAGCTAAAAAGGTAACAATTGTCTATGATGAAATCTCTTCGGGATCTTAAAATTAATTTTGCATGTCACTTTTTACTTTTCTTCAATGTGTGAAAACTCCAATATAATCTCGATATCAATCTGCCACTTGCCACAAAGACATACATGTACGACATGTTGGTAAAGGCTTCAATGCTCAATATTTTCAGTTTTGTATAAGAAACGATTAAAAGCGCGGATAACTACATAAGGAACAATAGTTTTGATTAGTCAGGTTCAACCCTGGAAGTCAGTAAATAATATAGTTATACATGCTAGATGTCACGAATAAAAGATCAGTTTTGTTTAATTTTAACGGTCTTTCCTGTTAAATTTAGAATTGTTGAATATGTTTTCCAATTTAAAATTCAAATTATGAAAAAAGGGCTGAAAATGCTGGACATGTCTTATAATTTATCATTCAACATTCACTTAATAAGTTAAGATAATGTATGATACTAGGTTTAAATCTATACCTATAGCAAAAATGCTAAGCGATTGCATTGGCTGCATCTGTTCCTGACATGTGAATTTATTATATTTGTGTCTTTTGACACCATAAAAAGATGAAGTCATTTGTATAACTGTACCTATAGGCGCATGCACAACATTGACATAATTTTAAAGCCATACATAATTTTACTTGGGCTTAATATGTTCACATGAACGCAATACTTTTAAAGTAAAAGAAATAACAACTACTGCAGTCTTCTCTTTTGTTTATTAATTATGCAACTCTGGTAAAAAAAACTGCTTCCTGGTCCGAGTTATAAATGAAGAGTGTCATTTTTCTGGTATGATTAAATGCTGCTGGTAGTTCTGCAAAGGAGTATAAATAATAGAAAACTTTGTGTGTTTAATTTTAAGTCCTTTGTGTTATAACTGACATCAGTTTAAAGAGTTTTAACATATTATTGTAATAACGTCTTAGAATTACAAATATCATAAACTATACAATATAAGACATGTAACAACCGTTATGCATCTCAAGCATGCATGAGATTGCCTTGATAATTAAAAACTCCAGTTGTCTAAAACTAAACATAATTTATCGTCACTTTAACTTTTTCAAACCTTTACTGGAAAAGATAACATGTAGGTTTTGAAATTGAAAATAAAGGGTCTTATTGAAAGTCGTCATACTATGACAACACTACAATTGAAAAAGAAACTAATGCATAGCATTTGGTGATGAATGCATAAACTAAATAAAGCTAGCATTTTCATTTTAGGATGTTAAACACCTGTTGCTATCAATCAGTGAAATCTTGTCCCTACCGACTGAAACAAAGAGAAATAACGCCATTTGATGATAGGCGAATCATCTTAACCAGTAGCAAGACAACGTTGCATTAAGCGCTTTTCTAGGTGTTTGTACTGAGAAAAATTCTAAAAAACACAACACTCGATCTCCAAAAATTAGGTAGGCTTTGTGTAACAACGTGATTGGTAAATCATGTTACGTCATCTATTGAAACGAAACACACCATCAACACCTACTGTCTTTGCAAAGCAGGCATAAATAAATAATGGTCTAAGTGAATGTAAATAACCCAGATCGACAGGTCTTTGTTACAGACAAGCATTATCAACAAAAGTGTTGATGTAGTAGAACCTACATATTAAATGGGGTATTGTCTTTAATACACCAGGTGTGCCTGAAACAATAAGTCAAGGACTTACAAATCCATGGTTATATAAAAAAGGAGGAGACATCAAAACAACACCGGCACACAACGCAAAGACCAAAAGTTACATTAACCCCAATAAAAAAAGTTTCTTCGGTAGGGTTAGCAACTCCTGCTACATTCGTGGCAACTGTCGTGTAACTCAAGGTAAAATCATGTAGTTAGTCGTATTCAAAGAGTGGTCTTAACCCAGAAAGATGGAATGTGTGTTACTTCAAACGGAACAAATCAATGATACCTATTTTTTACACAAATGGCAACCGCAACTTTTTTCTAAGTCATTACTTCAATCTTGTCATTATGAACTCATAGTTAGTTTTAGAAAATCGTGCATATAATCTAGCGGAACTTACCGATGAAATATTGTGTCTACATTCTTTGTGTATCAGTCAAAAACAATAAAAAAACGTTACAACGAACGTAAATTGCTTTAATCCTTTACTAGTATAACTCTTTATACGTTGTTTGCATTTTGATATGTAACAGAACTATGAAACTAAAATAATTTTAATTGTTCATATATTAACACGACACAAAGACAAACAATCGTATCATGACCAATTTAGATATAGAAAAACCATTGTTGAAACCGAGAATGTAAGTGTTAACTGACTTATAACCAAGAATGAGATAACAAATAAAAACAAGGAAGAACATATATTATTTGACCTCATTGTTATTGTTATGCGACCAGATTTTCTTTATTGGGACCTTTAGTTAGTTCAGATTTAGCAAAAATAAAAATATTTACAACAACGTTTGAGAAACATTAATAACGGCACAACAATAAATTTTAAAATAAAAAAAGCAAATAACTTGCGTTAAACACTGATTTTTTCTTTTGTTCTTTTGTTTTTTTCCACATTGTTTCGTTATTTAAATTTACTTTGCCCCATTATAAATAAATAATATATTTTCATTTTACATAGTTTACTGAGATGATGGTCTATACATTTCAGAACATAGCGTTGTCTTGCTGCTTTTCTACGTTGGTGACATGGCTAATCTAACATAAAGTCAATAGTAACACCAAAAACGTTTTACTTTCATTCTCACAATTTATAACAGTATTAACAAGATTTAACTCATTTGACTTTTTACCCAAGGCTATGGCCTGAAATTTATCAGGATTAGCTTTCATCTTGTTAATATGAAACCACTTTATTAGACATTTAATATCGTTTCTAAAATATTCTTTTAGGTATTAACATCATCATGGGCAGGAAGGAACTTACCTTTTTCCCATCTTTTACACATTGCTTTCTATTACTAATATAACTAGTGATAAGTTTAGCGCATTTTTACTAACACCATAGTGTTTAAGTTTAGGTAGCAACAAGTCATGAGGTAGACAGTCAAAAGCTTTCGACAGGTCCATCCAGCTAGCTCCCACATACTTGTTACTATCAAGTGCTGCCTTCCGGTCCTCGACAAATCATATGAGTGTTGACTGGCAGCCAAAGCCTGCACGAAAAGCTGCTAAATAGGGGTTGTAAATATTATAAAAATATTCAGAAAGTTGATTGTGAATTGTTCGCTCGAATAATTTAGAGACTGTTGGGAGGACACTTACAAGGCGATAATTTCCTTTATTGAGCAAGCTGTTCTTCTTACATGGATGGGGCAGACTTTGGCTGTTTTCAACTCATCTGGATAATCAGAAGCA
The DNA here is from genome assembly GCA_944474755.1 of Limnoperna fortunei. Classification (NCBI taxonomy): domain Eukaryota; kingdom Metazoa; phylum Mollusca; class Bivalvia; order Mytilida; family Modiolidae; genus Limnoperna; species Limnoperna fortunei. Next base: position 23,767,253 of record OX104121.1, on the reverse strand, counting down.
GATATAGACATAATAATTAACTTAGTAATAGGTTTAGCAATGATTGGTGAGGAGCATTTTAAAAACATAGGAGAGATGTTATCAACTCCTGTTGCCTTCTTGACACTAATACGTCTAATCTGTTTGGTAACAAATTCCTCGTTTACATGACTAAAGTGTAGACTTTCAATATTCTTACAATTCATAATGTTGTCAATATGGACAATACTTGGGTGTTTTTCATCAATAATTACACCTGGATCACCAATATCTTTTGCAACGTTTACAAAAAAAATATTTTAAATATCACAAATATCTTGTTGGTCTGTAATATTGGGATCATTTTCAGATAAAATAGTATCTTTGAATGTGTTATTACCCTTGTTTGTTAGGAAGGGCTTAATGGTAGACCAGAAGTCTTTACAATGTGTATCGGTCATTTTGCAAAGATTGAAAATTATAGTTATAATATCCTTATGATTATAATTAGATAAGTAAGCTAATAAGGTAAATGGGCCCGACGCGACTCTCTGTGACAACACAACTTACGCTTCTTGCGTCCAGGTGTCAGTTCAAAGTCGTTGACATATACAGATACAAACGGATTCATACAAACGCATATATGCATGTTTAGATTTACATGAAATTCAGGGAAGGAAACACATGTTTTGAGTGAATCAATAAAGACACAATGATGCAGTATGTTGCATGCTGAGAAATAACAGCCCAGAAACCAAAGTTTTTGTACTATGTAAGTAATTATCGTATAAATTATGCTGCCCTATGTGAAATGTGTTCTTAAAAGATCTTTCCTTTTCTTAAAATTTCACATCTCATACAAAAAAGTTTTACATCGGGGTTGGGGGGGGTGAAGACAGATAGGAAATTTATTCTGGGGAAAACAGATAGAAAACTTGCTAAATGTAGCGTTATACACTTTAATACTTAAGGCAACAGTGGAATTGCTTTGAATAAAAAACTTAGGGTTTTTTTTCGACATGGATTGGTGTGAACATGATCTCCTTCCGCAGGTGATTATGCCGCACGTCATCCATACGTCATGTAAAAAGCCTGTTTATGTCGCTTGACTTTGGAGTTTAAGGTATGGTGTCCCAAAGTTTACATAGGTCTTTGGTTAATATGTTATTTTGGAAACCAGTAGTCTTCGACTTGTGAGTCTCGTTTGCAGCATTCTTGTATAAAGATACATATCGTTTGTTTGAACATAGTGACATTTATAAGGCAGGAAATGCCAACCCCTTCTCAAAACCTACGTAGATCGGCTACCACTTTAGTGTAGTGTAGTTTCTTATAGTTAGTTTGTTTGACTATTCTTTACAACGGATTTGTTATCAAAGTTAACAATAAGTTTATCAATTACCCGTCTTACAGTCTCTTTACTGTTTGTAACCATTAAAATAGTAATTATGTTTGTCATTTACCCATGAATCGCTTATAATTATCGTATAGTCGTATTTCGGAACGATTTGATGTTGCAATATCATACCATCCAGAATGTGATATAGTTTGTTTGTTTGAATGTGTTTAACTCCACTTTAAGCAATTTTTCAGGTATATCATGGTGTCCATGGGGTGGGGGGGGGGGGCGCCGAAGTACCCGGAGAAAACCCCCGACTTTCGGTAGGAAAACAGAAATCCTTGTCAATTAAGATTGGAGTCGAGCGCACCTGCCCGCAGTGAGAAATCTCTGTAACAAGCGGGTGCCGTTGCACTGCTTGAGAAATAATATCCGTACGGAATCATAAGAGAAAACGGTTTCATAACTCTATTAGTGTCATTTTAATGGAATAACTTTAAAAAACGCATAACTCTATTAAATATTTTGTGATTTCGGACTCTCTTCCTCTGTATAGAACCTCCAAAATATATACATATTAAAGGTTTTTTTTATAAATATCTCCATATTTAAACATAAACACACAATTTTGCTGAAGATAAAAATATTAATATAATATAAAATACACTGCATGTTTGAACTAAAAATATTTCCAAAACAGTTAGTAATGACAACTGACATATTATACAATGGTGGCAAAATGGAGAGGAATTAAAATAAACATTTGTAGTGATAAATAGATTTAATTTATATGATGCAAGCATCAGCTAAATTATATTGGTAACATTTTAACTGTCCACGATTACTAAAAGTCAATGAATGCATGTGAAAATGACAACTGATTTATATCCATTTACAACAAACAGTTTGGTATAATCTTTGTTGAAGGTAATGCAACATGGTTGATTTATGCCTTTATCATTGGTCAACACATCATCACAGGGTTTAACCTCCGGGTTTAGTCGCTGTATTCCATTTGAAGCAAACTGCGATAGGTAAATGTAGCCTTGAGGATCTATGGCTAGTCAAAATGGCCCATCTACTTGACATATTTTGTTAACCTTGTCATTATTTTCAACAATAAACAATCCTTTGGTACTTCTGCATAGTAGCTGATTGAAGTCTTTTCTATAGAACATGCTACATATTACATTTGTATTGCTAGTTTGTATATTGGCAACACGAGTACCATCATGTTTTAGAACTTGTATCACGTCTTTTGACCCTACAAAAAGGTTGTCACTCGAAACTGTTACACCAAAACAGTTTATTCCGATGTTTATACTGCGGTTGGTTGTCATAGAAGTGGTGCTGATGAAGTGAATAGTTTGATCATCCGGCAAAGTAACGACTGCTCTATCGGTATTGGGTAATACTGCAATACCATACGGTCCCCTCTTAAATGTTATTTCGTTATCGAAGTCTTTGTAACCAACACCTGTATACGAATACACTTTTGGAAAATCGTACAAACAATTACACAAAATCAATTTATCATCAGATGTGACAGCAATATCTGTGATGTTGTAATTGATTCCACTTTTCAAAGTGAGTTCTCCTAATTTCGCGAATCCTTGCAATAGCTTTGACGATACCTGAGCCTGAACCGCTTGCATTGGTTTATATTGAACTTTACAAGGGTGCGATGTCTTGGAAATAGATCCCATGGATTCAAATAATATTGTGGTTTCTTTGAATTCTATCTCTATATCGCCGATATTTGTAATCATCTTTTCAATTTGGCTTCCAATTTTTGATGTGCCAAGTACCTTTTGCTGCAATTCAAGGAAAATCTGACTATCGGAACAATGGTCCTTTAAAAAATCTAGTTCTTCCTTACTTTCCTTGATAGTCGCCATTAAGTTTAAAATTTCTTCCTTTTCTTTTGCGATTTTAGCCGAGATTTTTGCCTTAATTGTGGATAGCTCTTCTTTCAGATTTAATTCAACAACATTGATGTGGTCAAGGAGTCGCGTTTTGACATCCATTAATTTTAACAAAATTAACGATTCTTTTTTCTCTATTTCGTTTTGACTGTTTTCTCGGTCTTTCAAAAATTGCTCTAAAGTTTTGATAATATTATCGAGTTCTCTTAAGGTATCGACAAACAAAGGAGATGTTTTGACACCTCTGGCGCCGTTTCTAACGGAATGACTATATCACAAATCCTGTGATGAAGAGGAATGCAGGCTCCACAAATACATGTCTGATGCTTTACACAATAAAAGTCAACAGGGGCATCTGCGTGGTTTTCGCAGTTCTTTTTTATTGGCGGTTTCCTGTTTCCAATAGCGGTCAAATCAACAACGTGGTGTGATTTGAATGCTTTAAACCGTACATGCGAATATGCACAATTTTGACAAAGGTGTTCGTCACATTCTAAGCAATATCGAGTAGCCTCTAAGGATTTACTTTCATCTCCACATGGACCACATAAATTACGACTGGACGCCATTTTCACACTGAAAGAAAAAAAAGCTATTGAGTTGACAATAATTATAATGTTCAGGTGCATAATATATTTCTCAAAAGGCGGGACATATTTTCGATATGGTTTTTGCTTATTTATATCGGTTTTTTGTTTTGAATCTTTGTTGAATTTGGTAATTAAAGGTAAACAAATTCAGTATTTGGATACGACGTTGATTGAAACAAGATTTTAATTGAAAATTGGATAACTCTCTAATTAAAAGGGTCTCTTCTATTCGAAACTGTGAATGTGCTTCGACAGATCTGTGGGACGGGCACGGGAACCCTCCCACTATGGTCACAGTTGTTTGTTTAGTAAAGCGAGTGGGCGAACCTTCCCAAAATGCTATTTGGTGTTCGTTAAAGGATTTACCACTCAAAGCTCAGGATCTTCTGCTTGCCCGGCCACCCCCTATAATTGATTAGATGTGCAGTGTTATATCCGTAAAATTACGAATGGTGATGAAAGCATCGCCACAATTTGTATCGTGTGTTCATGTTCATAAACTTTTTTTTTATTGTGAAATGGACTTTTATTGCATTTCGTTTCAACACGGAGTGTGTTTAATTGTAAGTTCGAAAGTTTCTCGATGTTGGTGATATTGGCATCGCCGCATACATTATATGACTATATTCAGTGATTAGATTTGTTTTGGATTTCGTGGTGATGATTGCATCGCCAATAAGTACGGGACTGGAAGCGGACTTGAGGCAACAGGGACAGTTAAATTTGTTTTTGGTGATGGTTGCATCGCCAGGGATTATGTTTACGGATCCATGGGTCAGATGGACTAATCGTAACATTTTGCTGTGAACGGATTTGAAATATTTTTTGTTTTCTTGTATTTTTGAGTATTATGATGATCACATTGTCTTAAAATTGTAGGCTATGGTTTAATCTCAACTATAGGTGCTTATAGTGTACGCTATACGTGCAAGTAATTTTTGTGAACAGGAGCGGTTTGAAGGGCCTGTCAAAATGATTGTGACTAGTTGAATGTGCTAGATTAAAAACCTTTGATTTGTTTACAATATTGTAATGATACTGCTTGTTTGTGTGAGTGAGTGGGATATCCGAAACCGTGTGCGTTAGTTATATTTATTATTACTCTGTTGTAGGAATATTTCTTTAAAAGTAGGAGGTCTCTGCTAGCCTTTCAATGGTTAAGTCAATACATTCATATATCAAGGTGTTGCAATACTAATGTACCGCTATTTTCCTATATATGCATATGTTCGAGGCGATAATTTTGAAGCACCTGTGCCTATAATTTAAAATGTGACCACTCATTATTTTTCTTTTTATAAATAGTTTTCTCACCGAAATCGACAACTACTTAAGAAATTTGAAAATTTCTTTTCTTTGGCGGGGGGATGTTGAATTATAGTTGTCGGTGTCGGGTGTGAAATAGTTTATCATTCCGGAAAGTAGGGGTTTTTCAGTTTTGGTTCGGAAGTTGTTGTTCTTGGAGAGGAGAGAGACCAATCGGAACATCTCTCGGCCATTTCCGTCAAGGGTCGAGAAAGTGACCTCGAAGGTAAGTGATCTCCATTTTGAACTATTTTCAGTGATTTCAAAGAATTTGTGACGTCACAAGTTCGTTTGTGACGTTTCAGTTCATTCATTTGATTAGCTTGTCATTGACGTTTAGTTGATTGTTAATGATGACGTCAGATTGTAAACAAATACTTATCCATTTAAACGTTGTCAAAGAAGGGATTTTTTGGCAGTGTTAGCAAATTTAAGTTTAAAAAATACAATCTTGTATTAGATTTTTAGTTCTGCTTCGATAATGATCTGTATAGTTGAATAATAAAAGGATAATCTATTTCATCGCACTAAAAATATGTTGTTGTGTAAACAGGCTAACCACATCACATTTGGACCGATTTTCGGTCCATATCCATACACTTACCTCCGAGATTACTTTCCGACCATAGGCGGAGATAACCGAGGTGATCCGATTGGGGAGAGACGTCAGGGTTTTTGTACCTAGGATATTGATGTCTGAATAGTTTGACAATAAAAGTGTTATTTTGTGAAATAGGATTATTTTCTATTTAATCGTCGCACGTTTCCCCAACACATTCTTCAATATATTGTATCAGCAAATACAATACAAGGTTGATATAGAAGGAGTGTTTTATATTATCGTTATCATATTAATGTGTATTAGTGTTTTATGACCAGTTATTCATTATGGTCTTTGTATCTAGGGATACAAAAATGCAACAAAGTAAAACTAAAATGGGGTACATCTAAGGTTACAAAATAATGCAAGATAATCTTGCCATATATGCAGTAATTGTTTCTTTCAAAGAGTGACATATAAATTGACACAAATTTTACTTTATAACTGAAATATGATTTGTTATATGTGTTGTATATATATCACTGAAAACTCAAACACACATTTACGTCGAGTAATACTTCCCGGTTCAAACAGGTCGAATAAAAACATATTACTGTTAATATAAGTTAAAAATTATCATCAGGTAAACTTACCTATTGGCTATTATTTATATTGACATGAACAGATTCATTTCAACTCCGATACAAGTAGGTAACATTTTGTTTGGATCCGTTGATACAGCTTTCATGATCCTTTGCAATGTACTGACAGGGGAGATCATAGGGAAAGGGGAGGGAAACAAGGAAAGTCAATGCTAGAACATGGCGGATGCCATACTCGATGTCTCTCGGTTTTTTACAATAACATCCCAAGTAACGTCGGAACAATCGTATTGCGAGATCAATTTTATTGGACTGTGTACTGATCCCTAAACAATGCAGGATACTGCCGATGTTAGCCGGAAAATATCGAAAACAAAAAGAAGTCAATAAATAGGTGAATGGGTGGAACCTGACACGTGTTGAAATTTTCTTTACACCCACGGGAGGTCGGGGGTAACAAAGATACTTTTAGGTACAGGTCTGCGGACGGAGATTTGAAAACCCACCCTATTCATATATTTCATTTCGGACGTTATAAAACGGGACCTAATCATGATATATTGAATGATTAAATCAGACCTATTCATATATTTTATTACAGCACATCCCCATTGGCAAAATAGTCCATTCACTACTAAAATGATCAAGTGATGTTAATGGAACACTTTGTTTATAAAATCACTGTGCTTTACATAGGCTTAGCAGGGTCCCACTATTTACCGACAAGAACCGTTAAGAACCGACAAGAAGGTATAATTACCGACAAGAAGCCTTTTTTTACCGACAAGACACAATTTTTCACCGACAAGAAAGAAAAAAAGATTTTTTTGTTGTGATGATTATGAAAAATTAAAAAAAAATAGATTTTTGTGATTTACGATGCAATTTTGTTGACGCTGTTTTGTTAAAGGTTTCTGTAATTTGTTATCAGATTCCGCTAGTATAATAACAAAATAAATAATAAATAATGTAATAAAATCAAAATCTTCGTTTTTTCACAACACCATAAAAAATCTTCAAAGGTTATAATTTCGTTTTCAACTGGCTTTTATTAGAGTTTGTTGTTTTACAATAAGCATTTAGCGGTTCTTCAAAACAAAACAATTATCACGAGGCGTGTGTGAATTATGGCAGTAATTGCTAATTGTAAAACAATCAAAGGATTACACAACCATAAATGATATTACCAACACGTGTATTTAATTAATCATCCCGATTATCAATTATTAATTAGTGCATATTTTTTTTTGAAATTATTATATATTTAAGCATATTTTTTTAAAGAATTTACTAATTTTTATGAATTAATTATGCATACAATATACACTGCATGTACAACAAAATTACACAAAAAATTTAAATGTCTTTACATAATAATTACACCAAATGATTTTGTTTTTCTTTTTTGTCGGTGAAAAATTGCTTCTTATCGGCAAAAAAATGCTTCTTGTCGGTAATTCACTTCTTGTCGGTTCTTGACGGTTCTTGTCGGTAAATAGGGAGACCGGGCTTAGCATGCTTAAGATGAGAATTGAGGCATTAATGTAGTTAGATAATTTACAACTACCCAATGATATATTTTTCAATGAAAAAAGCTACCTATTCATATATTTTGGAGAGGTAAAAAATTGATCTATTCGGGCCGCACATCAAATCATGCTTCCGTTTAAACCTTTTTGAATACAATGCTATATATACTCTGGTAAACGTGATTTTTTTCGTCTAGCAGTGGTTCTCCAGCGTGTAAGTTGAGTATTCCCTTTGGACATAGATAGATTATTTGCTAGTAATATTAGCTGTTATATTATTACTGTTGCGTGATTTTTTATTTTTTTTATTTTGGAATTGTTCATTTTACCTTTGTGAATTATTGATATATAATATTCTTGTGGCAAAGGAGAATTATTAACAATTTGTATCTTGTTTTGTATTGCATTTAAACAAAATTGTTTTGGTTAATTTCTGCATCGTTTTTGGTAGGGTTTCCTGTTTACATTTTATTGCGGTATAGAATATCCTTGTGGCGAAGAAGAATTATTTACAATTTGTCTCTTGTTTTGTATTGCATTTAACAAAATATTTTTTGTTAATTTATGCATTGTTTTGGTAGGGTTTCCTGTTTACATTTCGTTGTTTGCTTTATTTGTTTATATAGTGTCAGTAGGGTAGAACTGACCAAAAGTCATACTAATGCATACATGTAATTGAATTCATTGTAAATTTGTTATTTTTTTCTTTGTTTTTTTTCATATACTGTTACTGTCCTGATACAGGTATTTGAGCCAACAACACTCAGTACAGAGATTTAAAAAGTAAGTAATCATTTTATAATTTGTTTACAATAACAAATACACGTATCAGCTTGGTTACATAATCTGGTCTATGTGTAGATGCATGTTATCATTTCTGGAATAACTAGGGTTCTCCATAGATATTGCATTGAAATTTGCATAGCGAGTCTATTGTATGTATAATATAAAGTGATGCATATTTGTACCTTTATTAATTTAACGAACCCCTAATGGGTTTGGGTTCTGCAATACTTAAGTTTAACAACCAAACTGACATACCTCGATGTGAAATATTGCTCTCGCTAAATCTCAATTTCTCTTTTACTATATTACATAGTCAAACATACTATATTACATAGTCAAACAGAAATTTATCATTTTTTCTAACAGCAATGCAATACATGTACTTATACATTGCAAGGAGGCATGTCAGAATGGATACCAAATGAGCGAATATAAATTAATAAATTATAATTTTGTAAAATTATCCTGACCCCAGTGCCTGTGCGAACAACTGATAATTGAAACTGCAACCTCGCTTCATATTGCAATATAGCAAAAATAGCTTTAATCATCATCTTTAATCAATTACCAAGCTCATTAATTGTCCACATCTCTTAAAAGAATGGCGAATTTAAACCAATTGCAGTATATACTATGATTGTGTCACATACTCTGTGAGGGTATGGCCTGTTAACCATTTCCTGTGCAGTAATAGATGTTAAAATATGTATCAAGTATATCTACCATGCTAGCTGCAAGTATTTTATAAAATACCATTTATATATTGATTATTTCAAATACATATGTATACATTTTTATTCATGTTAAAATCTATTAAAAATAATTTTGTTTTTAAATTGACAAAGTTAAAAAAAATCATGTTCTATACTTTGACATTTTCAAGGGCAACAACTCTTATACTTCATCTTTTGACGAGGTAAATGGTGAAAAACTATATAGATTTTAAAACAAGGGTACTAGTCTGCTTGATGAGTATATATATTATATATATATTTATAATACTTTTTGTTCAAAACGAAAGTGAAATGTAGGAATGTAAGGGTATCGATGGAAATGAGCTTAGAAATGGACTTAAATCATCTTGAATGAAGGTTAGATGATTATATTCTTAGTCAAAAATTTCTTAAGGAGCGAATTATATATAGATTAACTGGATGAAAATGTTTTATTAAATCTGAATCGATGAAATGTGCCTACCCACCCAAACGAAATCCGCTGTTTTGCTTATCAAGAGCTCTCTGCCGTCCCATGCAAAAAAAAAAAAAAAACGTTAGACGGCAGAGGATTCTAGGACTAGTAATTTTATAGATTGAACAAGGTAAATAGTGAAAGCTATGTAAAAGTGCATGGTTGCCAGAATGCATTGAAGGTCCATCTTTCCAGTACAACTCGAGTGTATTGCCAATTATATTCTGTATGACAGATTTTTTTTTGTCCTGAAGAAAAACTTATTTTTCTTTTCAGCCCATTCAAATAATGGAACCAAGTACCAGTTGGGAAGACAATTTTTCAAAACATCAAAGTGATCAAATATTAAATACAAATACAAACCAAGATTTTATTGAAACTGAAAATGAATTTCAAGATTTATCTTAAGTTAACAATTCAAGCCAAACTTCTGAGAAAAAACATACTTTTAAAAATTCTATATTCTACAAAAATTTTGAAGAATATTAATTTTGACATTTTTCTCGTTTTTTTTAAAACCAAGAGCAATAAATAAATAAATTGTATTGTAATCATTCCATTTTACAGTCCAACATGAAACGAGGAAAGCAGAGTCTGCTGACTGAAAGTGTTCTACTGTATCCTCAACTGAGTAAAGTACTGTTCTTCTGTTGTATAACCCAACATAAATCTTTGAGTATTCCTGCTAAAATTTCAACATCTGGTTTGCTACTGTCCACCACTGGAAAAGAATATAAATAAATTATTGACTGGTTTCAGTCTGAATCCATACCCCTTATTCCTGAAAATGAAAATAAAAAGTTTTATATACCCCAAAGTAATCGGGATTTCTTCACAAAACCAGAAAGAAAATGATATTCATTTGGATGCTTATAAGCTAAACTAGAAAAGGGTAATACAATTGAAGATATTTTAACAACAGACAAACAAGTTTCATTTTGTTCACTATCTTTCAGTTCACCTTTAAACCATTTTGAACTGGTATTGTTCAGTCTATTTATTTGTTTATTTACCGAATGTGACTAATTACCGGAAGTGAACAACGAAGAAAAGTAATGTACAACGGTCCATTATGAAAAATCGTAATTTTTTTTGATAAACAAACTTTTTAAATTGGTTTCAAACTTAAGTTCTTTCAAAGTGTATTGTACTTTAACAATATTATGATACAAGAACTCATGAATAAAGTTTATGTCTACACATATACAAATATTTTTGTTGATCTATTTTTATTTGTGAATACCTTGTAAGGCTACAAGTACTGACGAAAAAAGTCCCTATATCTGGTGTTTTTTCATTGATTAATGATAAAGGTTATGTGCTGTTTGATATTGCATACCATGAATAATAATGAAAAAGAAAGAAAAAAACTGAATCTAAGTGTGTTATGGTTTTAAAACACAAGAGAAATATGGGGCGAATCGTTTTTAAATGTGGTGCGACTCGTTATATATTCGTAGTAGCATATCTAGGGTTTTTTTTTAATAAAATACATGAAGGCTAGATTTATTAGAACTATACAACAGGTGGTTAATAAATTGACAACTAGTTTATAAGCATCAATAGTAATACTCACAACTCTGAGATGACAACAAAGTAGACAACTTCAGTATTAAGGACTTTTAAACTATTAATTTAATTGATAAGGGTTTTAAAAAATCATACACATGTACCCCCTTTTTTTCTTCAATGTGATGTTGCTTTTTTTAAGTGTTCACTTATTTTTTTCATTCAATGCGATTATCAATTCGTCATATTCCTGCCAGACCAGGTAATGCATCGATGTTGTTTGTAAACAAACAATGATGACAAATTTTGCATACATTAAACATCGTAAAAGGTCACATGTTGCATGCAGAGAAATAACATCCCGAAAACCCCAAGTTTTCATACTATGTAATTAATTGTAGTATAAACTACGCTGCCCTGTGTTCAATGTATTCTTAAAAGATTTTTCCTTTTCTTAAACGTAAGACATATAGGAAATTTATTGGGGGAAAAGACAGAAAGAAAACTTAATGCCCCTTTGGAGTAATCTTGCTACAGATATCCTTATGCAGGCTAATAATACTTAAAACGACATCGGAATAGCTTGGAATAAAAATCTTAGGGTTATTTCTAGACATGTATTGGTGCGTAAAATGTTATTTAGGAAACCAGTAGTTTTTGACATACTAGTAAATATCGTTTGTTTGAACATAGTGACATTTATAAAGTAGGAATTGCCTACCTCCTCTCAAAACCAATGAAGATCAGCTACCACATTAGTGTAGTGTCTGATTTTTGGTTTGTTTGACTTCAGTTACAACGGATTTGTTATTAAAATTAACATAAGTTGATCAATTTCAAGTCTTAGAAGCTCTCTTCTTCTTGTTTGTATTAAAAGAGCTATTACTATAGTGGAGAGTTTTTATATTTGTTGTTGACCCATCTCTTATGATTACCGTATCTCTGTTGCGATATCATATCATGCAGGATGTGATATAGATTGTTTGTTTGAATGTTGTTTGACGCCGCTTCCAGCAATTTTTCAGCTATATCAAGGAGCCCAGTTTTTATTGGGGAGGAAGCCTGAGTACCCGGAGAAAACCACGGACCTTGGGTAAGAAAACTGGCAATTATTGTCAATGAAGATTGGAGTAGAATGCACGCTGCCCGCAGCGAGAATCAAACCCGCAATCTTAGGATTAACAGGCTAGGTGATCAATAGTAGACGTCCTACCGAGGCCCAGGATGTGATATGATATAAAAAGGTATCAAAAATCAGCTCGTCAAATTAGATGTTGGTCTATTGTGTATCACTTTTTATTATTCTGATTAGTTGTGTTGTGGTTGCAGTGACGTTGCAAAGTTTTTCACCCAGTTTAAATATATATTATTGATTATATTATATATTATAAATGACAACTGACATGCGTTACAATTAACGCAAAAGGAACAAATTTGTATTGACAAAAAGATCAAATCTATTATGTAAGCATCAGGTAAAATTGTTTTTGTTACATTTACCTGACAGTCCATGATTACTAAAAGTCAATGGCTGTGAAAATGACAACTGAGTTACATCCATTTACAACAAACAGTTTGGTATAATCTTTGTTGAAGGTAATGCCATATGGAAGATGGATGCCTTTATCTTCTGTCGACACCATTGGGTTTACATTCCGGATTCAGTCGCGGTATTTTTTTAGACCACAGTGCGATAGGTAAATGTATCATTGAGGATCTACGACTAGTCCAGATTCTCCATCTACTTCGCATATTTTGTTAACCTTGTCGTTGTTTTCAAGAGCGAACAATCCTTCGATAGTTCTGCATAATAGGTGCTAAAATTCTTTTCTATAGAGCAATATATATAACTTTAGTGTGTTGGTAGTATCAAAAGTGGCCATAATGTTTTAAGACATTAATTATGTTTTCGAACCTACAAAATGTATGTCACTTGAGCCGTTACATCATAACAGTTTATTCCGATGTTTACACTGTGGCTAGTTGTCATTAAAGTGGTGCTGATAAAGTGAATAGTAGTAACGACTGCTCTATCGGTTTTGGGTAATACCGCAATACAATATGGCATACTTTTAAATGTTTTTTCGTTATCGAAGTCTTTGTAACCAACGCCTGTATATGAATAAACCTTTGGAAAAGAGCTTTTGAAAGTACACAAAGTTATCATCAGATGTGACAGCAATATCTGTGATGTTGTAACTAATTCCACTTTTCAAAGTCAGTTATCCTAATTTAGCAAATTCTAGCAAAGGTGTTATACTTGTAATACTTGAGCCTGAACCACTTGTATGGATTTGTACTGAACTTTGCAAGGGTGTATAGTTCCGGAAATAGATCCAATGAAATCAAATAATGGTTTGGTTTCTTTGAAAGCTATATCAATATCGCTGATATTGGTAATCATTTTTTCATTACGGCTTCTAATCTGTTACATTATCCCAATCAAAAAATGTACAAACGATATATCATGGCTACCTTTTTTATTTGAGGGGGTGGGGGGTAAAAGCCGGACTTCTTAGCTTAGACAGACATGTAATTAATCTTTCAAGTGATATCGCTACTCAATACGCTTTGACGCACCAAATATGAAGTTAATTCTTTAGAAGTCACCACTACATTATTTATCGTTAACTTTTCCTTGGACCTGACTATAACTTAATCGATTAGTGTAAATGAAGCGGCAGCCTGCTTACGGGTATAGACCGACTGCTTGTATTCATTGTTTTACTATCTGAACATGAAAGTGTCGCAGGGTTTCTAAATACTGTCATTTAAACATGGACATGCCAAATTTCAAATAAAAGGGATTGTCAACTGTCAGAGGAAATATAATGCACGTAACTATACTTCAACAACTGTGTTTTAAGGTCAACATATTGAAGTTTTTAAAATTAGTAGTCGAATAAATTATTTATTTTGCTATACCACAGTACTAATGAAAGTATATTTTATGTTTCTGTAATATGATGCCACACTTCTACTTCTACTAGGGCTTAAAGCAAGTTATTTAATTATTTATCGCAAATATGCAATTTAGGTTTATGTGAAAACGATTATTGAAATTTTTTTTACCTGAAAGCAGTGTGCCAATTTTGGCTAAACTTAATATGGTTGTTATATATAATTTATCTGCTACAAGACCATAATAGTCGAAACCGGTATTTGCTTCCTGTTGTTCACTCATTAGTTCCCAAACAAAAGATGTCTACGTAATTCTTGCTTCTCTGTTTTTCGTGTTTTTGCGGTTATTTTCCTAATTTATTGGAAAAAATCTTTAAAAATTGTAAAATTAAACATTTGATAAGGCATGATGGATTAGGGGTAATTTGATCTATACGTTCTGACTGCATCGTAACGGTAGGAATTCTGCTTATGCTTTAAACTATTGCGAATGGTCATTTGTTTTAATTCAAAAATATTTTCTGACTATGATCGTACTTTTAGTCCACCAAATGCAATTTCAAATACAGGTTCAAATTGTGATATTCCTTTTAAGGGAAATACAAGTTAATCCTGTTCAATCCTTTCCACCAAGATGGCGACTAGTAGAATATACGGCTAATTATCCTCCATTGTATGTTAGAAATGCAAAATTGTTTAATATATTATTCATTTTTTTATTTACTTCTTATTATACATCACGTTTCCTATTCTATAACTGACCTTGAAGTCGTTTAAAAACTTTTTAAATGTCTGGAAATATAAATAATAACAACAATTAACGTTCGAACTTGACCATCTCGCAGACATTTTTGTTCGTTTTTCGACTATAACTTACCGTTACATTACTAAAAATAAGTCAACAAGATGAAAAACACCAGTAGTATAACATTCTTCATAGTCAACGTTCTCCACATTTGCATGTTTGCTTGAAAAATGTTTTAGTTTTTTAAAAATTTTGTCATAAGCATCTTCATTTTGTTATAATGTTCATTTGTTGCATGTAAAGAACAAATGTTCAAACTTACATATACATTGTTTTAATTGTGTATATATTTAACACCGTGATGTATCGTAACCTATTTAAACCATGTATCTATATGTTAAGTCTGTTTACGTTTTTGTTCTTTATATGAAGTGCTATAAATTCTTTTCCTACACGAATAATAAAATAAATGAATAAATAAAATAATAAAATTCAATTAATTTGACAAGGTTATTTTCATTTACATGTCTCTTACAAATATAACTATTCTTCATTAATTTTTAATTTAATTATTATCAATGTCTACGTAACCTAGGCATGAAAATATCCCTAACATTACATCTGAGATATGGAACAACTTTTATTATACTTTTATTAGATTTTCCATGGATAATAACTTTTGAGTGCTTTCAACCTCCGACAAATATCACCCCTTGAGCAGAGCTCTCGAGATATGTATTTATCGGTTATTTGTGTTATTTTCCTTTGATGTGTTCCAACTGATTATGCTTGTCTCAGCATACTAGCCGTGATACAAAAAATATCAGGCAGTTCATTACCGGGCATGCGTGACTAACCGCGGAGGAATCTATTTCTACGTCACGGTAAAAACTGAATTAGGTCATGAGACCTGTCAAAATGTCATTCTCGTTACCAATGTAAACAACGCGGACCCAATAATGTGACAGAATGACAAAATAGTATAAAAACAAGATGGAATATAAAAAATCTAAAATAACATCCCTTTTCACAAACAATAATAAAATATTACACAATTTTATAGAAATCCAACATTCTCGCCCTCACAGGACTTGTTAAAATTCGTCTGCTTTGGAAATGGATCCATACGGTGACGTTTTTAACGATGATTTTAACCCTTCTGACATGGAAAATGATGCTCCAGTTCCAAATTTTGACTTGCAATATTCTATACCGTCCTTTAACTATTACCAGTTTAAATCATGTGGACAAAACTATGTTAACATTGCAGAAGCATCAACTGAAAACTCCAAAATGCATATTCCTTCTCTACAGGAACCAAAAAAGTCACATACAGCAGTGGTACCACTCATTGCACTGAATCCCCAACATGACATCAGTGAAATTGACTTTCTGGATGATAGTTTTGATTTTCAACTTTCAAACATTAATGACCATGCCCTAGAAAGTTTACTGCAAGACATGTCTCAAGACAATTTTGAGGCATTAGCAATAAATAAAGAAAAGTTTACATCCAGATTTGAAAAAATTAATGAAAGTGATAGGGTCAGTTTTATAGAGGAGAGGGAAAATAAAAACACAAAGAGAAAAATGAATTGTGCTGTCAAAACTTTTCATGAATTTCTTATCAGTGTTAAAACAGAATTTCGACAAATTAACACTATTTCACCAATTGAACTTGATAAGTACCTTCAAGAATTCTATTTAGGTATTAGAAAAGAAACCAAAGGTGATGTGCCAGAAGTCGAAAGGCAGTATCAACCTAACACCCTTCATGGCTTTCAGTGTATGTTAAATAGATTTTTAAGACCTAACGATTATGGCTATGATCTTGTTAAATCTAAGGAATTAAGAAAAAGTAGAGATTGTCTCACAGCCAAAAAAACATTTAAAGGAAATGGGGCTCGGAAATCGGCCAAATGCTGCCGAAGCCTTGGGGTCCGAAGATGAGGATGAACTGTTTAATTCAGGTGGTTTTGGAATAGGTGATGCAGACAGTCTTCTTAGAACCATTTGGTACATGAACACAGTCCATTTTAGTCTGAGAGGATCCCACGAGCATAGGCAGCTGAAATGGGGAGACATTAAACTTGAAAGAGACCCTACTGGGAAACCATGTTTAATTTATAATGAAAGACTTACAAAAAGAAGAGATGGTTCTAATATTAAAAACACTCGCGCTTATGCACCAAAATCATGGAGTTACCCTGGAGATGAGCACAAATGCCATGTCTCCGTATATTTAAAGGTACATTACAATTATACAAGTACATATCAGTCATTTCTAAATATGTATACATTTCCATTCCCTTAATAGTCTTTGCAAATTCATTAAGTACAAGTAGGATCAGCTGATATTTCATAGATGCACAATTGAAACCTATCCAATGACTAAAGAGTACTATAATTCTATCATAACATAGCACTAATCAGTAACTGGAAAGATGCACAAATTCAAACTGTTACCTTTTCACACATTTATACAGGTATTATAATGAATATGCACAAGACTATGAATAATAAAAGATTGAAATAGGATTTCTCACTTTACACAATAACAGAAAATAGGAACAAATATTGCTGTTACGGTACAATTCAATGCAAGGTATTTTTAAAGTCCTCCATGTACATGTATGATAAACATGGCCAGAAAAAAGCATAGACTAGCCTGAACTAAGTCTTTTTATAAGCATTTTTCAACATGAAATACATTACCAATAACTTGTGCAATGCTTTGCATAAGTTACAGGCAGGTACCAAACAAACAAATACTCCATTAATAATTACAACTGTAGGCTGGGGCCTCGGTGGCAGAGTGGTTATGGTGGTTTGTCTACTATTAATCATGTAGTCTGTCAACACAGAGATTGGAGGTTCATATGTCTCACTGCGTGCAGTGTGTTATTGACTCAAAAATCTTGAATGACAAGAATAATCCGAAGGTCAGGAGCTCTCTCCGGTCTCCCCCCCCAAAAAAAATGGATGCAATAATAGCTGAAAAACTGCTGAAATTGGATTTTAACAACATTGAAAAAAAACAATAATAAAGATAGTTGTAATTGATTTTCAACACAGTTACCACATCATTCACTCTCATATTTATCCTGTATCGTTTCAGTATCGTTCTCATAGACCAAATTGTGACACTGAGGCACCCTTTTATTTAGGAGTGAACCGTACAAAAAATGCAAAAATATGGTGTAAAAATCAACCTCCTGGAGAAAAAAAACTAAATTCCTTAATGAAAAAGGCTGTGCAGAGATCAAATATTGGCACGAACAGGAAAATAACAAACCCCTCTGGTCGCAAAACAGCAGTTACTCGACTCTTAGATGAGGGCATACCTATCACATCCATTCAACAGCACACAGGACACAAGTCCGTTGAAAGCATTAACAATTATGCAAAAAACAGTTTGAAAACGCAACAAAAAATGTCTGCAATACTTTCCAGGTCAAAAACTGTATCATCGAACAACAACATTTTAAAACCAACTGGATCTCATGCTAGTGAATCTTCCAGTTCTAAACCTGTTGTACCAGTTTCAGATCTTACATGTACCACCGTGACATGTAACAGCGCTACAAAAAATGACTGTTTGACTGATAAGGACAGAAATACTTATACAACTAATGATGAAGCTAAATTTAACTTTCCCTTCATATTCCCATCTGGAACCATCATACAAGGTGCAACATTCAACATGTATTTTGGGAGCAATAAGGAAAATGAACAACCTATTCCTAAGAAAAGAACACGTGTAATCGTTTCGGACAGTGAAAGCGATTAAAAAGTGTTTGTTCTGTTTACTGTTTTGTTTTTCTTCATAATAATTCAATCATATATATGTAAACTTGGTTTCATTTGCATTGACCTATATTCGGCGAGGCATAAAATCATGCATATCGGTTGCCTTACTAGCTATTTTCTATCAGTATCGCCTCAAAAATTACAAATTACTGTTTTTCATACCAATAACGAAGTGTACTTACCGATTAAGCCTCTGATCTTACACTTATAAATCCAAATTATTGAACAATCGTCCATTGATAAAACAGTCAATTCAGTAGGCCACAATGCTTTTGAATGACGTTGGCGCTAAAAACAACCGCAGTACAATGTTTTAACCAGATCACGCCAACAAAATAGTCCGTTTGAAATTGTTGTTGTTTCAGATTAATGTTGACGCTTTTCTTATTTATAGATTTCACAAAGATATAATGTTGGCTATAAATTACCGATAAACAGAATATAAGGCAATTGGTTTTTGGTAGTGGCTTTCTCACGGTGATATCTCAGGTTCGCCCTAACGGGCTCACCTGAGATGCACCGTGAGAAAGCCACTACCAAAAATCAATTGCCTTATATTCTGTATATCTCGGGATTGATATCGTGTTCGATATATAAATATCCAAATATAATTCGTTATTTGTCACATTAGAAATCATAGTCGTAGTTTGTATTTCTGCAAAATCTTGCCATTACACCGCGCGTCTAATAAGTTTTTCTTCTAATCTGATTATTTGAAATGTAATAATCGAAGCTTTTTTAAATTGCCACAATACTAATGAAATATGTCCAATATATTTCATTGTTGTTCGTCTTACTATACATAGCCTTTTAATTGGATCCATATTACATACCAACTACAATTGAACATTTATCATGGTACCCAACCTTGTGTTGTCAGTCGCATTAACCTATATGACACAAATATTGCACGGCTGTAGTCACACATCTTCTTCATATTGTACTAACGTCATATGTTTGAATTGACAGTACATAGAATGAACCAAAGCTAAATCTGTGAATGTTACCTTGTCTATATTCTGATGATAATGCACACAAAATTATTACAAATTATATTATCTGTTATTATCTATAAGTATTACCAAAATTGTGCAATTTTGAAGGCCTCTAAAATTATGCAGCATTTATCTGGATTTTTTCAAAATTGAATATTATATACAACAGCACTTACGAGTTAATAGATGAATTGGACAACGTTAAAACAAGATAAAGAAGGGCGTAATTCAAACCAATTTAAAGATTTTTATATTGTAAAAATGTGTCCTTTTACTTTCTTATGGTAAGTATGTCTTCGAAAGAAAGATTTCGCGAATGACTTTTTCCTTTTTGGAACATTTAATTACAAAAATTACGATAAAAAGACACGATATTAATTTTTTGTTCTGACACTATATTTAGCTAGCATTTTCACAATCAACATTCTTATATAATGCACTTTTCATTTTCGTGAAAAAAAATAGAAATTCCATTTTCATTCAGACAGAGTTAACTGTAAGAAGATGCTAAGTATAGCAGCATAGATAGCCTTTCAAAACATGTAACCGAGTTTTGTTTCATTAAGAATCAGCTATTTCTATTTGTATGTTTGCAAGATGTTTCTTGCAAGGATGATACACTGTATTCTGAGGGTAAACAATAATTCATGTAAATTTATGTAAACTGCTTTGAAAGTAAACGAACATAGTACCATTTAAAGAAAAACATAATTTAAATATTATCCAGTTCAATTGATCTCTTCCTTTTGGACATTTGTTAAACCTCACATAGCGTTAGCAAGTGTTCTTGACAATAACATTTTAAAAACTTTTAAAGATGTTTAAGTTAAATGATGGACTATAAACTTTAAGATCGATAATTTAATCATAGTTATAGGAATGATCGTCCCTTTCTGTATATGACCGCCGCCGACAAATATCAAAACCTTTGTTACAAAACTCCCCTTGCATATAGCAAAATCGTCTAATACCTAATTCATCAGCACACAAGCTGTATGTATAATCAGTCTGGTTAAGTTTCAATGTTTTGTCACTGCACTTTTTGTCCTTAATTGACCGCGTGACATCCACTATGTACTAAATTGAACATAGTGGGCATTACAGAAGATTACTGCTGTTTTAAAAATTGTCAAGGTTACTTTCCATCTTCCTCATAGACCTACCAGCAGTGTGTTGTCTCGCCGTAATTCAGGCTTAATGTGGTCATAATGCTTACTGAAGTAATTGGTGTTCGGTATTTTACTACCTTCATTAAAAATTAATAAAATATGATCTGTAACTGTTTTCTCTAGAATTTTTGATCTTTTCATTGTATTTACAGAACATATAATTTTATTAATTTTCTGCTTTTTTCACTGTACTTTCAGATCAACAGATGATACCGCAACGTAATAAAAACCCAATAATATATTGCAGTTTGTCCTTCCTTTATAGAATAATAAAACAGAGACAGATTACTCCAGGCCACTAAATGCATACAAAAAAACCTGTTTAGATATAATAAAAATGCATAGGTTTTTTCTATGAAACAACATTGAAATGTTAACTAAGATTTAAAAAAAACTAAATTGCTAAATGCCCTTTCCTTTAATTAGCCTTACTTATATAGAATTAAGTTATCCTTAGTCTTTAGCCAGTTATTTTGCTAAAAGCATCCATCGGGGTGAAATACAGTTTTATCAACACTTTCATGATGTTTTTCAGCAATCAAAGACTATTTGTATAATTATAGGAAAGAAAAGTCAATATGGCAATCAATAACTAGGATATTATAAAAGTACGCCTATAGATGAAACTAGAAGTCTTGATTTTTGGTTTTAGACAGTTAGGATCTTAAAACTAGATTCCTGATGTGAAGTATTAGTAACATTGTTTTTAGAAATTTATGACGGGTACCTGTAAAACAAGCATGGAAAACTAGATTTAGAAAGTGCAATATTAAGTAAATGTGCATTATTGTGTTTGGTTTTGAGACAGTTAAGATAGGTCCATGTAACACAAGCACGGACAGCTCGGTTCCAGAAGTGAAATATTAGGTAAATATACAATATTGGATGTGGTATGAGGCGGCTAGGATGGGTCCCTGGCAACGAAGCATAGCCAGTTGGGTTGGAAGCAATTTAAGGTTAAAATACAGTGTTGGGTTGATTGGAATTATACAGTCAAGAAGGGTTCTTGTAAAAAGACATGGTCATATGAAACTTAAGACGTAAAAGTATAATTTGTCATGCAAGTTTAATTCATAATGAACTTAATAATGGGCTGTCATTACACTAGTATGAGAAAAAATCATTTGTCACTTTCAAATTACCTGGTATGAGTTATTTAATGTTTTCGATATAGAACAATCATAGCAAAATGTTATTTGTGTTGCTGGTAATAATAAATACTCCAAGCCTGAACAGTATATGTTAACAAAGTATGAGTTTAGATGAATAGTTTGAATAAAATCAGATACATTTTAAATGTTTAAAGTTGTCTTGAAACTTTCAAAAAATTGTTTTAAGAACTAATTACAGTGATTTCAATGTTTTTTTAATTACACATGAAAGCTGTGCAAGAGTTTATGATCCTGAACAACGTACTCTGTATCTCTCTTGTGTATATTAAAGCGCTTATTCGTTATACAGTTACTTATTACAAGTGAATATGACAACAGATTGGCAACGATTCACAACCATAAGCTTGGTACAATCATTGTTAAATGTTATAGTCCTCTAGTTGTCTTTTATTAGTTATCTATTATTATTTTGTACCTGCTTATTCTATATTTTTCAAATTGGTTTGCGTTTGGTTTATTGCATATATTTTTATACATTTTATAAAGAAAAGTAGCAAACAAAAATGATCAGAAATAACAGAAGCATTAATACTTCAAAAATTGCCGCGCATTATTCCGGTTTCTAGGCCTCGTTAATATCTCATTTTTTGTAAAATCATTACATTAATAGCTTAAAAGTTATACATAGCACACGCATTTGACTTTGTCACACATGTATACACTGGAAAGATAAAGATGAGATTAAAAACTCATCTTACAATTTATGCTTCCTTTTTACGACGCTGCAAATAAAAATAGATTTTATGTAAATAATACATCTATGTCAAAAGCATCCTTTAACCTTGTTGACTGTAACTGAATATATAAATATTACGTACCTTATTATGTGTTCACTAATTCGTTGACATATAAATAATTACGTTTACAACGTGATTCAAACAGATGACCTGACCTGTATGAGGAGCAGTTAAAAAGAAAACCAGTTTAAGATAGGTTACCACTGTGTGAAATTAAAAAAATATATATAATTTACTGGTATGCTACTGGTATGCTATCAATTTTGAATTATATCGTTCTATGTAAATAAAGTGTTGTCACGCTTAACGGGGGGTTACTGTGACTGTTACAACTATAGGACATTTCAATTCAAGATTAATTGATTGATTGACTGATTGAATAAAAGAATAAAGTTTTCCTGTTTCCGCCACCCAACCAAACGCTGATCAGTGCCAACACAGATGCTTTTATTCGTTCCTCAGTACACGTTTCCTTTTCCCCCAAAAATAAGAAAGATATTGAAGACAAGGCGACGGATTTTGGCCAGACAAGAAACAAATTGTTCATAAAAAATACTACTTCACCATATTCAGTTAACAAAGTTGCAATTGCCATGACGATATTGATATATGCAGTTGCCCTTACAAAAAAAAACATTAAGCGCAGAAGTATTACTCAGCAATATAATGCTTCCGCGCACTCAGTCCTGCGGCTTGCCAAAATGTACTGAATGCTAATAAGTAGCTACCGTTAGTTAACTATTGTTGTTTTCTGGGTACTAAGTTCTCGTTCAACACAGAAAGCGGTAAAGGGCGTTTTGATCGTATTGTGCCCTCCCGATTGAGAGTTGTTTTGTTTGCTTGTATGGGTTTAACGGCACACAGCTTATCATGTCGTCTTGTTTTTCTTGGATGAAGGAAGCTGAGTATCCGAAGAAAACCCCCAATCGACGTAAGGTAAACTGGCAGTCCTTTTCAACTAATATTGTAGAGCAAAGGTTATAACACTGTTAAAGCTTACCTAATAGTGGGTTACGCGTTCTAAGCGCGCCTTGCAAGAGAAAGGCCTCTGTACGTACACACTGGTGATCAATGGTAGATCAATAAATAACTAAATCACTTGAACACGTAGGCCATTTGCTAAGAAACAATTACATTCAGTTGCTGCTGCATGTATTTCATTGTCCTATTTTGTGCTAACCAGCTTACACCTCAGAATAATCTCCAAACAGGAAAATAAGGCTGTAAAGAGTATCCACACGTGAGGTAAGTAATAAGCCGTACTAAATTCCGACTTCTGGAATGGTATATGCTCATCTTTATTCTTAAACAAAACGAATGACTATTCACAAGTGTTCCTGTATTCCACCCAACCCCGTCGCCTTAATAACGCCATTTTATAGCCAGCAATAGCTTGAAACCACATTCAAACAAACAAACAAACAAAACAGATTAGAATGTCTTTATTGTAATGCAAAAAGCATGCAAGTATAAGTCTTCAGCTACTGGTGTTGATGGAAAGTTTGAAACTGCAGTTTGTGTCTTGTAGAATAAGTTGGTACATAGGTCAAAATAGTTCCAGTGTTTAGATTGCACGTTTAATTATATTTTTTTTGGTTTTTTTTAATGTTTTGACACATGTGAATGAGTTGTGTTGTAAAAATATCATAGAACTTAAAACATAAAGTGATTTCTTTTTTGGTGACATATTGGACACAGACTTTATGTCTTTAAATGGAATTAAAAAGTAAAAACTCGTTATTGATTGTGATCAAGTTACTTTAATTCAAGGCTGTTTAGGTAGTTATCTACTATTGATGACCAGCGTGTTGAAGTTTACTTCAGGTAAGGTGTGCTCGACCTTTCGTTATCATTGACAAAGATTGCTAGCTTTCACAAGCTACTTAAACTAAAAAAACTAGACGTCATAATATAACTGGAAAAATTGCTGAAAGTAACAACGAAAATTACACTCCATGTAAAAAGTCTCCAGCACCAATAAATCAATCAAAAGTTAAATAAATCGTTTGAGATAAAAGGACCTACTATTACTTTTAAGTTTAAAAAACAGTATAAACATAGATAAATATTGAAGACCACATTAAGAAATTTAATAAATTTTTTTTGGTCTGGCCAAATCACAATTTCTAATGCCACTGTATACTTTTTTGTTTATTTTGGAAAGATTTAACGTTCTTATTGTAAGCGAATAGAACAATTTTGTCACAACAAGAAATCGCAGCCGCTTTCGCTTATCCACAACAACAATAAGAGTACGAAAACGAAAGCTTTATTTTCATTCGGCACAATATACAACATATATCACAAGCCGGCTCTATAGAGCTTTTACTGACATAGCACAAAAACAAACAACAATTCTAAGACACATAAGGCCCACATATTCATATGACATGGCAAAGCTACAATATTACGGTCAATTCATAAATGAACAAACATACATACATTTATACTTTGGGCACATATAAAGCAATGGCACAATAAAAGCTAGCAGGAATTAAAAGGGTTTATGACAAATAAACTAAGAGCACAGATAAGTCTGTGCACAACGTAAAAGCAACATGCTGTTAAAATTGTAAAACGCACCATGAAGCATATTATAGTGATAAGCACAGAAATCAAGTTTCCACCATTGCAATATTTCAGAAAATGCAAAACTATCGATTGCAGGCCTGTTCTGAGTTTTATGAAGGGAATGTAGAAGAACATATCAAGCTCAGATTTATAACGCCAAAACGCATTTCCTCTACTGTGGCGATAAAAAAATATTGAAGGACAAAACATTTTTTAAAAGTTGAATAGCTTAGAGCCCCCAATTTTAAAAAGTTATACAGAATGTATCTTAATCTATTTACTTTTTACTAAAAGACACTCTATCAACATTTCTAGGCAGTAAAAAAAGAATGACTATATCACAGAGGAAGTCATTTTTTGCGTCAGAACCGAAGTGTCACTTATAGGCCGGTGATGCCCTCAGGGACTAGTCTACCAGCTGAGGCATTGACACAAAGGTTGCAAGACTAAAGTCCACCAGCTGAGGCATTGACACAAAGGTTGCAAAAAAATTAATATCGTCTTTTTTTCCTGGGACAATCCACATCGCCTCCCGTAGGTTTTATGGCTTGACATTAATTTAATAAAATAATAATAATTTAATATTAAAATGATTTGTTAATAAAAATTTTATTGCATTGGAACAATTGAACTAAATAAAATTTGCACTTATTACAAATGAAGGTCCTTCTTTATATCCAACTATACAAATAGAAATTAAAAAGATGTTCAGAAGAAGTGGTTAACAATAGCGTAGATATATCAAAACAGTCTATATGCTAAATTATATTCCAAATTTTTTTAGACTACTTTATGCCATGCGTTTTCAGCAAATTAGAAGTGAATATTATTGTCTTTTGTCATACATACATTTCGCGAAACAGGCTAGGCTATGTTATTCATTACGCAGGTAGATTAGGGTACCCTGAGTGTGTCACTATGTTTGGAATTTTTTTCCAACTTCTGGTTTCAAAATGGTGGCAATTTTAGTACACTCGCCCAACATGAAAAGATCAGCTTTGTCCGATTTCAATGTATTTGATTTCTAGGCATATTTCTACTGATTTCAATGATATACTTTCCATGGGATTTTGGGCGACTTGTGTGTTGGCATCCCAACACAAAAATCTTTAAATTTAAATGCATGTAGAAATTAGTAAATTGATTACATTAACGGCTACGATCCAGGTAAAAAATTACGATGCATGATACACTATGTGACTTATATATGAAGGTGATTTAAGAAAACTAATACGGGCGAAACATCAGCGATCCAATAGATTTATTGTACCTTTCATAATTATTATTAATTTCGAGTCGCCTATGTCATCGTGAATAAAACAAAATTTGGACAAATTGTTGAGATACGGATGTTTACCTTAACATAGTACTACACAGTAGGGGGAATATATGATATGTATAAAGGTTAATTATAGAGAATATATTTGATAGTGAATGCCATCATCTATAATAAGGATTAAAATTTCATGAATGTTAACTTATCTTAAATTGTGTACATTATAACGCATAATTAATGTTTTTGACGTCTACGTCCATGGTTAGATAAAGTCGCTGGCAGTATAACGTTCTTAACTACACGTGTATATAACAACGGATTCGCAATCATTTACAACCACAAGTTTAGAGCAATCATTGTTGAAAGATATGCAGTATGGTTGAAAGATTCCTTCAGATTTTGTCAACACAACATCATGGATTATACATTCTGAGTTTAGTCGCTGTATTTCATTCGAACCATATTGAGATAAATAGATATATCCTTGACAGTCAATTGCTAATCCGGACTGTCCATTAACTTGGCCTATCAGGTTAACATTGTTGTTTTGTTCCACAGTGAACAAACCATTGACACTTCTGCATAGCAGCTGGTTAATTTCCTTTCTATAGAACAAGGAACAAATACAATCAGCGTTTGTTATATTAATGGTAGCTACACGAGAACCATCGTGATTCAAAACATGAATCATACTATATGAACCGACAAAGATCCTATTGCTAGACGCTTCTACGCTATACAATTTGTCCTCCGTGTTAATGCTTTGGCTGATTTTCATAGAAGTAATATTAATAAAGTAAAGGCTTTTATTTTCCGGCGAGGTAACTACAGCTCTATCAGAACCAGGTAATATTGCTATGTCAAATGGCTCACTCGGAAATCCTATTTCATTGATAGCGTCTTTGTTACTAACGCATGCAAATGAATACACTTTTGGATCAGAGCAATGGAAATTGCATAGATACAACTTATCATCAGCTGAGACAGCAATACCTGTGATATTGTAATTGATTTCACTTTTCAAAGTTAGCTCTGCATCTTTCTTGAATTCTTTGAGTTTCGTTGTAATGTTGGTCGGCACAATAGTTTCATGATCTATTTTCACTTCCATAAATTTGATATTCGAACAATGATAAGATATATCGTTGACGCAATTTTAGACCTGCAAGCAGAAATTTTAAGTACATTCTACATTCTACATTCTCAATAAATTTACAATTGTCAAATTGTTATCAATTTTAAAAGTCTGTGGTCTCGGAAAAAACCCTTTACCTTGAAATACTTATGAATTCGTGTATACTTGAATATTTTGAAATAACGTGTTATGATCTCTATAATAGTTTTGTTACATAACCATAAATATAAACACTGATGACTTACAAACTTAGCAGCCTTCACAGCGCCACAGTTCAAATATTATTTATGCATTATCCGCTATTGTATTTCATTGGTTGACAAAAATGTTTTATTATCGCGGGCGTACTCTGGGCTTAGATACCTGGTTACAATATTTATACAGAAGATCTTGCTTATTATTAATTGCACAGGTGAGGACTATTTAGCTTTTTTCCAAAGAAATATCAAATAAATACAATATTCTTCTTTACACTCTTACAATGTATTGGTTATATAGTCGTTTTAAAACTTGTCCACAGTATTACTTTTTCTTCAAAACATTATTCAAATAGTAAATAACATACAACTAGTACCTCAATCACATATTAATATGCAGAGTCAAGGACAACTGCCTCTAGGACAATTGCCCACCATCTATTGTCAGGAGGAATTTTAAAGAATATTCAAAACAAGTTTAAGACTAAAAATATGAAAGAAGATGACACTTTATTTGTTTTTATTAATGACACATCAGTAAAACAGACATAAAAATTCTAGAGATGTAATATATAAAATCACTGTATGTTTGTTCAGTACTACCATCAGCAACGTCTGGAGCGTCTGTTCACTTTGCCAATAGTTCATTTCCTCTTACTTAGCTGAGCTTTTAATGACTTCTCTATGACTCTGAGAATTCCATTTATGAAATATTGAATAAATATTATGTATTTTTGCCAAGTCTAAGAATTCTTAGCTTGTATTTAGCTTGTTATAAATATATTCACTTTAATTTTCTTTTTATAAATTGTTATGATATGTTCTACTAGCTTGAATACAGCGTTAAATGAAATTGTTGTATTTCTTATAATTAAATGTTAAACTTAATTAATTTCAAATAAAATTTAAGTAATGACCAAATTATTTAAATCTTAAATAGTAAAGAAAAAAATGTTTAAAATATTTATATTACTAAAAATTATCTTTGGGCAATTGTCCTAGGGGGCGATTATGCAGGGGGCTGTTACAGTTGGCAATTGTTCGGGGCCAATTTTTCTCATCCTTAATATGCAGTGATCTACGGCATTAACATTCTTAGTTGCTTTCTAATACCAGCACCTTTGTACAGATATTAGATAAATGACAGTTATTTTTTGTTTAACAATTTAATTGTTTATATCACACGATATCATTAACAATTGCACGTACAATTATTCCACCTGAATTTTAAATAGTATTTCTGTACCTTGCATGTATACTTCTCATGTATCTTGTCTGAAAATTAATAAAAAATGCCAATCTACTATTTCGGTAATACATCACATTGAATTTCTTAAAAAAGTTATTGTGTATTTATCTGTCAGTCTTCTCCTTAACACAGCGAAATTATAAAGAACAATATATAATACATTTAATAGATTTAAAGATTTTTTAAGATACACATTATTACTCGTGTTTTTATATAAATAATTATGTTTACCTTTTAAAAGGTTACTATGGTTCCAACAGACAGGTCTGTGTAAGTCGAACAGTAAAGACTGCGTAGTCAAAGATCTATATATAAATACTTAATAATATTAAATTATACTGTGCGCGCGTCACGTTGTGTTGTGTAACTGTAAAAGGCCTGTGGGTAATAACAGAACAAACACAAATGCAATAATAATGATCCAATTGTGAATCAGCATTGTAAATGTACTAGTGAATAGGGACTTACAATAGTCAGAATAACTTATTCATATAAATTTCAGTCAAACAAGCGATTTAAGAACAAGATTAAGATGTAAAATTTAGTTTTGAATACCAATTGTAATATATGTAATATGTATGATACTTTTAAGATATAGAAATAAAAAAAACACGATTGTTGTTCAGCTTGTAAATATAACGTGTATAAATACCCATTTACAAAACGCAATATATATACAGATATAAGCAACTTACAAAATGATTCCATTGTCAATAAATCCCCGCTAACTTGTTCTTAAATTTAGTACCTCAATGTTAAACAAGAATAAAAATATCATAATTGAAACCAATCATCAACACTTTAAATTCAATGTGAACAGAAAATACCACAAAATGTCACACAGGTAAGTTTATCGATTAGTTAAATATAACTTATTGAATGACATCATACCACTTAACTTTGTTAATATTTTCTATTTTAACCAGGTTGAATGACCCCTTGTTTCTGAAATGGTTCAATTTTTAATGGATTAAAAATTAATTTTAATATTTGAAACATATCTACCAACTTTTGAGACATTGTAAACTTAGAATTCGAGTGTTCATTATTTGTACATTTGTCTTAGAAATCGAAAGGTTGAAAGTTACCTTTGCATCCACCCCTTGTCTTAATTTTATAAGAATGTACTTACTTTGCTATTTTATTTTAATTAAAATTAATTGTTAACAAAATCAAAATCGTAGATTGCTTATCATCGATATTAGGGACAACAATGGTCCGAGAACAAGTAAGATGTCTTAATAGATCTGTTTTCTGCCAAGAATATCTAAATGGTTTATTTATTGTTAACTATTATAAAAATTTTGCAACAGAAACATAACATTGTATGTACACTTATGAATCTCAGGATGTATCCTCTGTTGACCAATGATTATCTGAATGCCCTTACCAATTTCTTTTTTATGGGAACATTTAAAATTTCCATCTATCGCCCAATTTTGCTCTTAACAAATAAATGAACATCCATGTCATTTGGCGTTTGCCTTCTTGACTGTTTTTGCTACGCAGCTGCTTTAACAGTATATTTGTGAATTTTGTTGCACATGAATTGTTGTTGATTAATTATACTTAAATTTTTATTAGTTAATAATAACTATCTCTTTTGATCTTTCAAAGTGCATTACAGTTGTCAAAGTTTGAGTTTCAATTAAACTGTAAAATGTAGAACCAAAGACCAAATTTTTTTTCTAATTTTAGCTTATGACAAAACAATATTTGTCTGGCCAAAATAATAATAGTGCTTACTGAAATATGTTGATCAATATAATGTAAAATATTGAATATTCGCTGTTTAAAACCCTTTTTGTGACAAAAGTTACTTATTTGGCCATTTATTTCACTTCTGTTAACATATTACTTGATTATCGGTTAAAAAAGCACTTGCCTCTGTGCTTAAAAAATTGACTTAAAGATCGCACCTGTATTACGTAGTCCATTGAATAAAAACAGTAAAGTTTCCTCTTATAGTGTCAGTAAACAGTTTTATTAATGGTCGTTCTGAATATAGCTGAATTACTGCTCGTTGAAGTTAATGCAAACATAAATTTTAATGGAACGCAATTTTGGTAATACGTTTTCTACCCACGCAAAGTAAATTATTCAGCATTTAGAATAATTACTAAAGTGTTGAACAATTGTCAATAAAGAAATCATTATACCGGTAATTTATTTTCCAAAAACTACCTTCATATTCTCGATCTTTCAATGACCCTATGGTTGAAATTTTCACCCTAAGTATCTTGTTACACGATATATAAAAACCAAAATTGATGTACACAAGGTATATCAAATTTTAATAAACAAGTAAACAAAATTTATGCAGGTGAAGTTTTTGTTTTTTTGCTGCCGGGATAAATTTCTATTTGTTTGTTTGTTTGTTTGTATAATGATAAAGATGGCGGTTATTGTTCCTTTAACGTGTTAAATCCCTTTACTTGCTTTTATGAGTGTTCCAAGAAAGTAATTTAGTAATTTGTTGTATTTTTCTTTTTATATTTGATGGTTCGTTCGTATGTCTTATAGTAATTTTGGGGGTTTGTGTTTGGTAAATCTCTCAAAAACAGATGAGAAAGGCTATCAGGAAGATAAAACTCCAAATAGAGATATATGATGCTTTAGTTATTGAAGAATAAGAATATAACTACAAGCTAGACCAAATAAATTGTAAAATCTTCAAAAACTAGTATTTAAACCTAATTTTTATAAATTATTCCATAGAATTAAAACGTCGTGGTACACAAACATTCAGATGTAAGAATGAGTTTGTAAATTGTGGAGTTTGAATAGCGTATTTTATTTTAATTTTTTCATAATTTATTCCCCCCTGCTCCGGGTCACCCACATAACTAAATTTGGCATGCGTATTAATATTTATTGAACGTTTAAGATATCTGACGTATGAACATGTAAACTATTGGCATTTTATGAATGTTTAATGCTACTTTATGTTCAATCTATACAATAGAAATTTAGGTTGATCGATTCATACAGCCTTTAATACCACTATCTTATTTGGCTACCAGCAGTAATGGCATTTGGCATATTGGAGTGACCTTTTACATAAATAATAATAATACATGTAGTTGGTTTATGTCTTTTCAGCAGAAAAATGACTTCTTGTGTTTCTTGTGTTAATAGTTATACCTCAGGAACCAGAGTTGTATGCGCCGAAAGATTTTTGTCATCATGAGCTGTTACGCCATAACAATGTATTCTGACTTGTATTTGAAGATTAATAAATTAAATTTACATGTGCAGATGAAGCAAAACTCATTTTATTTTTATCATGAACAACGTACATTTTAACTATCTTAGGCACTCTGTCAGTATACTTATTTATTACATGTAAACATGACTGATTTACAACAATTTACAACCATCAGTTTAGTACAATCTTTGTACAATGTATTGTCATATGGTATATTGATACCTTCGAATTTGTCAACACAACATTATGGAGTTTTGTCTTTGGGATTTCCATGCTGTATTTCTGTAAAAATACTAATAGCAACCACATATCAAAGTAAGTAACTCTGTTATTTCATGAATAAAACCAACAACTCCTTGCCTATTAGCAGCAGAAGATTTAGTGTGACAAACGCGTACATGTATCAGATCAGAAAACAGAATAACCATATATGCAATTTTAGCACTGTTGCAAACCGTTGTATTCAGACCAATATAGTATATTCTATTGATTTTTTCGTTTTCTTCAGCAGAAAACAGGACATCACCCACTTCTGCATAATACCTGAATTGTGTCTTGTATATAGAACAAAGATATGATGTTTAAGTCCGACAAAAATTATGTTACTTCAAGCTGTTACGCCAGCATATTCCAAATTTAGCGCTTTGGTTGGTTGTTATCGGTGTTGCATTTATAAAGTGAAATGTTTAAATATATGTTAAGGAGCTAGTACTGCTTTGTCGGAACAAGATAACTGTGATACAACACGGTTCATTGTGATAATCTATATATCCAAAATCGTTATTATACGAATATTTTTTTAGCATTTTTCTTCTTATTTCATAAAATCAACTTGTCATCTGGTGTGAGAGAAATATCAGTGATATTGTAATTAATTTACTTTTCAGTCATTTTTAAGACTTCTGGAATCCTTGATTGCGACAATTTCTTTTTTCAAAAATATTTCAAAAGCAGTTTAAAAGAGAGATTGCCATCGTGAACTCTTGATGTCTTGATAGTTATACATGTATTATCATCATGAAAGATCGTATAAAAGATCATTTATGATAATGTTGAACTTTTATGGAATCTTTAAAACTCATAGGACAACTCCTTTCATTAAAGTGTAGCAGGCGCGCTTGCAAGAATTATAGCGTATACTTTATTGCCATCATCTGTAGGTTCCTTGTAAAAAGAATACAAATGCAATTAATTCTCATTTGGGTGTCAGTTTGCTTCAAAAGAACAAAAATGTTATTACCAAGATAAATAAAATTTTATCAAATATGCTTTTGCATTGATAGATAACACAGTTTTGAATAAAGATTATTTGTCAAATTGTTCTTTGACGAAATACACTTCATTACACAATGAGTATTCAATCAGTTTGTCTTTTATGCAGCAATTGGTGTTTCTGTGATACCAGAATATTCTGAACCCTTCATCATAGAGAAGTCGCAATACCTTTAAATGAATTTCGGTTCCAATTGAATGAAGTTCTAAATATATCTGTGATACATCCCGCAATGCACCACTTTGGATCATTTCGGGTAAAGCCTTCCATTCCGACTCTTCAATGTCTATTTTGATTATGTCGAGTTTTCTCTGGAATTAAAACAAAACCCGTTCTAAATAAATATCATATTCTTTACTGCTTGCAGGCGTACGTACTCTTTGCCTGATGACGTGTAACTGTTGAATACATCAACACGTCCAATAATAAAGATGATGCAGTTTAGAAATAGTACAGATATGTGTTAGGTTTCATTGCATGCAATATTACATGATTCTTTGTGGGAATACTGAATACATTAATACATAAATTACATACATATTTTGAGAATTACAAGTTGTAATAGATCTATAAAAATTACAAGACATATACAACAAATTGCATAGGACACCTGTCTTGTAAGTTTCTTCTTTTTTCCTTGTGTATTTTATATGTAGATATTTGACAATGGTATACTTTATATCTTTATAACATCACAAATGTCTTTGTCATTATTTCGCATTATGAATTGCTTAAAGTATCATTAATTTATGAGCTTTAGGACAAACGTATTTAAATCGTGTGAAGGAAACCACAAATAAATGACACAACAAATAAATTAGGATCGATAATTGCTAAAGCAAACCATTTAAAATTATTTCACATTATTTATGCAGAATTTCTGATACTACGTTTAATTGCGCATTATGGCTGGATTCCTCCAGTTTTCTGACAGAAAGTTGAATGAAAAGGATTAAACAGTTCTGTCCTGCAATCTGTCAATTTGTTCCTTATTCGCGGAATCATGTCTGAACATTGGAGACGGTGTGACCGATTTGACCCATTTGTTATTAATCAGGGAAGAATTAGCGAGCGGTGACCGCTAAATACTGTTAAAAATATTGCGTTTTCTAGTTTATTAATATAATGTATTTGCCTCTACAAAAACACGTATGGTGTTACCTTTTTCTGTCTAATTACTTATGTACATACTTTATGTGTGTAGAATATATTAAGATCAGTTTTTACATGATATTGTCTTTTACCCAACGAAAATGAATTTTTCTAAATGCAACAAGAATACACCACTTATAAATGAAACATTAACTATTCTTTTGATATTTTAATTTTATAATGAACATTTAATGCGATATTCAAGGTCGACTTGTAGTCGTGATTTCATACTTACCTATAAAAAAATGAACAGTTTAATATCTTAATTAATAACTAAGGTCACACAATGAAATGCTTCATGTTTGTTGTCCTTTAGGAAATGTAAAGAAAATATGAATTTAATGAAGGTCAAAAATTAACAAGTGTCCTTCACGTTGTCAACTTTCAAGGTCGACGATCATTAGAGTCTCTATGCACCTACTATGAAGAATAAACGAGTTTTACATTATATTGAATAGACCATTGTCTTAATAGGAGATAAATCATATAAGAAGACGGTTAATCCTTTCCTTACAATTGCAACAAAGTCTGATCTTTACAAGGCCGACAATTTTCTTTGTTTCTTTCTTTTTTGTGTATTTTCCGGTTTTAAACTTGTAACGCAAATAGAAAAATATCGAATCAGACGTAATTTTATTTAGTTATATATGAAATTATTTGATTGTCCTAAAGGGAGATAACTCTTATAATATAAAACAAATCATTAAAAACCCCTTTCTCCCAGACACAAACTACGGCAATAAAAATATTTACTTATCTTTTACAGTTTCAGTTGAGTATAAATAACAAGCATATATCAAAATCTAAAACGTAATTTTATCCTTGTGTGTGTTTTGAAACCAAAAGGTAACTGTTGTCTATGATGAAATCTCTTCAGGATCTTAAGATTAATTTTTCATGTTACTTGTAACTTTTCTTCAATGTGTGAAAACTCCAATGTAATCTCGTTATCAATCTGCCACTTGCCACAAAGTTCCAAGGACAAACGGCATGTTGGCAAGGGCTTCAAGTCACTATTTATTCAATTTTGTACGAGAAGCGATTACACGCGTTTCAGAAAAAAAACATACGACATGTTGGTAAAGGCTTCAAGGCACTATTTTTCAGTTTTGTATGAGCAACGATTACAAGCGTTTCAGAAAAAAAGCGAAAGCGGATAAATACATAAGGAACAATATTCGGTTAGTCAGGTTCAACCCTGGAAGCAAAGTCAGTAAATAATAAAGTTATACATGCTAGATGTCACGAATAACAGATTAATTTTATGAAAAATTTACGGTCTTTCCTGTTAAATTTAGAATTTTGTAATATGTTGTCCAACTTTAATTTGAAAAAAGTGCTGAAAATGTTCGACATGTCTATATAATTTATCATAAAACATCATATTTTTAACACAAAAATCGTTTCAATATCTAAACAAAAAATAACGGACAAAATAATGACGCGATATGTTTTTTATTTTGTAAATGGATTTATGTCAAACAGTATAAATAAGACAACTAAGTAGGTGATCACGTTTAGGTTAATTCTTTGTTAAATTTTCTGCATTCAATGCTACAGATAAGCATACTAAGAAATATAAGCCTTTTAAACTGGTCCCGACGCTTAATTATTAATAAAACGTTTGACCAAGAAAAATCATTTCGATAACTAAGAGATCAGGAAAGCTAAAAAAAATAATACGTTTCTTTCAGTCACTTTTCTAGGTCAAAGTTCAAAGGCATCTTATGCGAAGAACCCATTCCTCTATTAGTAATATTAAATGAAAAAATAATTATTACAACCTAATTATCCTTTCGTCGTAATGGGAGATAACTCCGAAAAGATGACGTCAAATCTTTCCTGGTGAAAGCAACCGTTGACTCTTTTTCATTTTCTTTCAGCTTTTACGACTTTCATGGCGTAACATTCAAATATGAATCTTGAATATGATCTTGACATGATGTCTATTAAAATGACAAGGGTCATTTAAGTCTATGCCTCTTTTATCAATAGTTAATGAGATAAGTATGAACCAATTAATAATGAACTCAATACTCAAACTACTTTAATTAGTCGTCAAATTATTTCTCTTCATTTTTATATATATGTTTTACTGTTTCAACGAGAAAGGTTTCGACAAGCTAATGTCAAAATCTACACGTGGCTACAACGTGACATTGACTTTAGGTCTCTTTTCAAGGCCAAACGTAATTGAACTTAAAAGTGGACAATCTTCACAATAACTAAAATGGTCTTGAGACCTAATATCATAAGTAAAAATCAATAAATAATTCACTCTGCATTTTATCTTAATATTTTTTTAGTTCTTTTTTCCGAATCCTGCTTCGTCAAATCATATCTTGAACAAAACAACATTGTCTTGACCTTTTACATTAACTTACTTTTGTATGACCTAGATCTTCTCTGATATCTTTCAAAGTTGATAGTTTCCAACCTGTTTTTACATCTTTTTCAATCGTTTCATTTAAAAGCCCAAGATTATGAAACGACACGTGTCTGCTGCGTTGGAAGTCGTCTGTCCTCATACTACGTGAGGAAAAAAAGAACTCTTCATATGCTTTTCAAAAGTCGTAAATGTATTATATATAACCAAAATATCAAACACTTTTCACAAAACAACTATTTATCAAATTTCCCTTGTAAATCCTTAAAAACAATAGTCATATATTTTGGAGTGGAGGGTAAAAATTGCTTGTTTTAAGGGACGAAAGAATTCATACAGAACTACATCATTTGTATTTTTATATACACAACTAATATATTCAAAGTAAATTGTCATTTGATTGTAATATATTTAAATTTTAATTTAGGCAACGTACTTCTATGTACTGTGAACAATGAGCCAAAAATTTAGATTTCGATTTGAACACTTCTGCTGTGTGTAAAGTGAATTTGTTTTGTTAAAGAAATCTTATTTATGCAGCTTTGTCACGTGGTAGCCTTTTCAATTAAATTTTTCAAAATAAAATCATAACGCCTGCATTATATAGAATTGTAGCCCCCATCAAAATCAAGATTACATCAAAATATTTTGTTTTTAATTTACAAAATGTATCGATATCTGAAGTAGATAGCGATATAGGTTTTTTCTTACTTTAAAATGGGCTATCACAACGCCACGTCGCACAATAATAAATAACCTAAAGGTCGCTCAGACAGTGGAAAAAGGATCGTTCCAAATGTGGAGGTCAGAGGGATACGCCGGTACTGTTTAAACAAAGACATCAAACCTCTGCACTAGTCAAATAGCCCCTATACAGTGCAGATTTGTTTCCATTGTAGTCATTTATAGGACCAGATAGATCATCATTATTTGTGTAACATTAATACGATCATACATAATCCTTTCCAACAGTAGAATAACATCCATCAAAGAACAATAAACCAACAAAAAAAATAATTATGTTTCTAGTATCAGCAGCCATACTCGCTGTTGGTGGTCACAAGAGAATTATATTGGGAACTCTTTTTCAGTTTTTGACAACTTAATCTGAAATTGGGACATATCAAAATCGTTTAAAATTTTGTCATAACCCGGGTAGCACAGTTGTTTGCTTGCTTTTTTATTATTTCGGATTGTACCATTTTAAAATCCAAAAGAAAAAAACCCATTATATTTCACGTCCATATTTCATACAATGTTTCTGTCATTTTACATTGTACGTCAGCCATTTTTTAATAGAGATCTTTCGTTGTTTACAGAGGCTCATCTACTTTCGCGACATTCTATGGAATTATCTCATTCCGCGAGACTTGCCTCGCGCCAACCACGAACGGCTTTGTCTGACGGATTTCGAAGACAACTCGACTTCTCTTGGGATAAACTTCAGTTCAAAACGGGATCAAACTTAACTATGGAAAATCGCACCATCAAAAAGGAAACAAGCCTTTAGAAAGCCTATTATCTGTGGAAAACAATCATTGATTTTAATTTGTACTTTTTGGACCTACAAAATGAGCATAAGCTCGACCATGCGGGGTAAGCAGTTTTCAATTTTATAACAAAAGACCTCAAACAACCTACGTTGTCTTTAGCATAGATTAGTAAATAATCGCCAGTAAAAATAGAAAACAGCAGTGTAAACTAACAAACATGTTGTTTTTCTTTTTTAAATGAACTGTTTTTGTTCGCGGTAGTGAATAGAAACTCTACTGGCTGCTTTGAATAAGTAACTGGAAACCTATGCTTAACACGTGTTCTGTACAAGTTTGTAAAAACATGTACACATCGTCCAATTAAAGTTGCATCTATATCTACAGATACGAATAATTAATGAAGTTAAAACCAGACCAATTATCAGTGGATAGGTTTGATAAAACATGTATATTTCATGACAAACAGATTTACCTAGGATCAAATGAATGTACCTCACAGCCGTACACATCTGCTACTGCGTCATCAAATTTAAAATCATAGTTTATTCTGCAAAGAAATATATACAATAAAACACGTCAAATACAATACCACTCGAAATTAGATAAATAATAATATTATGAGTTACTTATTAACATGGACCTAATTTTGTATTTTATATTTGTTTGACCTTATATAGGTGTATTTTGTATTTGTTTATGTCAAATCCTTAAATAAGTACATATATGAAGAACTTTGATACATGTGAGAATGGGAGATTTTGGAAGGCTTTATATTCTAATAAACAATTTCGATACTTCATTACTATTGGATTTAACATTTCGTACAAGTGGTCTTAATAATTTCGGACTGTTTAGTAATCAAACCTTATTAAGATAGCACATTTCTTTTATTAATTGGACATTTCACTTTAGACATCAGGTGGAACTTCGAATGATAGTTTAATAAGTAACATTGTTCTTTATTATTGTAATTAGTCAGTTAAGTGTCATTAGCAATAATTAAAATAAATAATTAAATATTAACTTGTCTTTTGTTCGCTACTTAAAAAAGGTAATTTCTACCTAAAAACAATAATAAAGTCCGAATTACTAGCTACCGATTAGAACTGTCCAACTATTTGCACTAATATAATACAGTCTAATCAGTTTGTTTTAAAATAATATTGTTACTGACACAAGCTTTGAATTTTACTAGATGGGACAATAGGGGAGAAATATGTACATTTTAACCTCAGCTCATTCTGAATTAGTAGTAAAGGTCAAATGTGACCAAATATTTCAAATTCTACAAAAAGCAAAATGCAGACGTAGGATAAAAATACGTCTCCTAAGCGCGGTTTTGTTGAAAAGTAGATACTGTACAGGGGCATGATCCCTAAATTTTCTTTGACAACTAGCAAAGTTTTTTCTGCCAATCCTGATTTGACATAATTAAACTATAACTATATTAAAGAAAACAATGATCCCATCATGATATTTGGCAAGAGAACATGGTGACAATGTTCGAATATGGTGCAATTCATACATCAGTATCTGTTTGAATGCAGATGCCCATAATGTATTATGCTTATTATTTAATTGTACCTACTAAAATTAAGAAATAGATTATTGCGAGCGGGCTTTATGGGAATTAGAACATGGTCAGACCTTATATTTGTCAATATTTTATACCGAGCGATAGCGAGGTACAAAATGAAGACAAATATAAGGTCTGACCATGTTCTAATTCCCATAAAGCCCGCTCGCAATAATCTATTTCGATTCTAATATGTCTAACAAATGTTTTAAAATTTCGAAGCGGTTCTAAGAGGACGCTTTCAGCGGTAATATTGTTTTTTTTTAAACTAATACGATATATCCCAAAACAGTATGTTAAAGCAAATAAAATTGACATAAACTTTTTTCTCGTCATTTTATTGAATGTACGTAACTTTTAAACAAAAATATTGAGAAATCTTAACGAAATTGCATCGTTCTAGTTTGAAATTTTCAGTTCAGCGTAATATGACGTCTGAATTCTAATTGTGACGTCATATTAATTCGAATGTAGAATTGTTAAAAAAATAATGTATCAGGAGTAGTTTAAATCATATAAATCTAGGAATTCAGACTAAAAATAACTAAATTATTAACAATAACGATAATTATGGATAACACATAACAAACGGCATTTGTAAGTCAGTTTTTACATTTACACAAAACACGCAGTTTACGCATGTGCGAACTAAACTTATTGGAATTTTGACACGGCTTTGTTTACATAGATAAAGCAGGACGTCATATTAGAATTGCCTGTAAATAGTATGATTATGCTTGTCTGTATCATGTTCCTTGATTTTATAATTATATTTGGACGTTGCAGTCTAAATTGTGTTCCATGTGTTTCATCCCACGTGTTATCCATTAATTGTTTGTTTACTTCTGAATGTAGCTGAAATACTGCACGCTGGACGTAAAGCAAAAATCTAATTACATCAACTTGTCTTGAATTTAGATATACTTTTTTTTAAATTAACATACCCAAACGAGTAAACCAAACACGGTTGCCTAGGTCGATATTTTTCATCATTACATACTTCCCATCCACCGTCTAACATGCCGCCAATGCGCACGATATCTTTACAATGTGTCTGTATAGAAGTCAAGTATCTAATAACAGAATCATTGTTCACTACAATCAAATACCTTTTCATATAGAAAAGAAAAAAGTGCAATTTTTTTATACTATTTTTTTCGTTTTTAACTTTTTAGCTTGAGGTACAAACTCAATTCTCCTGTCGTTTTCAGTAACTTGTAAGTTACTCTCTCTGTAAGGCTCTCAAAGCTTAGAATCAATCTCTTAAACACGGTCAAACATTTTTGCTGAGTCATAAGTAGTGTTTCCTATATCTGGTTTTGACTTAACAATGAGTAACTCGACAGAAGCAGGCACTGCTTACTCGTCCAGAGCACTCGTGGTTTTTATTGGGTTCAGGTTACTCTCTTTCTGTTTTTGAGTTTTTGGTTTTTGTACTGCGCTGTGTATGTTTGATCCGGATTGTCCCTTGACTTTGGCTGTTGTTATTCGGTCGGTTTTCTTTGCTATTTGTCATAAGTTTTGTATAACAAATAAAGAATCTATGGTACTATTTTCAATTGTCGCAAAATCATTAACATATATGTAAGCATGGAAGGATGCATATAATGATCTAGTCAGATTTAGAAAAAGTATGTTTTTAATATTTGAAAATTTAATATTTGTAAAAATCTGTTAATAATTAACCAGATATTTTATAAATTAAGATAATGTATGATACTAGGTTTAAATCTATACTGATAGCAAAAATGCTAAGCGATTGCTTTGGCTGCAGGAAAAAATTCTTTGTGCAGTTGTTCCTGACATGTGAATATTATATATGTGTCTTTTGACACCATTAAAAGATGAAGTTATTTGTATAACTGTACCTATAGGCGCATGCACAATGTTGACACAATTTTAAAGCCATACATGAGTCTTGCAACTCGATGTAGTAGGTTTCATGAAAGAAGAGATGTCAGTGGACATTACTTAAGGAAAATGAAATGTAGAGATGAAAAAAGACCGTTATTTTGTTCAGCAGTTCATCCAATATTTTTACTTGGGCTTACTATGTACATATGAATACTTTTAAAGTAAAAGAAATAAGAACTACTGCACTCTTTTTATTTTTATTAATTATGCACCTCTGGTAAAAAACTGCTTCCTGGTCCGAGTTATAAATCAAGAGTGTTTTATCGTCTGGTATGATTAAATGCTGCTGGTTGTTCTGCAAAAGAGCCTAAATAATAGAAAACTTTACGTGTTTAACTTTGAGTCCTTTGTGTTATAACTGGCATCAGTTAAAAGAGTTTTAACATATTATTGTTAGTACGTCTTAGAATTACAAATATCATAAACTATACAATATAGGACATTTAACAACCGTTATGCATGTCAAGCATTCAGGAGATTGCAATGATAATTAAAAACTGCAGTTGTCTAAACCTAAACATATTTTATCGACACTTTAACTTTCTCAAACCTTTACTGGAAAAGATAACATGTAGGTTTTGAAATTAAAAATAAAGGGCCTTATTGAAAGTCGTCATACTATGACAACACTATTATTGAAAAAGAAACTAATGCATAGCATTTGGTGATCAATACATAAACTAGATAATGCAAACATTTTCATTTTAGGATGTTACAACACCAGTTGCTATCGATCAGTGAAATCTTGTCCCTACCGACTAAAACAAAGAGAAATAACGCAATTTGATGATAGGCGAATCATCTTAACCAGTTGCAAGACAGCGTTACATTAAGCACTTTTCCAGGTTTTTGTACTGAGGAAAATTTTAAAAAAACACAAAAATCGATCTTCAAAAATTAGGTAGGATTTGTGTAATAACAGGATTGGTTAATCGTGTTGCGTCATCTATTGAAAAGAAACACACCATCGATAACTACTGTCTATGCAAAGCAGGCATAAATAAATAAACTTTACGTAGTGGTCTAAGTGAATGTAAATAACCTCGATCAAGAGGTCATTGTTACAGGCAAGCATTATCAACAAAGGTGTTGATGTAGTTGAACCTACATATTTAATGTGATATTGTCTTCGAGACACCAGGTGTGCCTGAAACAATAAGTCAAGGACTTAAAAATCCATGGTTATATAAGAAAGGAGGAGACATCAAAACAACACCGGCACACAACGCAAAGACCAAAAGTAACTTTAACCCCAATAAAAAAGCGTCTTCGGTACGGTAAGCAACATTCGTGGCAACCCTCGTGGAACTCAGGGGTAGTCTTAACCCAGAAAGATGGAATGTGGGTTATTTCAAACGGAACAAATCAATGATACCTATTTTGACACAAATGGCAACGGCAACTTTTTTCTAAGTCATTACTTCAATTTTGTCATTATGAACCCATAGTTAGTTTTAGCAAATCGTGCATACAATCTAGTGGAACTTACCGAAGAAATCTTGAGTCTACATTCCTTGTGCATCTGTGAAAACCAATTAAAAAAGGTTACAACGAACGTAAATTGCTTTAATGCATTACCAGTATAACTCTTCATACGTTGTTTGCATTTTGATATTCAACAGAACTATGAAACTAGAATAATTTCAATTGTTCTTATATTAACACGAACCAAACAATTCGTATTATGACCATTTAGATAAAGAAAAAACATTGTTGAAACCGAAAATGTAAGTGTTAACCGACTTATTGCCAAAAATGAGATAACAAACAAAAACAAGGAAGAGCATTTATTATTTGACCTCATTGTAAAGCAACCAGATTTTCTATATTGGGACCTTTAGTTAGTTTAGATTTAGCAAATATAAA
The DNA here is from genome assembly GCA_944474755.1 of Limnoperna fortunei. Taxonomy (NCBI): domain Eukaryota; kingdom Metazoa; phylum Mollusca; class Bivalvia; order Mytilida; family Modiolidae; genus Limnoperna; species Limnoperna fortunei. The sequence goes on along the minus strand of OX104121.1, from coordinate 23,723,156 downwards.
AATATTTACAACAACGTTTGAGAAACATTAATAACGGCAAAACAATAAACTTTAAAACAAGAAAAAGCAAATAACTTGCGTTAAACACTTATTTTTTTCTTTTGTTCTTTTGTTTTTGTTCCACATTATTTCGTTGTTTTAATTTACTTTAATGCAGCGCAATATAATATCACAGGTCAAGACCTTTGTCTATCCAGATTTAACCCAATGATTTTTCTTTAATAACTAAACTTGATTAAAACAATAAACATACCTAAGAGTATCAATTATCGTTCCCGGTTGAAATAAAAGAAATGTACTTGTAATAGCACACATAGTGAACGTGATTAAGTCAGTTATTGTGCAGCATTGAAAACTGTGTCACCTGTTAACTGACATGTGAAATATCTAGTATAGCTTAATAATGATTGTCTTTTTATTCAAAGAGAACCTCGTAAATATTTTACTTTGTCTGGCATTTTAGCCACAGACTCAGTTAGTTTATGAATGAACTAACGTGTAATAAGCATGCATTTGGCAAGAAATAGGTTTAGCTGTTGTTTTTTGTTGTTGTTAATGTTCTTTATTGATTTCTGTTTGATTATGTGTATTTGCTCAATAAAAATACCATTTTTTGGAATTGTTGAAGATTAAATACGGACTGCAGAGATAAACGATATTATACGTTTTATTAAATATTAAATAATGTGTTGATGTTCTAAATAACCGTTATGACAATAAGAAAAATAGGAAAGGTAACCGACTGAACAACAAGAGCTGAAGGTCAGGGAAACATTACAAATCAGAATATCGACATACATATACAACGCTAATAAAAACCAAAAATACCAAAACAGATAGTAAGTAACCCGAACCCAATAAAAACCACGGGTGCACTCAATAAAACACACCTGAAAGTCATACATACCAGATTAATTGTAATACAACTTGTTCTGTAAATATCCCCTTCCAACATACAATCCTCTTCCATCTGATACCAATAAATTCTAAATCCATGTTCGTATAGCTGACTTAAATGGAATAAAGCAGAAACATAATCGATGTGGGATTTCTTGGAGTCTAAATACTGTGTGCGGAACGAAATTTGCTTGATATTCGTTAAAAGTTTACTCTCCATAATGAAGGGTACTGTTTGCTTTGTTCTACTACCAACATTGATTATCAAAACATCATTTTTGCCCTACAAAACATAATGAAGTGATTAAGCGTTCCGTGATAATTACAATGTTACTTGTTATGTTTTTGTTGATTGGTCCACCGTTATTGTTCATTTTTATATGACGGATCTATGTACGAATTCTTACTGCAACAATAGTGTGTTCCTTAATAAAAGGCTCTTAAATGAAAATGTGCATACCGGTTAGTGATGAAACGAATCAGGAAAAGTGGATAACATCTGTCTGGTTGAAATCGTGCACTAAATCTTGTTGCAATTAATACTATTTCTGTTAAACTTTCCTTAAAAGTTATCACACAGTGCTCTTTCAAACGTCAGCTATGTATTAATGTAATCAATGTACACATTTTAAAAAATTGTGTTATTGGTTTAACAAATCACTTATATACTGATATGATTTATTATACGATCTTTAATAAAGAGTTAAAAAGATAAATCTCATGAAACAAATATATGTTTAATGATTATACTTTTCAGTCAAAGGTATGTTTAATGATCTCTTTGCAATTGTGAAAGTAAAGTGTTAATTTTGTCTTCTTAATAGCCTATGTCACGGATTACACAATTGCAGTTGATGATGCAACGGATAATACAAAAAAATTATTTAATTTTATTAGTATGTAGTACAACATGTTAGTAAATGATTCCTGATTTTATGAAGAAATAATTTTGGATATTAATGAAATATGCATACATTATTTTAATGTCTGTTGGTTTCATACTAAATAAATTTACAAATACCTGTAAACGATTTACATCATCTATAAAACTGCCATCTTGTATTTGACTTGATGTTCCATTCAATTTAATCTGTTGAAAATTAATTCTTTCTCCAACTGAACTTTAACATATTAAACACAACCATTTTTTAAGCAAATAATTATGTTGCGGTGTGTGTTATATTGAAATACTGTCGTCATTAACATCAAGCTCACTTTATTGATTGGTGGCTTCCTTTTTCAAATGATATTACAAACTATAGTTTAAATTAAATATTTCGTAGATATTTATAAAAAATTATCCCTAAATAGAAGCATGTTTGCCCAGTAAATTATAATTATAAAGTAAATAAATGTTTAATGCCTTGATCACATTAATAAGCTATATAGATAGAGATGAAATATTGAATTTTCTGAGTGACAGAAATCACAGTAAATCACATGTGAAAATTATCGTTTATTTTCACTCTCGGGTTTTTCCCGCGATATACAGGTATTCATCTGCCGTTCATAAAATTTAGGATTAAGCATTAAATTTTTACGAAAACAATTTTGATCTATATAATAAATATGATAATCAATTGGAAATCGTGAATATCCAAAATATGATCACTCGTGTCGCATAAAGCATCAGATTAAACTCGTGCGTTTAATCAGATGCGTTATGCGGCACTCGTGATCATTTTGGATATTCACTCCGCCCAATTTATTATCCTAGAACTACGACACTTTTGTAGCTCCATTCTCCAAAGCCTTATGATGGTTGTCTTATTCAAGAAATATTTTAATATAAGAAATAGTGAGCTAGTTCTAATATGCTTTCCGTGGTGTTCATGAGTGTTTGATTATAAAAAACACAATCATTATATCTAATTGACTTACCAAATTACTTGTTTGTGTGTTTTTGTTCTGTGTTGCTATTGTGTTTTATAAGGTTTTGTATTGGTGTATTTCTTCAAAAGAGTAAGCTCAATTTTTCATCTATCTTTGTTTAAATTAAATTCGGCCTTAGCATTTTTATGTTGCTATCATGTATAGGTTTAATTAAACTTTCTAATATTTTCTTTATAAAAATGTTAAACTACTCATTTGATCTCAAAGTATAAGTGACAGCTTACTTAAGTGCATAATTCAAAACTCTACTTTGATACGCATTCGTCAAACTTTGTATGCGTGCGTCATTATATGCTGTCCTGGAATTAAAAAATGAAAAAAGTGTGTTTATCAAACTTCATTTTGAATTAATCTGTTTTAAATTTGTTTTATTATGCTGTGATATATCTTAACGTATAATTATCGGGTTGCCTGAGGCCACTACAGATTGAAGCCATCCTCTACCTTCTTTACAGACCTTTACAGAAATTTAACTTGGCTTTTATGAAAACATCCATTAATTAATATAATATGATATCATCTTATGAAAACCTCTATTAATTAACAGTATATGATATTATCTAAGTATTCCTTATTCCAAAAGTTACAATCTCAAGAAAGAAAATTAAAATCCAATTCTGCCATAATTTTACAATCCAAAATATACATGTATGTTTATCTTATATGATCTGGAAGTTATAGCAAAAGTTGTAGTTTTACAAATCTGTCCAGTTAATTTCTCAAAGCTAAACATGGTAAATAATTATAGTCTAAAGATTGATGTTATTTTAAATTGTACAAATAATTTAACATACAATCATTTATGATACACGTCAAAAATAGCACATAATTCAATTCTAGTTAATATGTCCGTTATTTGTTTTTTAACCTATCAGACAGCACACGTATGACTGTATCACTGTTTGGTTTATAGCAACCATCCACACACAAGTTCCAACCACTAGAACATGAACCATGTTTATCTTGCCTGGAACAGTATGTTTGTAGATTTGTGGTATATCTAAAAATGAAATCGGTAGTTTCATTTGAAAGACTAGTTTATGTTTGAAACAATGAAAACTTAAAGCATGAATTGATTTAAAACATGCATAAATGACCAACAGTGTTTTATATTAGTTTAGGACCTTCAAATCGATTTTATAAATAATGTTTTATATAGTATAAGTCTCTTATGCTTGTTTGATACCAACACAGGCGGTGATAATGCTAAACAATGAAAATCTTATATTTAGCCGCTAATCATTCAGCCCCATGCACCAATAGAACCATCAGCTAAGACATACATAGTAAGTGTACTGAATATAATTATCACACATGTATTTCATACTAGATAGCAAATCAATTTTTCTATTACTGATTACACTTGTTTGGAGACTAAAAAGCGCTTTATTAAATTAAAACTTAGAATGACACATATTTGTAATTTTTTTTAATAAAATACGTCCTTCTAAAATTATACACTAAGGCCCATTTTTGTAATGATCTAAAAATAATATACAATTATGGCCTTTAATGAAGGTAATATCCATAATGATTAAATCAAGAAAGGGTTATTTTCCAGAGGTCTGCAGGACAAAGGTAAAACATTTCTTCTGAGATTTAATAATTTGGATATCTCCTGAAGTCGATTAAAGGCCCTAAATGTAGAAAGAAAATGCTCGTATTTATGTCTAAAGAGAAAAAAGAACAAGGGGACTGTGTATTCACAACTGAGTAATCTATTTAAATTTGGTGTGCTTTTGCACTTCGAACTAGTTATTTCCCCTTTCAAATTTGGCATCCTTTGGCACGATCTACTGAAATAATTTACACTGCGTTAGGGTTTAGAGATCTTATAAACATATCTCAGGTCATACGACCGGACCGCAATTGCTCAACTAATCATATTTGGTGTCCCGTATGTCCATTGTTTTCAATGAAGCAGACCTCGGTAATGTTCAGCAAACATCAGAAATACTGTTTGAGTAACTAATTTTTATACTCAAAATTGTTAAAGTAAAACACTATAATTCATTTGTGTCATTAATTAGCAATAAATCGACCCAATAAAGCTGTAATTCTTGGTCTTAAAATAAAATTAAGCGGCGAGTTCAATTATGTGTCGGATACCTTTATTTACCTGTGATATAGACAATCAAGGACATTTAATCGTAAGCCTAATAATATCTTCCTTTTTGGAATGACAAAATTGTTTTCATCATCTCTATCTATCACATCTTGAAGCTAAAGGTTAAAAAAGTAGAAAAATTATCATTGAATGAATATTTTAGGTTTAACTCGTGGTTTATTTGCATGCATGTTTAAAAACAAAAACTTCTGTACTTTTACGCTGGTTATGTATAACTGTCGTCAGTTGGTATGCATTATTCTTAGTTTTATTATATATAATTTTGTACATATTTCTTTACTTCAGCCTCAAAGGAGTCGTTATTGATAGGCTATTGAAATGTGTTAATAAAAAAATCATGTTCTTTACAAAATAGTCTTATTAAATGAACAAACAGTTTGTTATTGTTTTTCCGTAAACACTTACCTCATTCAAACAATAATAGTAAGGTCTTGTTTTAAAGCTACCCTGAAAGAAACATAAGCAGCATGTAACACTTCAATGGTGTAATTTCGTTTTGCAAAGAAAGTGGTTACAAAATTTCTGAAATAAAAATCAAAAACCATGATGTACAAAGTAATTCGACAAGATTAATCATTGAATAACCCTATTATCGATATATGTTATGAAACGGCTACTCACTCCTGGGTAAAAGTTACAGAATATGTAACTATAAATGAAGTACGATGAAACCTGTAGTTTTAAATTGTATGGAAAAATATCTGTGGTGTGGATATCTGATGTTTGTTTCTTTAAGCTTTTAACTTTGTTTTACTAAATTTACCTCGCATTCTTCCTGTGTCATTGTCAGCTTTGTTATTTTATCTTTTCCATTAAATCGTATGAAACATACTACTATGGCGTACACCACACATAACAGTATTAAAAACACTAATGTCTTTTTCTTTGTCCGTCCACCCATAGTCAAACTTTAATATATATTAAATGTTAATTTAATAGTCCTGAACAAAACTATGAAAAACATACAGATCAGATACAAAAAATCAACACAAAAATCTGTTAAAAACTAAACAAATAAATTTAAAACATTTGTGTTTATTCTTTTAGTTAGTTTCTTTTTTTTGAGTCGTGTGTGTGTCTTTTTTGCATTTCTGAATTTGTGACTGTCCTATAGGTTTTTAATTTGTCTTGATTTGTCCGTTCAGTTTTAATACATGTCACATTTTGCTTCCGCTACAAAAGGCTAAATTCAAAACCCTAACAAATATTCCTAGAACTTAAATCTCCAGTGGCAGTCAACATTTTGTTCCCTTTTTCCATCCCATCCCCTTTTCCGTTGATCAATTGCTTGTTAACTTGTTCTCGTCCTGAATATAGCTATAATACTGCTTGCTGGAAGTAAACAAACACCCAATCAATAAATTACATTTCATGTATCTCTTTACTATGTATATTTTCGAGAAAGAGAACTAGGGTCTTGGTGGCCAAACCATAAATGAAGTTATCTAGTATTGATCACGTGCCTGACAGCACTTCGATTGTTGGCTCGAGTCTCGTTAGGGACTGGGTGTGCTCGTTACATTTTTTGGAGGGGCTTCGGTGGCCGAATAGTTTAGATAGCTTGTCTACTATTGATCAAGTGGCCTGTCAACACTGAAATTGTGGATTCAAGTCTTCCTGCAGGCAGGGTGTATTCGAGTTTAATCTTAATTGACAAGATTTTCCAGTATTCCTACCGAAAGTTGGAGGTTTTTTCCTTGTACTCGGGCTTCCTCCCCCAATAAAAACTGAATATACACACAACATGTAGCTGAAAAATTGCTCAAAGTAGCGTAAGACAACATTGAGGCAATTTAACATTTTTTGGCAAACGTGACCTTGAAATTTGATGGATTTACCCCCAAATCAATAGTCTTCTAATCCACCTAATATTAAACTATATCACAAATTTTCATTGAAACCAAATGCAAACTTTTAGAGTTATTGTACAGAAAAGATTTTTTGTAAAAATTGCTAGCATTTTAGGGGAACAAATTTGACGGATTTCCCTCAAAATTGATAGGCCTTCCATCCACCTAATAGTATACAATTATAGCCATTAAATTAGGTCGATATGAAAAAATATTGACATGAGACCTGGTCATGATCGTTTGTATTCAGTACAATAAATTGTGATCCACCTACATGTATTTTTAAACATACATTTTGACAAGCTGAATCTTATGTTTATTGAAGTGTGTGTTGCTTTGCGTGTTTTCATTCTATTAACGATTGTGAAGAGGACATAAATATTGAAGGGTCCATTTCATGTTTTTGGATTATCATATTATAATATTGAAATATAATAAGTGTTTTAACTAGATATCATATATCGGAGGCTGTGGGCCCAGCCGAAATTTAGATCAAAACCCACAAGATCATCAACCATGGTATGCGACACATCTCCTTGATATTATCTACCAACATACCTAATATCGAAAGCCTATCTAAAAAAATTTTAAAAAAAGTTGTAGCCTGGCCACGATTAGTTTCGGACCAACGGACGGCCAGACTATCACTATAAGGCGTACGCGGGGCCATAATAAAAATGTAGGTTATTGTTGACATGTTTTTCTGGAATTCCATGTCATGGTTCTACATGCGTTTATTGGTGTTCCCCATAATATATACCGTTTACAGTAATGTCTACCAATATTTGTTTTTGCCTTGCATTTGGGTGTTGCACAAAACATGACGTGGCTGTAGATAAAAATAGTTTATTATCATATTAAACTCCTTCCTATTCTTTTAGGGGCCTACGTTGCCGAGTGGTTAAAGTAGTTAATCTACTATCGATCACGTGGCCTGTAAATACTGAGGTTCCGAGTTCGAGTCTCACTGCTGGCAGTGTATACGTGTCTTCAATCTGAATTGACAAGCATTCCAAGTTTTCCTACCGAAAGTCGGAGGTTTTCTCCGTGTACTCCGGCTTCCCCCTCCCCTTCCTCCCACACCAAAAACAAACAAAACACAAACTGGACACAGTGATATAGCTGAAAAATTTATAAAAACGGTGTTAAACATCAATGTAACAAACAAATCCATTTAAACCAAACATAATCCACATTGTAAAACAACTATTTTGACATATTTAATTATTTAGCTGTAAAGAAATATATAAACTGAATGTTTTACTCCGTTAAAGTAAGGGTTTCTTATTTAAGAATTTACATTTTAAGTGTTCAAGGAAGAACTGGGACATCATTTCAAATATAACACAAACAGTATGAGGAAGGGGAAATATTTAGTATTTAAACGGTACCTGTTCCGAAGTGAAACTAGAATATTCATAGTAGGAAAACAAGCACGAATCAGAGTAAGAAGCACGTAGAAATCGAGCACTTACCGTACCTTACAAGTCCTTGTGGCATTAGAGTAGAAAAATATTTAACATGATTAAGCTAAAAGCTTCCAGATAAGAGAAGGTGGTTAATGACGTCCTGTCCTTCGTTTCAGTGTCTTAAAAGTGTGTCTACAGGTAACACACATTTTTAGGCCATTTCTTAGTATTTGATGACTTTTCTTTCTAGCATAATAGGGCCCCGGTGGCTGATTGATTAGTCATCTACTATTGATCACGTGCCTGTCAACACTGAGGTTGCGGATTTCGCGACAAACCACGGGTAGGGTGTGCACGACTCCAACTAAATTGACACAAAACTGTAACTCCGGCTTTCCCCAGATAAAATAGCCGAAATGCTGATGACAACCCCGAATTGCTTTATAATTAAAATAATTTCAACTTTATTTTTAGTAAGAAATGTGTTATTTAACCATGCTTGTTCAACATTTCAACATTTATTTAAACTTGGCAGTTTTAAAATGGATTTTACCAAAAAATTTCTTGTAGTAAATATAAACATGCATGAACATAAGTAATAAAAGGATTCATTATGTACGAAATTCGATTTAGACAATAAAGCATTTAAATTACTCAGTGAAAATAAAAGAAATATTAAATCTACGTTTGGAAGGGCGTCTTGGAGTCTATTAAGGTCCCTAAAAGCTCTGACATAACGTAGAATCGGCGAGTCAACTCGAGGAGTCCTACAACTTGCTAAACAAATTGACACTGTCAACTCCAAATTATTCTTGCCGTTTCATGACAAATCACGAAAGGAAAAAACTAGTTTCAAGAAGCAACAATTTTCTTGCGACCATGATATATACGCAGCTGCGTTTTTGCATAAGGTTTGCAACACCATTATAATTGTTCTTTTATGCGGACTATAGGCGTTATAATTTAAACGATATACGGATAAACAAAAATATATACCAAAAGGCAGGACCACAGGCATATAGTTATGTATGTTTTTTTCTAGCTGCATGGAAAAACGATGTCTGCCTATACGATGTCATGTCTTTTGTAGAATGTGAAATGAATTTATTACTGATGTGGGGAAGGGTTTGGTTACTACGTACGACAATAATGTAGTTGTAACAGGCCACAGAAAAGAAATAGTTTTATTTTACGTTTATATCTAATAAAAGCGTAAATCACGAGTAACCCGGAAATTTTACGTTTCCAGATGAACTTTATGTTTTTTACAAAAGTTCGTCTGCTTTCGTGACGTTCAATCATTGTCAATGGTAGACTTTACCCACCTTAGCCGCAAACGACATTGCCCGAAAAGTATCGAAGTGACAACAATCGCCTGCTCCTAGTTGACAGATCCGTTCCAATTTAGGTCAATATTTACTAAAGAAAATCGCCACATAATAAACCCGCCGCATTCCAAAACGCTAATTCATTGTTGACATTTATTGTAGATTCCAGTTTGCACTTTTTTTCTACAAAACAAGCACGAGCCCGACCGTACGCGGTAAGCAGTTTAATTTGCAATTAAAAAAAACCTCTGCCAATGTACGCTGACTTTTACTACAGACAGAATGAATGCAACACCTCTGAAAGCAAACCACAATATTAGCTTTTCCCTCGACTGCTCAAGTTGGCAGATATAGATAAAGATTCAGTTCACTTACCGTTGAAATAGTCTTCTTATGTAGTAGATATGTATAACAAAAATCATTTGCTGTGTGTCTTGTGCAATGTATAAACATTTGTATTAAGCGAAAACACTGACAGGAAGTAGATAAACAAAAATACTTGAAAAATGTTAATTTTTCATAAGAGTTTCCGGCTAATCATTGTTAAGTTGCATAATTGACGAACATGTTTTCACCCAACTTAGTAGAAAATGATAAAAAATGTATCTTGTGTTTTTGTGTACTTTCTGTGTGGGGGGGGGGGCGTATTTGATTTACAAAGATTAAACAAAGTAATACTATTTATCGGCAATTTGTGTTATTGTTATAGTTTCTTTTCAAGTCTGCCAAATGATTATGCTCGTCACAGCATACTAGCCGCGATACAAAAACCCAGGTAATTCAATACTAGGCATGTGTGACTAATGGCGGAGGGGAATCTAACAATGATAACGTCACAGTAAGTAACAGAATGTTAAAAAAGTAACACCCTCACACACTCCCCCCCCCCCAACCAATTTAATTGGATTTTTGACTCTATATCTGTCCGCATGTACAATTTGGACTGTCAGCCAGACTGCGTCTGAATTGATGCTCATTCAGACGCAGCTATTTATGCGCATTCTGGCATGCAAGATTTTACCCATCCTACACTTTCTGCATTCTAACATTATGGAGGTTTTTTCAGTTTGAGCTCCGAAACGTGTCTTGAGTATGCTTTCAGCTTAACGATCTCGACTTCCGGATATCTATAGTTATTCCACAATTTAATATTTTAATTTTAATATAAAGACACATTAGGCTTAGTCCGAATATCAGCAATACTGTTGGACTGGCGTGTGAAATACCGATGAAGGTTATACCTGATATTTGGCCGGGATTGGCCATTTTTTTAACGGGAATATGGGAATTGGTAAAAATTTGACCGAGAATTTGGGGATAAAGATGGAAGCGAGATCCGGGAAAGAGCCATTTTTTTGCCGCGAATTCGGGATATAAAGTTAACGAGATTAAATTTTTAAAAATATTGTTATTTGAGCACAAAATAATTCTTGATTTCTACCTATCACCCATGTTCCCAGCTCACTACCACTACGACAATAGTAAGGAACCAAAAAAAGACATATTTAAATGTATGGCCTAGCAGTTGGAAAGCATTTCCATGATTTGAACATTAGAACTGCGATTTTATTGACAGGAAAACAAGCGGAGATAATAAAAAGATTTTTTTTAAACATACATAACTTTATTGCACTAATGTTGATAACAAGAACTTTATCAACTACAGCATTCATTGATAAAGCACCCTGTAATGTTAGTGCCCAAATAAGCAGGGTGTTATAAGGGCAATTTATTTCTATCATATGTTAGATGTTTACAATAAACTGATCATACAACGTTATAACGTTCTTTCCGGACACGTGTATTTGTTTACATATTCACAATACATGGCAATTTATATTGATTGGGATTTACCAATTTCGTTATTTATAGGATGGAATTCTAATCGCAGGTTTCAATATAAAGGTAGTTTGTTAATTTTGCTGAGAAATATTTTTACACAATAATTTAAAACAGAATCCGTGTTTACGTGTCGTGTATGCAATCAGAATTATGATTATCTTCAATTACTTACTAGTACATATTATGTATACATACTCTACGATAGCATGTTTCTATAATAAGTTACATGCATAGTGATAAAAAACTTAAAACATTATAACATCACGATGAACAAGACGACATTACTTTTACATCACAATCAAAAGACAACCTTAGTACTAGTGCCACTTGTACATCATCATGAATAAGACAATTTTACTATCACATCATAATATGCAAGACCACTTTACTCATGTTATTATTTACATCACAATGAACAAGATAACCTTACTATTACATCATAATAAACAAAACATCTTACATCATAATGAACAAGGCACCTTTCTGTTAGAGTGATGAACAAGACAACCTTACTATACATGTTACACCAAAATGAACAAGACCATTTTACCGTTAAATCATAACAAACAGAACATTCTAAATTAATTGTAACAATTCACGTATAATAATTATGATTACTCAAGGTACATTTATTTTATTACATTAGTATTGAAAGCACTGATTATCTCATTCAAATAAACTTTCAATTCATGTTGTTTTTTAAATTCATTTTTAAAAATGTTATAAGGATTTACATTTTTTCCTTACCATTTGATAAGTGATAAGTTTTATGAATACTGTACACTAGTATAAGTAAAAAAGTGTTGATATCATTGTAGTTTTCATCCGTGATGTTATAACTAAAGATCAAGGATAAATAACTGACCAGTTGGTCACCAATCCGAAGACAATTTAAGAGGTCTTTTATTTTTGCCCCAAAAGATTCAAAGTATGTGCAATGCATAAAAAAAGTGTTCATAGTCTTCTTTAACTTTGCATATATTACACTTATCATTATTTGCAATTTTCCAAATATTTAATGGCTCTTTACATGGCAATACAAAAAAGTTAAACGGCCGCTAGATGACACAAAACAAATGTTTTTTCCATCGTTTTCATGACATTGCGAAAAATGCATGAAATTATAATTAATATTGAGAAAAAATGAAAAATGTGAAATATAATTTAAAAACTATTTTAGCTGTATTTGTTATGTTAAGATATTCTTTAATGCAAATTAAATACATACAAATCAAGGTTAACTTTAGTTGTGCGTAGTGATGGGAAGACGGCGGCATCTACGATCTTCAATTTTACTGCTCGGAATAATCTGATACAATTGCGTATTAGGTACTGAATATTCATTATGACTGGTTACTTCTAAACTAGATAATACGAAGAACTGACGATAAGAAACAGCTTGCTTTTGTCTTTACTGCGCAGTCGTCATTCATTTTGGAGGTCCCCAAAAGCTCATGGTAACTTGAAAAATTCTCGTTATTTGTAGTATTTTTGCCGATAAGTAGTCAAAATAGCCGCCTATACTGATAAAGAGATCTGATTTTGTTAAATTATATAATTTTTTCTTACAAAATATTACTATTCTGTTTATAAATAAAGTAAATTTTCACCGAAACCAGTTTGTAAACTTGACGGACTGCAAAGCCGTTGTTAAACAACTTACAGGGAGATCAGAGCTGTGTGATAATTGCTCATTTTACGCCGAAAACTTTGGTATTATAACTATTTAGATAAAATTATGAATTATAGTGACATAACATTCTAAACTGTAGTATTTATAGTACAGTACTGCATTAAAAAGGAAGTATTTAGTGCAGCTCAATCTATCACTTGATAACCTGGCATCTGCACAAGTAATTATTCAGCGCTAATCCATGTCCAATATTATGTATATCTTTAATTTTATGTTCATTATGAATATACAACCCAGTTTTGTTTAATCGATTTGTAATGCTACTGTTCGTGCAATGATACATTTTACTGTCTATTTAAATGTCCACATTTACATGCACATCTATACCCCATCTATTATATCATTACAAACATGGGAAAAATTTCAGAATTTTGTGCCATGTAAAATTTTTGACGATTTGTCAACTTACATACTGATCTGATATGATGTTAATAACAATTTTGAAATAGGTGCATATTTGCAATATATTTTCTGTTGCTTGCAGCTGAAATGAATGCTCTAATTTCTTGTAAAAAAATTCTAAATAGAACAACATAATGTTCTGAAAAACTGTTGTCTAGTTAGAAACGCATGTAATTAAACACTTTAGAAGTGCAATGCAGATTTGTGTTTCAGTTCTAATTGCAATACTAGATTTCTATATCACCCAATAAATGTTACTCATTTGAAGTGAGTATTGTATACTTGTAAGTAATGAACTTTAAATTTTACTACATTTTGTTAAAATAGTTATCCATAATTTCTGTTTTATTTTAAAAAATTAATATCTAACTAAACCTTTCTAGAACAAAGTGTTTTAATTTAATTAAAATATTAAATAAATTTATTTCTACATTTTCTGCACTTGTTTACAATAAAAAAACAACCTTGTTACATTCTGCCAATTGTTTTTGGTCCTAATTGACCTGGCACGATGAAATATATTTTAACGAGGTATTAACAAACTATAATATAAGAATACAACAAATATATACTGACCTATAGACTTGCCACAAGTCCCTTTGAATTTTTTTAAAGTAAAAAGATAATTTATCATCAACGATTTCTATGCTATCCACTTGTGTAAAAACCTTGATAATAAAAATGTTATTCTCTAGCAGCAAAAAATATTTAAAAAATCAAAGCGACATGTGGAAAGTTTTCCTAATATATGATGAATCATAATATTTTTTGTTAACAATCCAATCGATTTCTTGTTTATTTACGAACAGGGAATTGGAGGAAACTATAATCACTTTTTAAATATAGACAATTCTTAAAACTAACCCACCTTATTAGAATTAAGCCATGTATGTATAGCTAATGCTTTTATATAAGTCAGTTTAGTTTGAGAAAAAATTTTCTATTTTCTAACTATTGCAAATTTTGAGTCTTTTGATTTTAGCTTATTCAAGTACAATGATGAACTTGTTGTTTGTTGCTAAATAGTATGAAAATTATGTCAAATTAGCATGTAGCAACTTCGGCTTGATTTACTCTTCAATATTGGCGACATATAGGAAATTTTTTCATATTCGAATTTTCTCGGGAATTCCGGAAAATGTCATTTTATTGTCATTTTATGACGGACAATTCTGGATTTTCACATTTTTTGATCGGGAATTCGGGATGATGACCCTTCCTCCCCTCCCTCACTGCAAAGTTCTGTAAATCAAACTGTAACCAAGAATGATACCGATATCACGGTGGTGGATCCAGAAAATTGGGCTAGAAGGAAAGGGGCGTAATTCGGCAAGGTGGTGAGATTTAAGCAACTGAGAGGTTGTCGAGAACTACAATTACATTTTCGTTCATGTGTTGATTACATCACAAAATTGTCAATTTAAAGCAATATGGGCTGTATTTTTTTTTAAATTTTGGTAGATCAGGAAATTAAATTATATCAATCAGTATGTTACAGAATGATTGTAAAGAAACGTTAAATGCATCCAAACGTCATAAAACAATTTACGAATATTTCACTTCGATTTCTTGCGCAAATTTGAACCTTCATGGACGCTTATTAAAATTCGGCACCTCTACCGGAAATTACCGAGTTGCTGCTAAACGGGACGAAAGCGAGGTAAGTTAGTTACACATATAATTTAAAAATCACCGAATTTTAAGTCAGAAATCAATCGTAAGTGGTCTTATTGGACCTTTTGCACGAGGAATAAAATGATGTGTAAGATATTATGAAGCAAAAGACTCGTATTTATCGATTTTTTTCTTGTTATAAACAAGATTTTCTACGAAGGGGCACCTTTAGGGGAAATAGAAATTAGATTCTTCTGTGTTGGAAAAAAACATGTACGTTGTTTGACTAATTACTTGAATTAGAAGCATACATATATTTTCATTCTGCAATATTTTTTTGGCTTTTAATGGGTGTTGGCGTTTAAAAGTCAACTTAATATTTAAAAAAAAATTAACTACGATACTGTGTCATTGGTTGTTTTTGACAATCAAAGGAAATTCCAGACGAAAATGAAAAAGTATCGAAAAGAAATCGTGTTGTTAGTTGTAATACTTCTATATATTGATTATTACAACCATTAATTTTTACCATAGAATTCAAGAAGTCGTTCCGTTTCACCCGTCTCGGGATCTAGTTCGGAGGATGGACATCCTAGGGGAAGATGGAGGAAAGGACGAGGTCGTGGTCGGGGCAGAGGTGGAAGAGGAAGAATAGGGAGAGGCAGAGGACAAAGACAGGGTGGTGCTACAGGACCTAACCGTGCTCTGATCGCCGAGCAGCAAAGGGAGGAGAGGGAGAGGAACATAGTGGTATGATATAAGCGTACATGGAACAGACTAAGGCAGCAATTGTTTTAGTTTTTGTAACCCTCCTGCCCTAACATTTGCAAACATAAATATAACAATTTTGAATTTTTTCGAGGCAAGCATAAGAGTACATCAAAATAATTTTTAAAGCAGGAGACAAACTTGATAATTAGAAATTAAATAGTTTTTTCCTTTCTATTAACACATATAATTATTGTCAGAAATGTTATGGAATTAATTGTGAAAGTAAGCATGCTAATAGGGAAGACAGCTTACTTTCACAAAAAGTAGTAAGTATAGTGCATGGTTTTTTTTTAATTTTTATTTTCACCCATTTGTCCTTTAACAGGAGAGGGTGAATGCTATGGACCTGGATGCTGCTAGATCCGTATTGCTACTGTTTTCAACTTGCTGGAGGAAGATGGTGGAAATGCTGGTGGTCATCCCAATCCCCAGCCAGATGTACTAGTGGTTCCTAACTGGTGTCAGTGTAGCCATGCAGAGAGATGCCACCTGGAGAGCAACTGTGTTGTAACCAGAACCCACAGAACTGCTACTCCAGACTGCCAGTAAGTAATGAAAATAACCCCCACCCCCTTTTATTTTAAGTCTCATCTACATGACCTTGTATTTTAATTTTCCAGTTG
The DNA here is from genome assembly GCA_944474755.1 of Limnoperna fortunei. NCBI lineage: Eukaryota > Metazoa > Mollusca > Bivalvia > Mytilida > Modiolidae > Limnoperna > Limnoperna fortunei. Next base: position 23,706,706 of record OX104121.1, on the reverse strand, counting down.
GACATTCCGTTTATCCGATTCCCTTCAGATGCCCAGATGTATTTACATTAATTGTATATAATTTTCTAAAACATTTTTTATATCCTTTACAAGTGAAGCTAAGATTGTTTGAAAACTTTTAAATTCTTTTGGTATTTGCATTATAGGACTTCAGCACTGTTGTCTTGGATGAACTGGTTTTGGAGTTGGCAATGAGATATAAGGATGACATATTGAGGCAGCCTGCTGATGCTGATTACAACAGATCACATAGGCATGCTGCCTACCGACAGTTTATTCTGTGGATTCATGGCTACCTTGGTGCCGGAAATCGACGGGTCATCCCAAGCTGTTGTCTGTGGCGTATCAGAGACAAATATCCTGATCCACTTGGCCATTATGTTGGTTTTATAGCAGGGAGACTAGGCTAATTAAATATTTTTTCAAACCTTGTTAATGAATTGTGTTTATTCTAATTACAACTGGACTGTCCATTTTTGAGTGTTACAAGTAAATTAAAAAACCAGCCCTAATAGTTCTGTATAAGTCATCATCTTGATTCAGACACAAATATTAATATTAAGCAACAAGGCCAATATGTCTCTGCAAGACTACTGTACTCCGAAAGATTTTCAAAAAGCAAATAAGATATCAAGATAGCAGTTTTTATTTGTGAAAATATGCCACCATTGCTTTTACAACGCGTGCAGTGTGTTGTAAAATTCTAGCAATAAGTACCATGATACTATATTGCCCTGGCAAGAACACTGAATACCATCTACTTTTTTGTAACAATGAACGATCGATCACAACAAATTTTTTTCAGATCATACCATGTGTAACAAGCAAAGGATTTTATTTCATAACATAAATAAATATAAATAAATATATACAAGTATACATATACATGTGTATTTTCAATTGCCATTATTTGCCAGTTATAGCTGACTGTTTTGTTGGGGTCCTCTCTGTTTTTCTTGACTTCTGTTCATCGACAATGTCAGATGTATTAGGTGGTGGTATTGGTGCCAATACACAAGAAATTCGTCTTGGGTGTGTTGGTTACAAAATAAGACCGGAGTTCATACCAACACGGTCTTCTAATCGGGTCTTTACAATCAGTTTATTGCTGTTAAAAACATGATTGTAGGTCTTGTCCTGCTTCACAGAGTAGGCTGACCATCTTAATCCTTTCTTGCTATAGTATCTTTGATATCTGAAAAGACATGAAGATAAAAACATATTAATAAATTGTTTTTAGGGATAATATAGTTATGATACTTTTACTAACAACTAGGTCATTGAGAGAAATTCTATATCACATAAAAAATAGGAAGTATGCAAAACTGACAATGATAATAACTATTATGACTTAAGTCCATAAATCTGTGGTCAAATTGTAATAACCCAAAAATGCATTAATGACAAGACGTAAAGGTATACAAAATGTTTAGACATGGTATACCTTGTGCTTCCATCTTTGTTAGTAAGATCGCTTCTGTTGCAGTTGACATTGTTGTCCAAGGCTGCAAGCAGGTTTCGTGCTCTGTATGTTGGGTGCTTGTATGCATTGCGCTTGGAGGCATACTTTAAGATGAGGTTTTGGAAATTCTCCAACTCTGATGTTGTCCTAAATAATGTAAAAATTTTATTCAGCCCTGTCATCATTGTTCTAGTTAATAAATCAAGATAACAAACACATTAGATTTTCACAAGTTCAGGCTCTATTAAAATAATGCTGAAAATCAATACAATGTTCAAAGCTTTGTAAAATTTTACTGCAGAGAAGTTAAATGCATACTTATATATTAAAACTGGATATAAATTGTAATGATATATTACATCAGACAAGGCCACTGAGGAGCAGTGCAACCCCTCGCCTTGCTACAAGTATTTTGCAAAACAATTATTTGATCAAGCAAGAAACCAACTAACCTGCAATTAAGGTAATATGGAATCTTCTGAATAAGCCTTCTGTTCATCACTATTTCCCGCAATGCCACATGTGGTGGAGACCCTGGCTTTAGCCAACCTTTATCCCTTGGTGTTAATAAAGGACCATGTCGACATTCATTAGCACCAGAATCTGTGTAGGACAGGATCCAACTATGTTCATTGGTAACATGTTGTACCATGCCGAACCAAATACCCTATAATAACATATGTCACATATATGGTATACCATAGAAATATATATACATTTATAAATATATCAATTCTTACTACTTTAATCTAAAAATACATGCTAAAAAGTACATAGCAGAGTCCTTAGGTCCTTTATATGCATAATAAACAACTATTTTTCTGTAGTAATTTATTATTTTCACAAAGCATTTAAGAAGTGAGCCAGTCCACGTAAGGAAATACTGTATCAAGAAAATTATGTAGAAACTTTTATGCATTTTGTCTCAATTTCTTTAACAAACTGCAATATTTTTCAATGTTTTCTGAAAGATGTATGCACATAAATGTGATAAATTTTCTTACCAGAAACTCATCCACAGATGTGCTTACATCAGCACAATACCAATAATGGTTTACAACATCCCTTGTCCAATCTAAAAGAGCCTTGTTCTGCTTTTCCTGGCCTGCCTGAAAACTGTAATCAATAAATAGTAGTACTATTGCTCCTCAGTAAAACATGTCAAGAAATTTACATGATTTTGTAATGTGTTTGACAAGGCATATGTTACTTTAAAAGGTGGTCAAGGTGTTAAAATGTCCTTTGACACGATGAGATAATAAAATTAATAATAATCATACAAAAATTAAATCGTGACACTTACTTTGAGTATTTTCTTTCCGAGGTTTTTTGCCCCATGCCAGATGTCAAAAGATTGTTTGATGCCAGGGTAATCCTTTTCTGTAAAATATCACAAACATGTACATGTTGCATTTATTGCATGTAACACATTTTATAAATTAATGCAATAAGTATTAAAAAACTGCTGAAACGCCAACAAATTAAATAACAATCATTCTGAGAAACAGAACACAGGTCAGTTAAGTCTAATAAAAAAATCATTTAATTACCCTGTATAAACTGGAGTTACTGTTAATATAGTAAACAACCCAAGGTCAACCATTAAAATGACCAATATTGTGTAAATGAACAAAGGCAGTATTGATATAAAAAAAATGAAAATAAAAAGATTAGATAACAACATACTCATAACAGCTTCGATCTGCACATGGTGACAACTTCCACCACTCTTATATTTTTTCCTAACAAAAATGTGAGTCCTTTAATAAAGCATGCCTTCTCCAAGTTTGTGCTTTTTCTTTCAGTCATTCTTTTGTCCATGGTTATGAGGCACAGTACTTTCTTGGTTTCATTCTCCATAAGGTCAACCATTAAAATGACCAATATTGTGTAAATGAACAAAGGCAGTATTGATATAAAAAAAATGAAAATAAAAAGATTAGATAACAACATACTCATAACAGCTTCGATCTGCACATGGGCATCGGTGACAACTTCCACCACTCTTATATTTTTTCCTAACAAAAATGTGAGTCCTTTAATAAAGCATGCCTTCTCCAAGTTTGTGTTTTTTCTTTCAGTCATTCTTTTGTCCATGGTTATGAGGCACAGTACTTTCTTGGTTTCATTCTCCATAAAAGTATACGAACAGTACAGTGCCGAGTGCCCAGGACTATCCATTCTACCATCTCCTGAAAAACAAATCAACACGTTACTATCAGCTGTGCAACAATAAATCATATACATGTACTATTTTTGTGTTTTCTAATTAAAAGGCATCAAATAAGAGAAGAATTCACTGGTTACAAGTAAGTCAAGTGACCAGCTAAAGACATGCACAATGTACATGATTGAGACTTGCACTAAACATTGACCATAACTTCAGTAAATTATTCATTATGAAGGCAACAAGTACTTTAAATTGACTTACCCAGTATCTGAACTCCTGAAGAACTGCTTCTTGATGACTCAGCCAAAACTTGTCAATTGAAGGTACCAAATATGACCGTTGAATTTTAAAAAAAAGTTGAAGAAGAAAGAATTGGTAATTTCAGAAATTTTGAAAAAAGAGATATTTTTTTTAAATTATTTCCCGACATCAACAGGGCAGCTGAGAATAAAAGATCACCACTATGTAATTGTCTGTTCAAGATTGGCTGAGAACACCACTTGTGTGCTGTATGATTGTTCTGGCATATCTGCAAATATTTTAAAATTACTTTTTAGGTGTTGGTCTACAAATACTTACAAAATTTTGTAACTAAATTGACACCAAGAATTTAAATAACAAGTATTGATTGTTGAAAAAAAATCAAGCTGTGAAAAAGAGTGATGCACGTATAGTCCGATATGGTTCTTGTTGCAATACAGGACTACTTAGTTAATTAAGCAAGAAATATTCGATTTGATAATAACAAGTACGTTTTATATGTACTATAAAACACCTTAAATAGCTGTTATTTTTAGTATTCATTACTGCTAATTAAAAGCATGCAGGTTCTGTCAAGGGATAGTTTAAATTTCTTACCCACTTCAAGTATATTGCTGAGGACACAGTTTCAGTTGTTATAGATATCTGTGTTCCACAATCTTTACAGGTGGAAGGGATAAACGTCATGGCCAACTCTATCAGAGGTCCCCGTAAGACTAGATATGGATTATCTTCCAATAAGCCATCAACATCGGCATCATTTTTAATTCGTTTAATTCCGGGTCCGAGTGGTATTTCTGGAAGTTCGGCAATATCGGTGTCATCATCAGTGTCTTCTTCCTTATCAATTTCAACATTAAAGCCATGATCTTCTCTATGGAAGACATTAGAATATTTAGTAAACATGACAAATATTAATGATGAACAATCTGAGTCTTTTATATATAAAGGAGGCAAACAATAGTGACCAGGATGATTAAACAAAGCTATCGAAAGGAATGAGGGGACTGGAATAACATTATTTTTTTTATGTCACATGGGCTTTTGATTCAGGTTCAGTTTTTAAGTTTAAATTAAACTATAACGTAAATAGAGAAAAGGATGTAAATTTCTTTTCAAGTTTGGGTATAATATTCTTACCTCAATGTCAAATCAAAGCTTGGTTCATTGTCTTCATCAGAAGAATCATCTCTTTCTTCATAGTTTTTTTCAGACTTTGTTATTGTTAAGCTAAAGTTAAAATGAACAATTAAGGTTAATTGTCAGCTATTAGTTGACAAAAAGCATTTCATTTTATGGCATGTATATACAAACTTAAGAGAAGTGTTCATACAACAACCAGCCATTGATAGAATAATTTTAAGTGTGATTATTACCCCAATACTTCTATGCATTATTTACTTCCGAATCCATGCACATATACCCAGATAAACTAGTACGGTTTCCTTGAGTATCATGTTTCTAACAAATTAACATTTAATGCAAAAAGCAGATTCAGTAAGATTTTCTTCCTTTACAGTTGGAAATTGCTTTGTTTTATGCGCATCTAGATCTCATGTACTCAAAATGGTTTTTTTAAACATTATCAAAATCTAACTGCTTGGGGGTACTTCAATAAAAATGAAAGATTGACCATAAGTACATGTATCATTTTTCTCTCTAACAACTATTAGTTTAACTAGGGTACAGATGTACAAACAAGACTTACTCAAACGGATTAATAAAACTGCTCTCTGATGCTTTTAAACATGTTTTGGTTTTCTCAACAGTTATAGCACTCATTTCATCAACACCTGAAATTATGCCCCCACAACTGAAAAAAAATATAAATTAGAATTGAAAAAATCTAAATGTTGTAATTATTATTAAAAATTTATATATCACATTTACAAACGTACATTTGAGAAAAAAATTAGAAAGAAGTAGTTTTAATCCTTTGTATTCAATATTTTCAATTCAAGTGAAAATTTCATACCGAGATCATTTGAACCAATTGAAACTAGGACAATTCTAGGTCAGGGTGTAGAATACTAGTAATATGGATTTTCAAATTTGGAAAATCTGAACACTGATACTAACAAAACAACTAGTTTAACAATGTACACTGATGTTAAAAAAATATATTTTTTTCCATACTAGTCCATATATCTTATTAAATTGGCTCTAGAAATAGCAATAAAATACAAAGACCTTTATGGAAAACAAATCAGCAAGTCTGTGAGTTTTACATTATTACTGGACCAGACTATTTTCATACCCATATTCCTGTTCTGAAGATGAAATTTCTGACACATCAGTTAATAGAGGAAACTTCTGAATCAAAGGTCCTGGTGTTGAAGTGCAAACCTTCTGTCTTTTGGGCACACTAACAGCCTCTTCCGACTTTACACTATAACTACAACTAAACTCCATTTCATTTGATTGGTACCTAAAAATATCTACTATATGAATAAACTTTAAAATTAAAGATGTTGTATTAATATCAAATAAAAAAGTCGTAACAATAATTCCCCGCCTTTTACAATAATAACATTGAAAATTCAATTAATGGTGAGTTACATGTTCTTTATTTATGTTACAATATGAACTCCCCTTGCGGGTCCCCAATTAATGTCTCGATGTTGTGTACACATTTGTTATCCAGTTTTCAACACAAATTAACGATACCAAAAAAGGGTTTACTGGTAACAAAAACTATAACGACCACCAATTAGTAGGGATGCTATTTCAACTTAACTGTCAAGAAATAAATTTGGTAAAAAGTGGAAACGATCATACTGGTCGCCCAAAAACACACGGTTTGTGTTTAATCTCAAATTTGAGTCTTTCTTCGTTTTCTCTCAGAATCAGTCCATTTTCTCTTTGGACCACGCTTCGCAACTTTCTCCAACTCGGACATCTTGTCAAGAACGTGCCTTTTGCGCGTGCGTCGGTAAACTTCGCAACGAGGTCACATGCATACGGAAATTTTCGACAAAATTATTTGCTTCCCAGCAAGTAATTTTTCGGAGATCAATTTCTTTAAATTTCGATAAAATTAACTTGTAAAACTGGAAATATTTATTATTACTTGCTTAAATATTGTAATTTATTATCAAAATATGCATTTAAAAAACAAAATAACAAAAAATAACAAATATGCAGCGTATATTGCTTTAAATACAGCGTTTCAGATTGAAAAAAATGTATGTCTGATAATTTCGTATTAAATTTAAAAATAAAAATAAACCCTTTAATTTTATAGATGTCAAAATTATTTATGTCTTTTATATTTAATATTTAGTGATTGTCTACAATATTTTCTTCGGATAGCTCAGCTACCCTCTGAAAAGGATTTATTCATATGGATCACGTGACTTTTTGTACACACACGCATGTAACCGTTAAGCTCACATCTGCAATGTACACTATAACGTTGGCTATAAATTGCTGATGTACAAAATATAAGGCAATTAAAAACATATGGCATATGGGTTTTCGAAGCAACAAGATATGGCACTTCAACAATGATGTCACAATAATCTTACGTACACATATTTTCAGATGGTCATAAGAGAAACAATCTCTCACATTGTTTCATATTTGTTACGATAGTTTCTCAAATCTCGATAGTTAAATTTTCACTTTTTAAAGTTCGAAGTTCACCGAGGTTTAAAAGATGAAAATTTAAGTATCGAGATTTGAGAAATATAGGTTCTTACATTGGTATGAGTGGAAAAAACTTAAAACAGATAAACACTTAAAGTAAATAGGTAGTTATCAAAAGAATATTAAACAAAAAAACAAATTCCTGACTGGACACTCGGAACGGTATACTTTTTTAATTAAACGTGGAGATTTCAGTAAATACAACTTGTGATATTTTTAGAAATTGGATAAGATTCATGCCTTTGTTGTAGTACAATAATCAGAAACTTATTAATGATCTGCAGTGAGGGGAATATTTCGCAATGAGACGTATCAGACTAGTTACAAAACGATTGAATACATACTGTAAACTCATTTATTGGAATTTTATTAAAATTTCTCTATTATACTACAGTTATCCAAGTTCTAAAAAATAATTATATGTACTTAATTCCCTACCTTTTGTTAAAAGATAGGGCTAATTGTTCAAGAACAATTAGAAAGGTCTTTCCCTGAATCTTCCTCTGCTGCTTTGAACTTGAGAACATAGGTTGCTGGGCCAATTTTTAGTCTAAATAGACTATTTCTGTGGTCCTTTGTAAAACAATATATGGTTGTCAAGGACTTTTTTGGCCGTTGCTGGGGACAAAATGTCACTTCCGGTTGCAAAATCAAGTATTTCAGTAGTATACATAATCCTCATTTAAAAAATTGTGTTGCTAAGCACTTTTTATAATGGTTAACTTGTTGTTATGGTATGACCTTGACCTGTGACATTTGAAATTGGGATCAAATTAAAGGCCTTGACTTTGTGATTTTATTAAACCTATATGTTTACTATATTATCTCTAACCGTTTTCAAGTTATAAGAAAAAAAACGATTAAATGAAAATGAGTCAAGGGCCTTAACTCGAAAACGGTTCATCACGCAGTTTCACACCAAATGTAACAAATAAAGGTCTTGATAAGAGAAGTATTTTTGCCTTTTATTGTCTTCTTCTATCTTTACTAGTTTTTAAGTTGTAATGATAACAAGATTGGAGGCGTAAGGTCGAGATCACTTCTGAACTTTGATTTTCTTTAAGAACATGTCACAGGACGGCAAATGGTGAAGACCGTAGGTGATTTCGACTTACGGTTTGTGAGTTTTTGTGATAAGCGGAGTCCTTGAAACATTTAAGGGATACTGCTCGCCTTCGCTAGTCAGAAATTTTTAGCCAAGTTATGTCATAAAGTTGTCTTGAAAGTTTGTCAACATTTCTATCTTTTCAGTTTCTTCTATTTTTTCAATTTTCTTCTAGCTTTTAAATTTCCAGAGGATATGCAATAACAAGGCTGTCAGTGTTTGGGCAGATAACTCGGTAAAGAAAAATATTTTGATTTCACAGGGTGAATCCCGAATAGACTTTTAGTGCCCAAAACTTGTCGCGAAAGACCAAAATGTGATGTTTCAAAACCGGTAATTCATCTTTTTTGACAGGAAATGTTATGAATTCAAAACATATGGCTGCTAGGGATTTTTGTCAACCGGAAGTGACTTATTAAAAAAACCGCAAGTTACTAACCAAATCGCTAGTTAATGCCATTTTCAAAGCCTTTAGTCTTAGGTGTTTCCGTATGACATTTTATGAGTTTTGTTATTAAACGGAATTGTCAAATATTCCTAGAGCAGTTACTCATATATGTTAACCCTATTTTTTATATGCAAAGTTGTCTCGTAAAGCCCATTTACATTTACCAACCATCAGTTTTCTTCTATCTTTAATAGTTCCAGAGAATATGCTATTACAAGGTTTTCGGTGTTTGGGGAGATTTTTTTTTAAAGAATCCCACTTTTCCTTATTGTGTAATTATTAAATTTGACATATTTAAATGCTGTCGAGTCTCATTTTTGTGGGTTTTTGTTTCATCAAAAATAAGTACACATGTATTTCAGAATCATAGTAGTATAATATCAATAAAATGTGGTCCAAAGGTTTCGTCTAATGCTTGATATTTTCTAAAATATTCTATCAAATGTACATGCATATCGTTACTTTGTATGCTATTCTTAGTGTTCCATATCTATTGAAAGTTCAAATGAATCTAGAAATACAAACAAATTCAATGAAATCGAGTCGTCTGCAACTTACTTAATTACCACCATGACCAGGAACGTCCTATTCAGTTGTCCTCAAAATGTAAAAATACCAACAACTACTACAATTATCGACAGAAACATTAAGACAACTGGTTTCTGATCAACATTAAGCTACACAGAAAGTCATTTATATACATGTATAAATACCCCCATTTAGCAGCCATGTTTTCATTAATTTTTAGACTGATTTCAAAGAAATGTTTGAAAACGAGATACTTTTCATTCAAAATGCATAACTGACGAAAATAATAACACTACACTACACGACACTTATGCCACTGAAATTCTAATTAAAATTTTTCCTGTGAAACCAAAACATTTTTCTTAACAGTGTTATCTCCCCAAACACCGAAAACCTTGTAATAGCATAATCTCTGGAACTATTAAAGATAGAAGAAAACTGATGGTTGGTAAATGTAAATGGGCTTTACGAGACAACTTTGCATATAAAAAAATAGGGTTAACATATATGAGTAACTGCTCTTGGAATATTTGACAATTCCGTTTAATAACAAAACTCATAAAATATCATACGGAAACACCTATGGTCATCTGACGACTAAAGGCTTTGAAAATGGCATTAACTAGCGATTTGGTTAGTAACTTGCGGTTTGTTAATAAGTCACTTCCGGTTGACAAAAATCCCTAGCAGCCATATGTTTTGAATTCATTACATTAAATGTCAAAAAAGATGAATTACCGGTTTTGAAACATCACATTTTGGTCTTTCGCGACAAATTTTGGGCACTAAAAGTCTATTCGGGATTCACCCTGTGAAATCAAAATATTTTTCTTTACCGAGTTATCTGCCCAAACACCGACAATCTTGTTATTGCATATCCTCTGGAACTTTAAAAGCTAGAAGAAAATTGAAAAGATAGAAGAAACTGAAAAGATAGAAATGTTGACGAACTTTCAAGACAACTTTATGACATAATTTGGCTAAAAATTTCTGACTAGCGAAGGCGAGCAGTATCCCTTGAATGTTTCAGGGACTCCGCTTATCACAAAAACTCACAAACCGTAAGTCGAAATCACCTAAGGTCTTCACCATTTGCCGTCCTGTGACATGTTCTTAAAGAAAATCAAAGTTCAGAAGTGATCTCGACCTTACGCCTCCAATCTTGTTATCATTATATTAAACAAAAAAAAACAAATTCCTGACTGGACACTCGGAACGGTATTTGCATTTCAATTGCTAATTATTTATTATTTCTGTATAAATGTGTAAGTTAACATTACTTCAATCATTTTAATAACTAGCACATTTGGTTTAATGTAGCAAATTATACATTTATGTAACAAAGTGCATGTTGTCTGCATTCGACAATAATTGCACACTCTAAAATGTTCATTATTTTATTAGATTTGTCAAAAGTTAGTTTTGTATGGTACAAACAATTTGAATATAGATTATTACCCATTTTTATTCATCCATCATTGAAAAATTTTAAATCTCAAATGCATACCCCCTTCTAAGATAAAAAGTACTAATATCTACAGGGATATAAATCTGCCATTAGGTAAGCATTTTATTTATAAATACATAAGAATTTTATTTCTTGTGCCTCAATAATACTTGTTTTAATACTCGATATAGAACATATTGATAAAAATCAAATCTATGGTTCTATGTATTAAACCAAGGCTCAAAACACTGATTCTGTTTAATATGCATGTCTATTACAGTATCTGTAATGGTTTACAAGTTATGAGTCAAGAACCACATTCTGTAATGATTCAAGGGCAATAACTGAAAATTTACTAATGGTACCTACTTCTTTTCGTTTCAAATATTTTAATATTTTTGAAAAGTCCATTTTTCCTATTTATTAACTACTTCAAACTTGTATAGTTTTTATATTATTTAAAAACAGTAAATGATAAAGAACATTTTGAAAATGGCAACCCATAATGATATGACTTTGGTCTTGAATTGAATGTCTTGACTTGATTATCACAGTAAACCTATATGTTTACTATATTATCTCTAACAGTTTTCGAGTTAAAAGCCAAAAACCGAATAACCGAAACACATCAAGGCCAATAATTCGAAAACGGTTCATAGAACAGTCCTGGACCCATTATACTAAATGAAGGTCTTGATGAGAGGATCACTTTATGTATAATTGTTTACTATATTATCTCTAACTGTTTTCGAGTTAAAAGCCAAAAACCGTATAACCGAAAAACATCAAGGCCAATAACTCGAAAACGGTTCATAGAACATTCTTGGACACAATTATACTAAATGAAGGTCTTGATGAGAGGATCACTTTATGTAATTAGTTTACTATATTATCTCTAACTGTTTTCGAGTTAAAAGCCAAAAACCAAATTACCGAACCACATCAGGTAATAAAGGTAAATAACTCGAAAACGGTTCATAGAACAGTCCTGGACCCATAATTCTAAATGAAGGTCTTGATGAGAGGATCACTTTAAGTGTACTTGTTTACTATATTATCTCTAACCGTTTTCGAGTTAAAAGCCAAAAACCAAATTACCGAACCACATCAAGGTAAATAACTCGAAAACGGTTCATAGAACAGTCCTGGACCCATAATTCTAAATGAAGGTCTTGATGAGAGGATCACTTTATGTGTACTTGTTTACTATATTATCTCTAACCGTTTTCGAGTTAAAAGCCAAAAACCGAATAACCGAAACACATCAAGGCAATTAACTCGAAAACAGTTCATAGAACAGTCTTGGACCCAATTATACTAAATGAAGGTCTTGATGAGAGGATCACACTATGTAATTAGTTTACTATATTATCTCTAACCGTTTTCGAGTTAGAAGCCAAAACCCAAATAACCGAAACACATCATGGCCAATAACTCGAAAACGGTTCATAGAACAGCCTTGGACCCAATTATACTAAATAAAGGTCTTGATGAGAGGATCACTTTATGTATTTTTTTTACTATATTATCTCTAACCGTTTTCGAGTTAAAAGCCAAAAACCGAATAACCGAAACACATCAAGGCAATTAACTCGAAAACATTTCATAGAACAGTCTTGGACCCAATATACTTATGAAGGTCTTGATGAGAGGATCACTTTATGTATACTTGTTTATTATATTATCTCTAACCGTTTTCGAGTTAAAAGCCAAAAACCGAATAACCGAAACACATCAAGGCCAATAACTCGAAAATGGTTCATAGAACAGTCTTGGACCCAATTATACTAAATGAAGGTCTTGATGAGAGGATCACTTTATTTAATTAGTTTACTATATTATCTCTAAACGTTTCGAGTTAAAAGCCAAATACAGAATAACCAAAAACACATCAAGGTCAATAACTTGAAAACGGTTCATAGAACAGTCTTGGACCCAATAATACTTAATGAAGGTCTTGATGAGAGGATCACTTTATGTATTTAGTTTACTATATTATCTCTAACCGTTTTCGAGTTAAAAGCCAAAAACCGAATAACCGAAACACATCAAGGCCAGTAACTCGAAAACGGTTCATAGAACAGCCTTGGACCCAATTATACTAAATAAAGGTCTTGATGAGAGGATCACTTTATGTATTTTTGTTTACTATATTATCTCTAACCGTTTTCGAGTTAAAAGCCAAAAACCGAATAACCGAAACATATCAAGGCCAATAACTCGAAAACGGTTCATAGAGCAGTCTTGGACCCAATTATACTAAATGAAGGTCTTGATAAGAGGATCACTTTATGTATACTTGTTTGCTATATTATCTCTAACTGTTTTCAAGTTTTAAGGAAAAAACTTATTTACCGAAATGAGTCAAGGGCTGGAACTCGAAAACGATTCATAGAACAGTTTCGGACCAAATGGAACAAATGAAGGCCTTGATGAGAGGAGTATTTTTTCCATTTATTGTCTTCTTCTATCTTTTACAGTTTTTGAGTTGTAATGATACCATGATTCGAGGCCTAAGGTCGAGGTCACTTATGAACTCTGACTTCGAGATTTTCTTTAAAGACATGTCACAGGACGAAAAATGTTGAAGACCTTTCGTGATTTCGACTTACAGTTTGTGAGTTTTTGTGATAAGCGGAGTCCTTGAAACATTCGAGGGATACTGCTCGCCTTCGCTAGTCATAAATTTTAGCCAAAATATGTCATAAAGTTGTCCCAAAAGTTCCTTAACATTTGTCACTTTTCAGTTTTCTGGTATATGTTATAGTTCCAGAGATTACGCAATAACAAGGTTTTCGGTGTTTGGGCAGATAACTCAGTAAAGAAAAATATTTCGGTTTCACAGGGTGACTTCCAAATAGACTTTCAGTGCCCAAAACTTGTCGCGAAAGACCAAAATGATTTGTCGCGTATTTTTTAAACTGTTTGGTTTTGAAGTTGGCGGAAAGAAAAAGATAGGGCTAATTGTTCAAGAACAATTAGAAAGGTCTTTCCCAGATACCTTTATGAAATTTATTTTTCTTCATATCTTGTTGTGAACTTGAGTACATAAGTTACTGAACCATATTTTAGGCGGAATAGACTATTTCTGTGGGTCCTGAGTAAAAAAATACATGGTTATCAAGGACTTTCGTGGCAGTTGCTAAGGACAAAATGCCACTTCCGGTTGTAAAATGGCATATTTGAGTAAAGTAAATCATCCTGATTTAAAAAAATATATGGTTGCTAAGGACTTTTTGTAATGGAGACCTGGTTGCTATGGTATGACCTTGACCTGTGACCTTTAAATTTGGGCTCAAATTGAAGGCCTTTACTTGATGAACATGTTAAACCTATATGTTTACTATATTATCTGTAACGGTTTTCAAGTTGTATGCCAAAAACTGAAATGAGCCAAGAGCCCGAACTTGAAAACGGTTCGTCGTACAGTTTTGGACCGAATGTATCGAATGAAGGCCTTGATGGGAGAAGTATTTTTCCCATTCATTGTCTTCTTCTATCTTTTATAATTTTTAAGTTGTAATGATAAAAAGATTGGAGGCCTAAGGTCGAGATCACTTCTGAACTTTGACTTTGAGATTTTCTTTAAGGACATGTCACAAGGATAATAAATGGTAAAGACCTTTTGTGATTTCGACTTACGGTTTGTGAGTTTTTGTGATAAGAGTAGTTCTTGAAACATTCAAGGTATACCACTCGCCTTTGCTAGTCAGAAATTTTAGCCAAAACATGTTACAAAGTTGTCCCAAAAGTTCCTTAACATTTGTCACTTTTTAGTTTTCTGCTATCTGTTATAGTTCCAGAGATTACGCGATAACAAGGTTTTTGGTGTTTGGGCAGATAACTCCGTAAAGAAAAATGTTTCGATTTCACAGGGTGAATTCCAAATAGACTTTCAGTGACCAAAACTTGTCACGAAAGACCAAAATGATATGTCGCGTCCTTTTTAAACTGTTTGGTTTTGAAAGTTGGCGGAAAAAAAATTTAAAAAAAAGAAAAAAGAAAAATAATCCGAACAAAAACAATAAGGTCTTCCCACTGGAAGTGGGAAAGACCTTAATAATCCGAACAAAAACATTAAGGTCTTCCCACTGGAAGTGGGAAAGACCTTAATAAGTATACCGTTCTAAAGTGTTTCAGGACTTGGGAAGGTTATGCGTTAAAACGAAGGATGTTCATTTACAGAGCCATGTCATCATGACATCGTTACACCTTAAAACCGTAAGAACTACAAAACACACTATCTTAATAACATGCATCATATACAGTGGCTCATCTATTCTAAAAATACCTAGTAACTACATATATTCTGAAAAAACAAATTTCTCTAAACATTTCACACGCTGATTGAATACACATACTGATAAGAAAGTTTAACTATCGAGATTTGTGAAATATATGATATTACATTGGTTTGAGAGGAAAACACCTAAAACACTTAAACACTTAAAGTTAAGTGGTAGTTATCAAAAGAATATCAAACGAAAAAACTCATTCCCGACTGGACACTCGGAACGGTATACTATTTTAATACAACGATGGGATGTTTATTTACTTTAAAACGAAGGATGTTCATTTACAGATCCATGTCATCATGACATAGTTACACCTTAAACTGTAAGAACTACAAAACACAATTAATAACATGCATCATATACAGTCGGCTTATCTATTCAAAAAAATACCTAGTAACTACATATATTCTGAAAATACAAATTTCTCTAAACATTTCATACGCTGAATGAATACACATACTGATAAGAAAGTTTAGGAGACGAAAACAGACTGTTACAATCAAAACACATATTTCACTGAAAATACGAACTGTGTGATAAACGCCATTTCCACAGATACAGTGGGTAAAACAGCGACCTTTAAGCCTAGGGTATATACATGTATACAAAACTGAACCCCATGATTGGTCCACGCTGCATTATGTACCTGGCGAGGTACATTTTGGTATAAAAGTATGTATTCGAGGTACATTGTTGTAATACCCCATACGTCTGAGACCAATTCTCTAATTTTAAAGAAGCAGTAAATTTGCGAAATGATGTACAAATTCTCCAAACTGTTGAGAACAGCATTTTCACTAGTGACAAGAACTATTTTTTCCACACCAGTCTGACGCAAAAATTAGAGAAATTATAGTAATAAACCGGAAACAATGTTAGAGACTATATTTCCTTAACGCAAGAACACATACTATAATTATAACTTATACATGTATATATGGTATAGCACGATAAACTGTGTATATTTAACACATAAAACTGTGAAAAAATACCTTCAATATCTATTCATCTGTAAAATTCTCCACATGTTTGTTTAACGCATCCTTCCTAGTGTTCCCCTATTATACTTAAAAATGTATCCGCATGAAATGATTCATTATCACTTGTTAAAAAATGACGGACCTGAAACATTGGGCTTTGTCAGCACATAAGGATTCCAAGAATACATAGCGAGCGTTAACGTCATTACTATTTTATTGTGCAATAATTTGAAAATTCCTTGTTTTCTAGTTCTTTCTTAATCCGTACAAGTAATAATATGAAAATACACTTAGCACATAATACACACAAATCTCTTAATTTAATCACTACACTACAGCACAGCGAATCCTCCTTACACTCCACAAAAAATGAACAACATAAACCTATTCTAAATTGTGAGAATTTATATTTGAATCTTTGATGTACAAAAAGCATTTTCTGTAAAAAAAATGGAAAACATTGTTTATCGTGAAATAAAGTAATAGATGAAATCTGTAGCAGTAATAGTTATGAGATATAAATAAACAGGTACTATCTTTAAAAAGATAGTCGACGCATTTAACTATTAGAGATGTATGTAAAGTAGAACGGAAACTGAACAAACAACAATAAGAAAAAAACTTTAAAAATTAATCAAACGAAAGAAAGAGACAAACATTAACATTTTCTTTCATTGATTGTGTGTGTGTGTGATTTGGAGGGTAATACTTAACGCGCTGTGAACTGTATCCAGTCAAAATAATACTATATTATTAGAAGATTGCTACATTGATGTATTAATCATGGACTTTTTAAACATCCTGTTAAACAATATGGTGTTATCAAAAAGAAACTTTGCAATTAGAGCTCCATCTCCTGCCTGCATGTGCATTACGACGGACGCAAAGAAATGAGACGGGCATTAATGGCTTTAAAAATCAAAGAGGTAACAATAAACATATTTAAATTATCCCCAATGAAAAGCTATTTCAGATGTTAAAGACCATAATGGTAAATTTAAAAAAATAAAACCTTTTATGTATATCTCGGAGTTTTAAGTTTTTTCTCGCGATGTAGCGTATATATTAACTCGGAAACAAGTTAGTAAACATTTTTTAACACTTAAAACATTTTATTGCACATTACTTGCTGTAATTTTTAAACATTTTTAAATTTAAAACGTCACATACTTTATATATTTCATTTGCAAATATTTACTTACATGTCTCAATATTCATTACAATATCCTATTATATTAATTCGACTATCTTTTAAAATGGGAACTTCTAAGTAAAATATTTTAAGTAGAATTGTATTAACATGAACACAATTAAATGTGAATTAAAATATGTACAATGTGTATGCTATTCTAAAATATAGGAAGGGGGAGATAAACTGTATGGGTAACCGGTGTGAGAATTGTTTATAGATAAGATGGTCAACAATGCAAATATAATTCTACCCCAGACGAAATGTGAAAAAATTAGACGCAATGTATGGTTTTTTTATTATTTTTTATCAGTTCTAAGTGGCATTAGTTTTATTATTTTTCATCAGTTCTAAATGGCATTAATTTACATATTATTATCAGTTCTAAATGGCATTCTTTGGTAAAATTCCACACGGGTGGTTGACATATTTATGCTCACAATTTTTTATCAGATATACGTAAACAAAATTAAAACGATGCCCAATAGGATTGTTATAATAGGTCACTCATTTATAACCGTCGTGTAGCTTTCAACAAGATTCATACTCATCTAAATATTGGTTTGAGCCTCCAAACTGAGGAATTTGCAGCATATCAAAACATGCGGCATTGAGTTAATTGTTCGCAGGTAACAGATATGCAGATTGGATCTAACGAACTTTCTAAACGGGACAGTTCTGTTATGAGTGTTATATGTTATATCCCCCAAAAGTAAAATCAAATTATATGTAGATTTCGAATGGTTTAACCTATGGTGTGATGGGTTATATTAGTATTTATATAAATATTTTGCCGATGAAAATGGCTGTTACATCATAGTTTTATTGTAGGTAGATGTTTGCCATCTATTGTTAAATCCATTTAATTATATTGCTTAACGTCCAAATAAATCAATTTAATTTCAGAACTTTGCCAAAAACAAAGCCAGGGAAGACAGAGGACAACAAAAGCGGATCAATGGGATCCGAATGCAGAACTAATTCAAACTGTAACACAGAATCTGCAAGATTCTTTGTCTAAAGAAGACAGGGACGAAAGCAAACCTAAATCCCCAATTACAAAGAAAAATGATACCACGTCACAAAATTCTACTGTCTAACGCAAGTTCAAGTGCAGGTAATATAAATAATACAGCTCGGGACGACAGACAGGAGATGGCAACAGTTTCCGATGATGACGTTATAATGTCCACAAGTTCGTCCACATCCTCCCTGTCAACCACAATTTCAGCAATGGTGGATCTGACACTACAAAATAAAATTTTACATGACAAGTTTATTGAAATGGCCTTGTTCTGCCTCAAAACTATTCTCAAAGTTAAAAACAAACAAGTTTGCAATTTCAGATAAGTGTAAACTCCATGCTATCACTAGCTTACAACAAGCCAAAGTTCCAAATTCGGGACTTTGAACAGTTGACCACAGCTTTTATGCGTTTCATTGCAATTTATAGCGTAAAATACCCTGACTCCGTCCCCCTTTTAATAAAAACAGCATAGATTGTTCGCATTCTGGCAAACTCTCAAGTACCGTTAAATAATTTGATACAATATGACCCAAAAGTGCGAATGGACCGTCAAATTAGGGGGTTGCTTGGGATAATTTGAATATGGAGGTTTTAGCTGAATTTCAAAACTATACTTTTCATAAACTGCATGGCAGATTAATTTAAAATATTGCATAAATGTACCTTAGATGGTCTTCTACAAAGTTTGAAGTTTTTTTGTGCCAATCCAAAATCCAGAGAGCCGACATCGCAGGACTAATTTAACATTGGACCCTAAGGAAAAATCATAAAAACGATTTCTTCTCGAAAAGTGTTCAACACAGTGAAGCCAAATTATGAAGAAATGACGGTTGGATGTTTATCTTATTATTTTGAGTTTTTCGAAGCAATTAAAAAAATTTTAGCATGCATGTTACCAAAAGCCGCCGAATCAACAACATGACGTCTGATTATTTAGAAGGCTGCTTGTTTATGACACATACCACAGCTTAGTTGTCTAAATGGAAAATAATGCTAGAATATGGGATATAATTCCTTGAAAGTAGTAGTTTTATCTATCATCTCCTCAGACCATTCTCCATAGAACCAGTAGGTCTTGTAAATTGCACCAAAGTTACAAGAACCAGCAGCATCAGTAAAAAGATATTATTTTGTAGCAGAATGTCAAATTTGATCCAAAAATAATATTTTCCAATTGAATTTCTTAATTAACATAAACCAAGCCGCAAAATCTGATCTACTGTCTTTTGTAATTCTGATATGATTAGTTTTAGTTAATCCCTTAATTAGGTCATTAAGTCCTCTCAAAAAGGCACGTCCTGGTAGGATAATACAGCATGCAAACTTTTTAGTCCAACTGAAGTTCTCGAAGGGTAATTTTTTTCTTTAAATTTATCGAAGCAAGCATGGCATGTATTATCTCTATTTAATCTGTTGGTAAGCGAGCCTTCAATTGAACTGTATCTAATTTAATTCTCCCAAAATACTAAACATTTGCTTGCATGTTCAGTTTTCTCATGTTTGATAGGAATTCCTAAGATTTCACAAAGTTTCAAAAACAATTGAAGACTCTTTTTACAAATTTCCTAAGTTAATCCCCAAATGAAAAAAAAATCTTCTAAAATATGGACGATTTTTTCTATATAACATTTGTTTTCTGCATTCCAATCGATAGCGGTCAAGTATTTTTCAAATATTGCACAAGAACTAGCAGAACCTATCGGTAAACATAATACAATTTTCCTTCCCACTGATTTCCTAACGGCTCATGATCATTCGAATGTACGGGTACAATGCGATATGCACTGTCAATGTGAGTTTTAGCTAAAACAAACAATTCCTTAATAATTTTAGTATTAATGTTATAGCGTCAACAGTTGCATAAGACACTGTGTTGAGACAATCGGGTATATGGTCAATAATTGATTGTGAATCCGGATATGATAAGTGCTGAATTAGCCTAAATTGTCCATTATCTTTATTGAAACTACTCTGGGATTTTTGTTTGTGGAGAATCTTTGTGATCTTTGACCTTGATAGCATAGGGAAAACCAAATTAAAACCCTTTTACTTAATAACTAGAAAGGACTGGATCATATCCCTGAAACATGAGATGTAATGCTTTAAAACTCACGGTTATTGTTACTATCAGGTTATAAAAGGGAATCTTCGCGAAAAATGAAAATTTGATATGCTATTCTTCAAATAAAAACAAACACTTTTGCCTCTTGATGTTTCATTATATTTTCAACGGTTAAGTTTCTACATTGAATTTGCCGTGTAAAAATGAACTTATGGAGGTCGCCATCTTGCCACTTTCTTGACACTAGATGGCGACACTAGAAATTTCTTAACAGCCAACTGCCTAAAAGTCTTCGTATGATAATAACGTCAAACGACCATAATCAACATGACGTGCAAAGTAGAAGGTTGTTATGTAAAACGAGGTTCTGGCAAGAGTGCGTTTTGTATTCCTGATCCAAGGAAGAAACCCAATTTGTGTAACAGGTTGCTAAGCAATTTAAAGATTTATGCTTTGAGTATGTGTCTGGATAAATCGGCCCATAACAAAATCGGCCTATACAAAATCGGCACATAACAAAATCGGCCCAATACAATATAAAATGAAATACTGAAATAAATAAAATGTAAAATATATTTTTTAAATATTAAATGATTTTACTGTTACAGAATTTCTTAATAGTAATTGTGATCATTTAATTATATTGTTTCGTTGATTAAACCTATTAATGGTCTTGTTGTTTTTTTTTATTAGCAATAATTTTTTGTATTTCATTTAAGATCAAAAGATTGATCTTTTTGTCTTTAGGCACATACAAAGCACACACAAGCTATACAACATGGTTGATACAAACATGAATTGGCAAAACATTACAGAAAAATACAAAGCTTAGCTTTCGTGACCAAATGTACATAGAAATTGAGAAATTGTTAAAAAACTGAACATTGTCTTTGATTTTTTACCGAAATATTATAAAATGACGGTTACCTAAAATAATTATGGGTCCTCATTCTAACCACGTGTATTGTGTAATCATATTATGCAAGTTATTGAACGAAAGAATTTTAAACAAAATATTTGCGAAGCTGACTATTAAGAAGTACCGGTTAAAATCATTAGTTGGTATTTTTTTTAATCTTTGTGCTTGCGGTTAATAAATTCACTATATTTGAATCTTTATTAATGAAAACTCGTTTAGAATTGTATCCTCGAATTTTGTCCACAATTTTTTTTTAATTCTTTGTTTTTGCGCATAAAAATTTAACTACAGTTCGTGCATATAATAGTATTTTTATTGGTAAAATTGTGTATGTGCGTAAATAAACCTACAACAGTTTCAAAAAAAGATATATATTATATGTCGTCATCGTGTCACTTGTACGTTTTCTTTTACCTGGCATCTAAAGGTATTCGAAATCTTATATGCATCCTGTGCTATGACACTTCAGTGTATTCAAGTCACACCTGTCCTTGGCAGGAGAGGAGCGTGTCGTTTATTTGATAGCAATATCATGCGAGGATTTTCATCTATTTCTTTCTATATGTTCAAGCTCTTCTTCTGTATACTCGGGCTCATATTGGTATGCCACAAGTAATATTTCAGAAAAGTGTATTTCCCCAAAAGACGAAGTATCGTGACTGTAGTTTTCAGAGCTTGAACTTGTCATTTGTAAACTTATTATTGAGAAATTGTGTTCTTATATATATAACTTACAGGAACTAATTAAACACCATCAGTGATAATTCTAATTGGTTCGAGAAATTAACAGTGGAGAAATTATAACAACATGTTTTTCTACAAAATAAACAATTAAGACATAGATTATTTGATCTAAAATAATTTACCTAGTATGATATCATTTTTTATTTCTAATTAACCTTTAATATAGTTACCCTTTGAAAATGTCCTAATATTTATACTTCAAAGTAGGCGTCAATTGATCTCGCAATTGCAATAAATATCCTGTGTGTATACTTGCTAATTCTGTTAATTACCTTTCTTAAACGAGAAATAATTTACCTGTAAAAATTTCACTTTTCACGTCCAGGTAAAACTGGCGTTTTTAGACGTGCAAAATTGTCTACGGAATTTTATTTTATTTTAAAAAAATAATTATATAAATATATCTTTTATTAAAATTATCATTTAGGTAAATTCTATCTGAGTTAAATAAAGACAGGTTAAAATATGTGTATAAAAATACTTCTATTAATAGAAAAAAGGCAGAAAAACATATTTTTAAACTAGATTATTTATCATATTTACTGGATAATTACATTTAGACGTCACAAACGCAATCTCGTGGTAAGTACTTCCAATATACACAAATTTTTATCACCTTTAATCCACTAGAAGCGTCACGGTAAAGAATACAATAAAACATCAAAAGACAATTATATTTCTTTTTATTTGAAGATTAACATATCAAATTTTAATTTTTTCGCGAAGTTTCCCTTTAACACATCATGCGTTTTCATTACTTCTTTTCCGAGGGTTTGTTAGTCTGATTACTGTCTACTTCATTATTAAAGCATTTAGACATGGAATTAGTTCCCCTGCAATGGGCATATTTGGGCTTGCAATCAAATGGATTGGCTCTACAGTGACCATCTTTGTTGAAATTCCACCAAAGACCTTTTGGAAGTTTAGCATACTGTCGGTTTTTCTCAATGAAATTGATTTCGTCCGCGAAAGGAAAAAAAAGTCGAAAGGTCATAATAAACTAGAGGCTCTTAAGAGCCTGTATCGCTCACATTACTGACTTACAAAAAAAACTTTTTAAGGGACTTTTCTTGCAAATTTTGATATTAAATGCTAAGGAGTTTATATGAAGATTCTGTTTCTATGAATTTGCATGTTGAATTTCCAATCAGCAGCAATTTGTAGGACAGTTTATGTTTTTTCATAGGTTAGTATGTTAAGTGATGGATCCTTGGTGGCATGCATCTGGTATTTCGAAATCTCGAAATAAATATAGGACCATTCAATATCACATACATGTATCCTTCTGACAAGCAGTTTGTAAGGAAACAGATTTTGAAATTTCAGCCAATCAGAACGCATTTGCACCTCTGGCAGCCATGTTGAATTTCCTATCGCCTAGTAAAACTTAAAATAATAAGATTGCTATCCAAGATTCACTTTTGCATTATTTGGTTGATTGTGTGGTACAGTTTCGGAGAAGAAGCTGTCTGTATGGCTTTCCCATATGATCATAAGTTAAGCTGTGTTCTACGGTGGCGACAATCTTGGATTTTGGATCGTCACAAAAAACTAAAACTTTGTAGAGGACCAAATAAGGTACATTTATGCAATATTTCAAATCAATCGCCCATGCAGGTTGTAACAAGAAGATTTTTTTAATTTCATTCAATCAGAACCCTTTAGTGTCCCTGGAAGTCATGTTCAATTGTAACATGTAATTGTCATGTAATTGGCTCGAAAAACTCAAAATAATAAGATAAATATCCAACTATCATTTCTTCCTAATTTGGCTTCATTGTGTTGAACAGTTTCCAAGAAGAAATTGTTTGTATTTTTCCCATAGGGTCCTATGTTAAATTAGTCCTGCGATGCGACCATCTTGGATTTTGGATTGTCACAAAAAACTCAAACTTTGTAGAAGACCATCTAAGGTACATTTATGCAATATTTTAAATAAATCTGCAATGCAGTTTATGAGAAGAATTTTTTGAAATTCAGCCAATCAGAACGCATTAGTGATCCTGGAAGCCATCTTGACTTTGCAATTGGGCTCGAAAAAATACAAATAAGAAGATAACTATCCAACCATCATTTCTTCAGAATTTGAATTCATTGTGTGGGACAGTTTCCTAGAAGAAGTGTTTTGTAAGTTTTAACCAAAGGATCCTTTGTTAAATTATGTACTGTGATTACGACCATCTTGGATTTTGGATCGGCACAAAAAACTTATATTTGTAAAGGATCATCTAAGGTACATCTCCAACATTTCAAATCATTTTGCCGGTTATGAGAAGAAGATTGCTGAAACTCAGACAATCAGAACGCATTAATGACCCTTGCAGCCTTGTTTCAAGTTTGATCAGCACCAATAACTCAAACTTTATTAAGAACCACCCGATAAACATTCCTGCCAAGTTTGGTTCCAATACGTCGTTTCAAGATATAATCGCTCTCGTTAAAGGAGATGGAAATTGTAATGCTGATCTCGTGACGTCATAAAAAATTTAGGACACTTTTAGTTTAAAACGGCAACATTTGTTACGAAATTGGACGCCTTAAGAAAGACGATGCAAAACGAACATGTGAGGTGTGTTGCCGGAGTGCAAAGCCAACACTAAAATAATGTATGGGAAGGCAGTCAAGTTTTATTCTGTTTTATGCCGTTTACACGATGTTAAAAGACGGTGCGTAAAGGAAAGTGCCCCTAAATAAAATCACGTGATACCATAAGTCACGTGATAGGATACAGCGAACTACCTATCTTGAAAACGGCATAATGGCGAAGTGGTTTCGAGACGATTAAAATGTGTACGGACGACGAGACGACGGACGCCTAGTGATGAGAATACCTTACAATGACCATTTGGGTCAGGTGAGCTAAAAACTCCATATTCAAATTATCCCAAGCAACGCCCCTAATTTGACGGTCCATTCGTCATATTGTAGCAAATCATTTAACGTTACTTGAGAGTTTGCCATAATGCGAACAATCCTTGCTGGTTTTGTTAAAAGAGGGACGGAGTCAGGGTACTTTACGCTATAAATTGCAATAAAACGCATAAAAGCTGTGGTCAACTGTTCAAAGTCCCGAATTTGGAACTTTGGCTTGTTTCAAACTAGTGATAGCATGGAGTCTACACCTATCTGAAATTGCAAACTTGTTTGTTTTTAACTCTGAGAATAGTTTTGAGGGAGAAACAGAGCCATTTCAATAAACTTGTCCTGTCAAATTGTATTTTGTATTGCTAGATCCACCATTGCTGAAATATTGCAGACATTAGAATGTCATCATTGGAAACTGTTGCCACCTCCTCTCTGTCTTCCTGAGCTGTATTATTAATATTACCTGCACTTGAACTTGAAACAGTAGAGTTATGTGATGTGGTATCATTTTTCTTTGTAAATGTAGATTTAGGTTTGCTTTCTTCCTTGTTTTCTTTAGACAAAGCCTTTTACACTTTCTTTGTTACAGTTTGAATTAGTTCTGCATTCGGATCCCATTGATCCGCATTTGCTGTCCCCTGTGTTCTATTGTTTTTACCTTTCCGGGGCTCCCCTGGCTTGATTTAGGGGTCATCCATAATTGTCAACATTTTCACAAGTTTGCAAAGAGCACTCTTTTTGAAAACCCCTTCCCTTTCTCTAAAAGAGTATGTCAACATATTTTGCAAGTATGCACATCCACATTACCGGAAGTTTAAAGAACGTACCGAAAAAAATGAAACCCCCTCCCCCCTTTAGTGCTCTTTGCAAACTCGTGAAAAATGTTGACAATTATGGATGACCTCTTATTTGTACGTTAACCAATATAATTAAACGAATTTAACAACAGATGGCAAACATCTACCTACAATAAAACTTTGATGCAACTAAGCCATTTTCATCGGCAAAATGTTTATAAATACGAATTTAACCCATCACACCATAGGTTAAACCATTCGGAATCTACATAGTATTTAGTTTTACTTTTCGGGGGATGATATGAAGTATTTGGCATATCAACACCTTTGCTATATTATATTTATAACGAAGGA
The DNA here is from genome assembly GCA_944474755.1 of Limnoperna fortunei. NCBI lineage: Eukaryota > Metazoa > Mollusca > Bivalvia > Mytilida > Modiolidae > Limnoperna > Limnoperna fortunei. The sequence goes on along the minus strand of OX104121.1, from coordinate 23,680,405 downwards.
GAATAGCTATCTCAATTATGCCTCTAGCGACACTCATAACAGAATTGTCCCGTTTAGAAAGATCGTTAAAACCAATCTGCAAAACTGTTACCTGCAGATTTGCGAACAATTAACTCAAAGCCGTATGTTTTGATATGCTGCAAATACCCCTCCCCACCCCTGGGTATCCCGAGTACAAAACTTCCTTAGTTTGTGAGCTCAAACCAATATTTTGATCTACCGATGGATGAGTATGAATTTTGCTGAAAGCCAATAGACGGGTAATTAATGAGTGACACATTATAACAATCCTATTAGGCATGGATGTAATTTTGTTTACGTATATCTGATAGAAAATTGTGAGCAGAAATATGTCAACCACGCGTGTGGAATTTTACAGCTATAAATAACGCACGTGCCGAAACACATTATTCAGAAAAAGCTGATAAAACAACAGATATACTACATCGGAATATAAAACCAAATCATAACCTAGGATAAAAATTAAGTAAATTAAAAAATTGTCCAGCTGGAAATATTTTCTATTGATTTAGTTTGTAGACAACAATAGACAATTGACAATATTTATAAGCGAACACACATTTACAATAATTGGTCATTGCCAAAATAGTAAACTACAAGCTATACAAGACAATAATAGTTTGTTGACAAACTGATCCGAATGAAATAAGAATAATGTAGACAAAAGTATAAAATAATGAAACTATCCCGAATACGACGCCATATGTTTAATTACAATTTTGTGATTGATCATAAGCTATTTTTCACAAATACATTAACGATACCAAGGTTGTACAATTTACTCCGCGTTTCGTCTAACCATGGTGTTTAAACCCATCTACACCTTGCTATGATATCAGAAAGCTATGTTACACGCTTTAATTTTTTTCTTTTATATATCTCATATCTATTACTGCTACAGATTTCATCTATTACTTTATTTCACGATAAACAATGTTTTCCATTTTTTTTACAGAAAATGCTTTTTGTACATCAAAGATTCAAATATAAATTCTCACAATTTAGAATAGGTTTATGTTGTTCATTTTTTGTGGAGTGTAAGGAGGATTCGCTGTGCTGTAGTGTAGTGATTAAATTAAGAGATTTGTGTGTATTATGTGCTAAGTGTATTTTCAAATTTTTAACTGTATGGATTAAAAAACAACTAGAAACAAGGAGTTTTCAAATTATTGCACAATAAAATAGTAATGACGTAAACGCTCGAAAATGCTAGCTATGTATTCACGGAATCGTTATGTTAATGCTGACAAAGCCCAATGTTTCCAGTCCGTCAACGACAGTCTTTTAACAAGTGACAGGGAAATATTTCATGCGGACACATTTCTAAGTATAATAGGGAACACTAGGAAGGATGCTTTAAACCAACTTGTCGAATTCTTCAGATGAATAGATATCGAAGGTATTTTTTCACAGTTTTATGTGTTAAATATACACAGTTTATCGTGCTTACGGGGGTAACTAAGGATACTTTTAGGTACAGGTCTGCGGACGGAGATTTGAAAACCCACTCTATTCATATATTTTAGGACGTTATTAAACGGGACCTTATTATTAAATCAGACCTATTCATATACTTTAATATTAACCAGTTGTGTAAAATACATGTGAAATTGTCCATACAATACGGATATAGTGAACAGGCCCACTACAGAAAAAACAGGGTCAATACGGAAAAACAGGCTCAATACAGAAAAACAGGACCAATACAGAAAAAACAGGCTCAATACAGGAATGTCATTTCCGGTAATTTATATATAAATATAATTTAAAAAACAAACACATTTGTTTTGCATTACGTAAATTGCAGAATTTTCAGGGGAAAAACATTTTCATTCTGCAGGTTGCTCACATTAATTTTATTATGTCCCCGAGAAGTCAATTTGGATCGAGTATAGCTGTATTTGTCAATGATAAAATAGTACTAAAATTTACTCAACTGGGTAAAAAAGTATCATTAAATGTGTGTTTATGTCATCGGAAAGCGGTATTGGACCTCAAATAGCTGTATTAGACCTCGGCGTTGCCTCGGGCTAATACAGATATCCTCGACCCAATACCGCTTCCCTTGGACATAATACAGGTCAAATACGAAAACACCCATTTAATAACCCTATATTACTGCACATCCCGATTGACAAAATAGTCCATTCACTACCAAAATGATCAGGTGATATTAATGGAACACTTTGTTTAAGGCGAATCAGGCCAATACCGATATTGGACTAGTTAATTCCGTATTGTTATTTAAGCGAATATAATAGTATATATAAAACAATTACCCCCCCTCCCCCCAACCTTTGTGATCATGCTATACCATATATAAATATGTAAGTTATAATTATAAAATGTAACCTTGCGTTAAAGAATACAGTCTCTAGCATTGTTTCCGGTTTATTACGACAATTTTTCAATTTTTTGCGTTTTTAAACACCGTCATAACGGTGCGGAAAAAATAGTTCTCGTCACTAGTAAAAATACTGTTCTCAATGGTTGGGAGAATTTGTACATCATTTTTTAGACAAAAGGTGATTGCAAACTTGCTAGCATTTAAGATTCGTTTATTTTAATACCACACATATTCTGAATTTTATATCCAGTGGCAGATCCAGAGGGGGCGGAGGCGACGTTTGCCTCCCTTTAAAAAATAGAAGAGAAAGAGAGAGAATGAGAGAAAAGGAGAAAAGAAAGAGAAAGAAAAGAAAGACCGAGCGAAAGTGAGAAAATGTTAAACATTTTGTAAATATTGAAGTTTTAGGTTTTAAATAACACGACAGAACGTACTAAAAGGTTAAAATGTGTTATTGTAGTCCTCAACACCCTCTCAATTGAATTGTTTATAAATCTCACCACCTTGCCGAATTTCCCCCCTCCTCCTAGCCCAATTTTCTGGATCCGCCCTCTGATAT